>PPLN03000024.1:0-159332 GCA_003707825.3 Cephaloascus fragrans
ACAACTTCCCTACCTGGTGGGGAAATTATTTGACTGACAAGAGTGGTAATTCTGCAAATTATGATCATTGCAAATACGTTGATTGATATAGTTGTTATAGTAGTTTGTTGTTATTGTTTTGATTAAATGTTCTCATAGTGAACCAGCTAAATGTAATTTAAATTTGCACAGTTTAAGAACAAAAGGCATATCACCATCAATTTTCAGTATACAACTAAAGCAATGAGCCACACAAAATATTAAAAAATAATCGTCACAGACAGGATTCGAACCTGCGCAGGCAGAACCCAATGCCTAAACCGCTTCTCTTAAAGAATAGCAGGGCATCGCCTTAACCACTCGGCCACTGTAACCCAGCTATGCTATTATTGAATTTATTTTATATATTAGGTATCTAAAACAAACTCCGTTTTGAGAGTTTGGACGATGGGAATTTCTTAATTTGGTCAGAAGTTTGCAATAATTGGTCACGAGAAAGGTGAGATTCTACGCTACTTATTGACACAGGAATCATTTGAAGAAGAGAACCTTCCAAGCGCTTGAAATTCACATGAACGATAAAAGTGATCGCAATTTTAATTGAGTTGTCCTTTGGGAGCCCGAAACTTAATTATATATAGAACTTGTCATAAAGTTTGTTCCTGTGTAAAACACTATGGGAATTGTCACATTGCGGCAACCATAATCAGCGAATTATCTCAAAGCAAGCAAATAAAGCACAGCGTTCTGCGCTGGCGATGTCTTTAACTTATATAAATACACATCAAATCTCCAATCAACTTTCAAAAGTATCTCTCGATTATATTTGCTACTATAGGAGAAAGAACACATACTCGCCAACACAATCCTTTCCTAAAGACGGTAAATCCGAACGTTTTCATTACAGACAAAGCAACATTAGCATTGAGTACAATCTTTGTTGTAATCACACGTCAAAACTACTCAAAGAAGCCACAGTCCCTTCTATATATAATAGTTCATCTTTCTCGCGAAAGATACTTTCAATTCACAAACATTACTCAATTAAACAGATTATTCAGAAGGACATTGGCAACAATGACTTCTCAGGTAACAATAAACACCAGATACACATTAAATAATGGTACAAAAATCCCAGCAGCTGGCTTTGGTCTTTACCTTACGGGAAAAGATGTCGCTAAGAACATCACCTACGAAGCTTTAAAAGCCGGATACAGACATATTGATTCTGCTGCTTTCTATCGAAATGAAAAAGAAGGAGCCGAAGGGATCAGAAAGTTTTTGGACGAGAACCCCAAAGTTGAAAGAGAAAGTGTTTATTTCACCACAAAAGTCTGGGACAGTGACCATGGGTACGAAAAGACTAAAGAGGCCATAAAGGCCTCTTTATTGAAGGTAGAGCCAAGTATTGGATACATTGACTTGTTCTTGGTTCATTCACCATTGAGTGATAGAGAGGGTAGACTAGGCACCTGGAAAGCGTTACAGGAAGCTGTGAATACTGGGAAAGTCAAATCTATCGGTGTGTCAAACTACGGTATACGTCATTTGGAAGAGTTGTTGGATTGGGATGGCTTGACCATCAAGCCAGTTGTCAATCAGTTGGAGTTACACCCATGGTTACCAAGAAACGATATTCACGATTTCTGTAAAAAGCACGGTATCTATTTGGAAGCATACACTCCTTTAACAAGAGGTAAGAAGCTCAATGATCCAGAATTGGTTACTTTATCTAAAAAATACAATTATACTCCAGCTCAAATATTGCTCAAATGGTCATATGCTCAAGGTTTCATTGTTTTAGCGAAAACGGTTCACGTTGAAAGAATCAAAGAAAACTTGAGTGTTTTCGACGGCGTGGAATTAAACGATGACATCGTGAAGACATTATATAAACCCAATTCTTATGAAACCTTGACATGGGATCCAACTGTTTACACTAAATAGGTGCTTTTGGCTTGTTGGAGATTGAATGTATGTCTTTATACGTCTACTTGACAGCTGTAGCCCTCGTTTTGTAGCTAATTTGGTAGTTTAATTTATTTTTCTCTCGTCTCTCAAAACTCCTGTTATACTCGAAAAAATTGCACATCCACCTGTTTGGGGTGTCAATTTTAGGAAGTCCGAGGCCTCGCACCTTTATTTGTGAAATTAAGATGTTACAATCAAAAATATTTTGTTTGTTTGCTTGAACCCATAGAAACTGGTGGGCAGTAATATCCATATCTAGGGGCTGGGAAAGTAGCCCCAAACAACAGTTGCAAAAAAGTAAAAAATAATCGTTACAGACAGGATTCGAACCTGCGCAGGCAGAACCCAATGCCTAAACCGCTTCTCTCAAAGAATAGCAGGGCATCGCCTTAACCACTCGGCCACTGTAACTATTTATAGAAATTTACGAAAGTAGAGTTGCTATAAAGGGATTAATATTACCGTGCTGAATCCATTCAACTTTTCATTGATGATATTACATCGACCCAATAGAGTCTCATAGAGTAGGACTTTGTTGAACAATTCAAGAAAGTGGCTATTAAGTACAGGCTCAAGTAATTTACAATAATGTATATGGCATTATGGAGCATTGTCACGATGATCACCACTTTCACACATGCCAAATTTCAGTTATTTACTGTCAGAACAAGTATCGATTTCTTTGCTCTGAGCCTTAATTCACAGAAGAGAAACACATGCCATCCTTAGAGAGTGAAAGGGTCATAGGGGGGATCATCATATATTGGTTTCAAAGTGAAGCCAGGTAATTGATCCCACCAACACATGTTCATCGTCATTCATCATAACAGCGTCACTTGAAAATCCATGACGTTCTTTCCCTCGCACCTCAAGAGTCGAGCACTCTGAGTAAAAGAGAGAAAGTAAAGCCGGTAGGGTTTTCTTCAAAATGTTGTTATTCATCTCGCTTCATCACTTCATCTGAAGATGTAAATCATTATATGTTATATGCAGGAGTTTGTATACACAAAAAATTATGGGCGCGTAATTCAAAAGTAAACAAGGAAGCATGATGAACTCACAATTGAAACTGAACACTCCACATCCGTTCAAGTTACCATGAGTAATAGTCAAGATACACTCACCAATCTTAGACTGTCAATTCTTAGATCCAAACAAAACCTTCAAAAGTTATTACAGGAAGACGACCAAGACACATCAATTTTTAAATTCAACATAAATAAGGACCCTCGACTATCAGGGCTACCAGAGTTCACAAACAATTTCAACGGTGACGGTATTTCCAGCGATGAATTCACATCAGACTCCAAGTTTATTGGTCGCTTCAAATCATATCTTGAAGATTTGAAAACGTGTGATTTTGCATTGCCGTCTGAATCATCACCTTCCACACCTAGTCGCTTTAAGACTTCCAATCGCACAGAAACAAACAGTGTTCTACCACTAGCGAAGGAAAACGAACAGTTGAAAGGGAAACTTCAACATTTAGAGCAAGAATTGTATATAAGAAACAAGGAAATCGAGCAAATTAGTAAAAGATTGGAAGAGGCTACATTACTGAGCGAGAATTGGGGCAAGTTATTGAAAGAGAGGATAAGAAGAGAGAATTATGTTATAGGGGAGTATGATGCTTTGGTTAAAGTCAATCAGAATTTGTTAAACCAATTGCAGGAGTTCCAGAACAGGGAGGTAGAGAGAGAAAACTCGAAAGATATCGATGCGAATGATATTTTACATAAAAAGTTATTTTTTTACTCTAATGAGTACTCATTCAGTAAGGAAAAGATTGAGGATTTGAAAATCTCCAACGAGTATTATCGCCGATTGATAGATCAACTAATAGCTGAGAAGTTCGGTGAAGATTCTGATCAAGAATCCACAAAGATGGATGATGGAACAACATACAAACTATTATACAACACACCAACAATATACCCGAAAATAAAACAAGTGTCAAATCAATATAGTAAGGAGATATTTTATTTGTTTGATGAGGCTAAAGACCGATTCCCAGATTTTGGGTTATTAACACCATTACAAAAGTTCAAAGTTCTTGCGAAGTCTGTCTTATTTTGCGTCAAATTGAGGCAAAGGGAAATAAAAAAGAGGGAATACAAATACGTCGTTTTGGATATAGTAAATGATATGAGAGACTCAAAATAATCGAAGTTTCATGTTTTTCGGAAAGGGTGTAATATATCTACATTTAAATAAATTCATTGTACTTTGCATAAGAAACTTGGCTTGTAACATACTAACAAAGTCACAAACCACCAATAGCAGTATATGTGAATGCATTCTCAAATTCAGTTAACTAAAACATTCAACAGTTCAATTGATGCTGTATTCAATGAAGCTATTAATTGATTGAATTGCACTTCATCCAATGAGGTCTTTATATTATTGATTGACTCAATGAAGATATTCTTCAAATTGCTCTTGAATACAGGATTGAAGTTATCATTTATATTCTGTATTCTCTCTTGCTGACAATTTTCAGGAGTGTCATCATACAGCTGGTAGTTTTTCTCCGCGACCTCATGATATTTCTCACAGTCACCAGCCTCACTTTCGTTTATTTCCTCTAAAAATCTTAGAGTTTCCTCCACAACTTTACTGAAATACTTTCCAATGACATTCAAGGTATTACCATTAGTAAGTCCTACTATATGGACTAAAGCTAACAAATGCACTTTTTTGTCATAGGGATTCCCTAATCCCCCGAAACAATTTGTCCACGTTCCCAAAAATTTATCAACCATTTGTTCAGAATTTATCACATTTAGTAGAAATCCAAAGTTTTTCAACGTCAATCTAGCGAATAACTTGAACAATTTACATTTAACATTTATAGTCTGATCCTCGTCAAATATCATGTCAAGCATAACTTGTAAAAGAGAACAGTCCACAAATCCGCGCAAGAAAAATTCATAGAAATGATCCCGAGTACTATTATTGACAACAATCAATAAGTCAAAGGTATCCACAAAAATGTCAAATGAGTCGTCAATCATATGTGGGATATATGAAGCAATAACCTTTACTAGAGAGACCCCAAACGATGTGCCGAAAAATTGTCTGGGAAATAACACGGAATAACTTTGAATTATGGTAAGTACTAAAGGCAAAATTTCAGTCTGATCTTCAAGAGCCTTGTTCAAATTTGCTGCGAGTGCAAGTAATCCTTTATCAATGTCGGAGAACAGTTCTGGAGTAAGAAGAGGTGTGGATGGGTAATAATGCATTACTGCGGACCAAAGTTCCAAGACATCTTCTATGACGGGAGTCGGAAGAGAGTATATCGATTCTATCAATGGAAGAACAAATGGATAAGCTTCAGTCGATTTATCATTGAGGTTGATTATAATATTCTTCAAAAGCGCAAGAACAGAACTATGAATTGTTGTGTTAGTAACCGTAGATGTTAACGCATCTTGCCAGTATTTTTGAGTAATGTGGAGAAGTTGTTTAAGAGTTTGTTCTTCTATGTATGGGTTAGATCTCTCCAACAATATTGAGAGGGTTTGCAATAATCTTACCTTGGAATCTAGTGAGTCCATAATCAGGTATAAATAAATAATTATTTCAATGAATTGGTCTGAGAATGGTTTGAACCCTGTTTTCACAAACTTCCAGTCATCTATAATATACCTTAAAGAGTTGATTGCTGTAAGTTGTATCACTTTGTCTTTATCACTCTCCTTCAAAAAGTCGATTAATATCTCATATACTTTCACCCTACTTTCATCAGAGCACTGTATGGGAGCCCATTCGTCTATGATCAACAAGACTCTTCTTTGTAACACCCTAAATTGGATTGTGCCGTTTCTGAGACTTATAATCTGAGGAATCAAATTATTCAACAAGACTTCGTCGAAAGATATTCTGTCCCAAAATATAATTCCAGATAGTTGCAAAACGCATAATAACGAGTCAACTTTCAAAACTTCATCGCCAGACATGTTGCTGGTAATAACCAATTCATTTTGTATCCTATTTAACAAAAAATCAACTAAAACATCAGGAAAAAACTTGATTAAATCTTGGAAAAAGTTCTCGGCACATGGCCTAATTTGATACTCATAATTCAAAGCAGTCTCTTCCATAATCCACTCCTCTGGCTCTTGATCCCACTTTTCTAAGTCAGTAGGAGTCAATTTGAAATACCACTCTATAATCAAAATAACTAGTTGTTGAATTAAATCTGGTGTAAATAAATTATCAGTAATTTTTTTTATACTTTGCTTGATGTCCTCTATTGCTGATTTATTTTTAAAAGTTGTTGCACCCTTTTTGTATAGATACTGTACAATCCTCTTCAAAATCAAAAAACTCTTCAATGCAACAATTTCCCAGAATTCGTTATCATCTCTATCTGTATCATAAATATATGAAGCTTTAGTTTTCAAGATAGACAAAAAAGTCATAATGATATCACCACTTGAGCTCAATAAAATGAAAGCGGTGGGATTCTCTTCAATGAATCTTAAGTATAACTTTGCAAAACATGTTATGAATTTTCCGATAACTTCAATCGACGACTTTTCATACTCATTAAGTAGCATCTGCAACTCTGTGACATTTGACTTCATGAAATTATCAATTTTGTCCGTTTTGAAATGTTCACTATCCAATTCTGGCAAAATTCGTCTGATATTCTTCAACAACATATAATCAACTTCGATAATAGCTAAATCTGCTGTCCCTGTCCAAATTTTGAAAAACTTTTCATGAAGATCAATAAGTGCATTTAGCAAGCTAGGAAGCTTTGTTTTCATTATCGATCTGCTTCTGCCAATTTTAATCAGTGATATAGTTTTAACAATGCTGTTTAACATAATCAAGACATTATGGATCTCGACAATGTTACCACTGTTTTCAGCAGTTCTGAGTAAAGAAGTAAAATCTTCAAACAAGGTTGGCCACTCGCTCGGAAAATCAAAACGACATATTCTAGAGATAGCCTGAACATTTTGTATTGTTAATTGTTTGTTTTGCTCATTTATCAAGTTGAATAATCGAAGCCTGATTTGTGCCTTTTCTTGCGGTTGTATAGCATGTATATGACTTGACCTCCAATGTCTGTCAATACCATTTTTAAAACATATAACAGCTAGCCATCTTGTTTGTAAAGGAAGTGTGACATCTAAATATATGTCTTGCAAGTAGTAATGATACCCAGGTAGAGATTCCCAGCTTTTCAATTGATTTTCCGAATGTGACTGAAGTTGGGTTCTTTCTGACAGGCTAGCATTATTGAGGGTCTGAATCAAATTATTTAGTGTTAGACTCATTCTATCTTTGAAGAATGAAGATGAAACCACCCAGTTGAACAAAAATTGTAGTAAATTTTATCGATTATACCGCTGAGTATCTAAAAAATTTATATATACACTCGATATTTGATACAAGAACGACTTTTCATGTCAACGACTATCAACTTGTATGATACAGTTTTAACAGGTTTGCTCAAAAGATTGAAATCGCAAGTATATCTTCAGATTTGAAAGTTTGTAAACATTACAGTGCAAGTATATTTGATATGGCTTTGTTTTTGATTAAATTTAGCCTGGTAATCTCAGTCGTATACGGAGTACGGTAATAACTTGACAACCTATATTCACCAATATTGATGCTTACTATACCTGAAAAAAACCTGAAAAAACACACTGCTATAAAAATTCCGAGAGACACTCTGTTGCTATATCATATTCTTGTTGCTGACACAATTCACCACCGATGAGACTCGTCACCCTGTTGCCAGCTTCTTTCTTGATAGCCTAATTCGGCCTTCACCCTGTCCACCGTTATCTTGTCCCCCATATTTTTTCCCATATTGTCACTGATCTTAATAGCTGGTTGGTCGCCAACTACCTTCAATTTGATAACTATATTCAACGGAGCCGATTTAACACCTGAGTTGGAAGCCAGGTGAAAGTCATTTGTGAAGAATGTACCAATCCCAAAGGAAGACTTTAAGCCTACCTCATCGGCCTTTTCTTTGTAGTGTATACATTTTTCAATGTTTAACGAATCGCTGTAGCAAATCATTTTGGAAAATTTTGCATATTTCAATTTGTTAAAGTAATGATCTGCAATCTTGTCAGTGTAAGCTATAGGATCACCAGAGTCTTGTCTAACACCGATATAGTAGTCTGAGTAAGGCTTAACAAATGACTTCAAAAAAGAATCAGTTCCAAAAGTATCAGTTAAAGCTAAACCTGCATGAGACGGACCGAAGGTATCAATCCAGTAAGACATTGCCAACTTATTGGCATTTGTATAATCTTGTGTTATCGATGCAATACCCATCATCCATTCATGTGCAACTGTTCCAATGGGTGCAATGTTATACTTTTTAGCCAACAAAACATTGGAAGTACCTACTAAAAACTTCTCATCAGGATGATTCTTCGCAAATTCTACCAATCCCTGGACAACTAATTCCTGGGTGTAAAATGATCTTCTCCGTCTGGTACCAAACTCACTAAAAGGACATTCATTTTTAAACAATTGTTGACATTTTCTTTTGGCTAATTCAACTTGGCCGTCGTAGGTCCAATCAGTATCCACAAACTTGAAGTATGCTTCGGAAATCAATGCTAATAAGGGTATCTCATAGAGAATAACATCGACCCATGTTCCCGTGATTTCCATTTCGAAAGTATCATCAATGTCAGAAATCTTTACCTGTTTAGCGGGGTTCAACTCAAAAGTTTTCAAGTAAGACAAGTACTCCTGAGGTAAGTATGGCACCACTTTTTTCAAATATTCAAGTTCCTCTTCTGAAAAAGCTAAATTTCTGAGCAGGCCAATCTGGATTTTCAACCAATTTATGGCTTCAGCGTTCAATTTCATGGACGGAGTTCTGTTGGTGTATTGGTAGGTGACTTCCACGTTAGGGAAATTTTTGTGAACAGCAGCATGCATTGTGAGCTTATACAAATCTGTATCCAAAAGTGAGGTTATGATACCATCGACAGTCATATTGAAATGTTTCTTATAATCTTTTTGAGCTTTCTTGTAGATCAATCAATACAATCAGAATTAATAGCTCTTTGAATGCGGGTGAAGTTGAGATAAAAAGTCATATGATTGATATTGTATCTGGGCTCGTAACACCAATACCAATCAGGTTCAATACCTACCTTTTTACTGAAAAATCAACCTTGGCGAAGCTTACGTATTCTCTAAAAAGTGTTTAATGTAATTATACTATACAATGCTCTTTTTATACAGATGCCTCAAAGTTTTGATTTTCTATAACCTTTTCGGAGTTGTTTTGTTGTAAATATCAAAATGGAGTTTAGTTTATGACCTTCATGATGCGTTCAAACAAAGTTTCCAATTGAACGTTTTCAACATTTTCGAACACCTTTTCAAATGAGTTCATGTTAATGACTTTGTTGAACATACCTTCGTGGTCATCCAAAGTTGTTTGATGATCATCATTTACCGCAACACTTTCACTAACGATTTGAGCATTTTGTAACATGATGTTCATCTCGTTGAGCAAGTCTTGTTCAACCTCGATAGCCTCATTTATGAGCGAGGTTCTGGAAATGGATCCTATTCTCGAGTACAAGTCAATGAATATAAACGATTGAGTGCTGTTAGAGTATCTTATGGAGCTTATAGCTTGACTATGATCAGCCACATAAACCGGTTTTAAAGAGTCAGCTTTGAAAATGAAAACTTTTGAGTGAACATCAAACTTGTCTGTATAGTAATTGGTAGCTAATGCGATTAAGCCGTTGGAAAAATCAATGGCGAGCAAATTCTTCCCACCAATGGGTGAGTTGACTTTAGCAGCCAATTTATTAGTCTTACCACTCAAAAGATCGTACGAAATGATTCTGTTTTTTGCCAAGCAAATCAAATTATTTTCAACGATTGAAAGTGACCTTATTCTTGAGCCAATAAATGAAGGTAGCTGTGGCAAATCCTTGAAATTATTGACATCAATTGGAATCAATGAAGTTTCGTGTCCCAATATAATTATGGATGAATCATCTGACCAAGTAATCGAAACAGCACTGGAAGATAAAGACCCAGAAGCTCTAGCTTTCCTTAAAGTCCATGCAGTTTGTTGTAATTTTTCATTTCCGGTAGTGTTACCAATCTTTTCATAAATTTCTTTTGGAACTCTTGGTCTCCACAATCTTACACCACCTTTTGCATCGCAAGTTATAAATGCCAAACCATCGTAGTAAGAAGTAGGTGCTTGTAACATTGAAATAACGGGCACTTGAAATCCATGAGGATCGACAATTTTGGTAGTAAGTTCCCAATGACCTTGCTGTTTATTATTTGGATTGGTATTTTCAATAAATTTCCAAAATTTCAATGAGTATTTGACGTCATCTTTGGACAATAAGCTATCGACTTCGGAGGTGGGAATAAAGTCAAATGTACACATCCATCTACCATCGTTTGTAAATGATAATAATGAAATCGTTGGATCCAACAATTTCTGTTCTGATCTTACCTTACCTGTCTGCAACAAAGGTGCAGCAGTTTGAACGAAAATTTGCTCATTTCTAATGAAATCATATACTTGGATTTGAGCATTATTGTAGAAATACAATTGCTTCGTGATCGGGTGAATCTCAAAAGAAGAAGTGAAATCGTTCCTCAATTTAGTAACATCGGATGATAATAAATCGGATGAGTTTTTCTTGAACTTCAACAACTTCTTTTTAGTCTTTTCCAAAACACTCAAGTTGTTTGCGAAACTAGGTCTGATACAGTTAACTGTCAATCTTGAAACTAAATCAATAGAAGATAAAACCAAATGTTCATAGTCTTGATTCTCATTGGTATTCAACAAAATACCGTAATTTTCGTTATTGTTGTCGACTATTATATTGTCGATTGTACCGTTTAATCTTGGTAAGAACTGGGTTTTATCTGTATCTAATTGCCAAAAAACCAAAACTTTTTCTAAACCACCAGATAGTAAATATGAAGAGTCCAAAGCAAATGACAAACTTTTAACACTGTCGATATGCCATTTTAATAATCTTTGGGGTTTGTCTGAATTACCGTACAACATTTGGATAGCCCCCGAAGCAGTACCTATCGCAATTATGGAGTCATTGGATATAGCTAGTGATGTGACTGGTGACTTATAAACAAAGCGAACAGCCTCTGAAGTTATTTCTTGTTCGTTCAAGTCCACAGATACGATTTCATTCACATTATTCAAGAACGCGAGCTTGGAGCTATCCAAAGAGTAAGTGAATTTCAAAACATTTTTGATCGATATTAATTCATGATACTTTTTTGATGCCTTGTTATATTTTATGATAGTTCTGGTGTGTGGGGAGATTTTATGACCATTTTCTCTCTTCCCAATCACAGCTATTATGTCAGTTTCTGTTATAGAAATGACTTTCAAGAAAGACGTGAACAATTTGGTGGTCTGAATCGAAGGAGTAGCCACTTTTTCTTTCCAATTTATCGTGGTCATGATACCAGTAGCGCTAAAAAGCAAAAGCAATCCAGCATTGGATGGGTCTATTTTGGCATCAACCACATCTGTCAAATCTATATTAATTGACTTTATACATTGTCTTGTCTGCAAAAAGTATATTCTGATCTGGTGCGAGAAAAGAACAAGATAATGGCGAGCATCCAAAGAAAAGAGTCCATGACGTGTAGTCTTACCTCCTGAGAGCACACTAGTCTTCCACTCGTTACTCATCTTTGATTATGCCTATCAGAAACAATTAGTGAAAGATATCTGTTTCTGTTAAAATAAATATTTCTGAAAATAATAAATTTTTTCAACTTACCCGGTTTGATGCTCTGCTCGAGATTTGAAATGGTTTTTTTTCGAAACATGAAATGAAAGCTAATGAAGGCAAAAATTAAAACATTCCACTTGAGCAAAGCAAAATGATCATTCCAGTTCGTTGTTTTTCTTGCGGTAAAGTATGTTGCACCTAACTGAACACATCGGATGTTTTTTTCCTGATAGAATAGGCCAAAAACGAAACAAATGGCTGATTTGTCACCGATGGCTGAACGAATGATTGAGTATACTAACGGATCAGGTTGTGGGTGATAAGTGGGAAGCTTACCTTGAATATCTTAAAGACGATAATGTTACTGAAGGGGATGCTTTGGATAAATTGAAATTGAAGAGATATTGCTGCAGAAGAATGGTGTTGACTCACGTCGATCTTATCGAAAAGTTCTTACGTTACAATCCTTTGGAAAAGAAGGAAGCCACTTGAAGTGCAAGTCAAAGTAATTTTTATGTGTGATAGTCTGAACTTTATATATCAGAGTATCGCTTGGTGTATTTTAGGATATAAATTGATAAGGTATTTATATGAACGGATGTGGAGTGTAGTTTTACAAGATGTGTGTAGATGATTGTTGTACTGTGTTAAAATATATACTATTTAATTGCCTTTTGAGTATCATCGCCATTTGTTGAATGGTTCTTTGTTCATGTTGGTTATTTTGTTTCTTTGAATTGCCAAAACACTTTCAATTTTACTCAAAGCTAACTCCAACAATTCTTTTCTTTGTTGTAATTCAATGTGGCTTTTGATCTTGGGATCCTCCTTAGCAAAAAATTCGATTTCATCTTTAGTAAGATTACTGAAAAACCGTGTATCCAACTCTCTTGGAAAGTTGTAGTAAAAATCGGACAATAACTCAACATTCAAAAACAAAATGGCTGTAGACGTGAGTTTGGTGACAACTGCATCGAGAAATATCTCGGGACACTTGTACTTATTCTCCTTGAATTTACAAGTTGAGGATTTCAATGAGTAGGATCTCATTTTCAATAAGCTAGCACGATCTCTCAAGAAAATCGCTTCGCGTCCTCTTTCTATCAAAGTGGGAGAGAATCCCAAAGATTCGTTACTCGTATCAGAAAGTGTTCCTTCGTTCTTTTTTTCCAAGTACGTAATGACTTGGGATAACTTTCTTCCACCTATGGACTTCTTCAACAAGTTGAATGATTCCTCGCACTGTTTGACTTCTTCCTTGACCAATCTCAACGAGTGTTCTCTGGATATATTCCATTCCCTGTCTTCCAACTCTATTTCATACTTGTAAGGTTTGATACAATTCTCTACCTGATCGGCAGTGGAATAGAATCTAGCGGAAAGAACAGTAGTAGCTGCTTCTTGTACAGCTTCCTTAGCTTTTGGATGATTTCTTAAGGACGTGTTATCAACCAAATTCCCGATTTCAGTTAACAATGTATTTGTAACTAGCTGAGTTGAAATTCTACCAACACCTAATTTGGTTAAGCTAGATGTTGCCAAATCCAACTTTTTGTGCCAGTACAAATCATCGTCAGGAGCTAAGGGTAATTCACTTAAATCTGGTTCAACATTGAATTGCTTTTTGAGTTCGAATGGCTTATTCCAATATCTCTCAGCCATCAAGTCCAAAACCTTCTGATCTAATTCGTTTTTCAATAATGATCTCAATTCATTTCTGCTGAACTTTTCACTAAACTCCTTGACAGCAACCTTCAACGCATCTATATTATTAGCCAAATACATCTCAGGCGTCAATTGTCTGTCATTGAATTCCACTTTGAACTTGTATGAAGTTTCCTCCAATTCTTGTTGAATCGCGTAATGTGTTGGTTTCAAAGACAAAGCCATCGATTTTTCCAAAACTTTCATCAACTTCTTTTTCAAGTTTTTAGTTCCAACGGTGGTACCCAGGAAATCAGATCTATTTTCCTTCAAGTATGACAACTCAAAATTCTGTTGAGCAACGAAAGCCTGGAAACCGGTATTTCTTCTAAAAATGGATTTGGCTGGCGCTTTGGTTATAACACCAACGTAGCCCATTTTCAAAGGATACTTTTTATTGGTTAATATCTCCCTCGCTCTCTCAGCAGGAACTAAATCCAACTTCGTGACAACGCCAATGGTTCTCTCACCTCTTGGGTCTGCCACTCTTGATGCCCTTAATGCGGCAGAGTTAGCCAAATCGACATCCGCTGCACTTATCGCCAAAATTATATTTGGAGCTTCTAAATACCTATCACACAACATTTTGATTTTACGCTTTAGTTCTATTGGCTGATCAGCAGCTTCAACTTGAATGTAACCTGGCAAATCCACTAAAGACAAGTCGGGAACACGAGGTGATCTGATGATCAACTGAACTGGATCATTGGAGATAGCTTCATCCAATGGAACTGCCATATTCAAATCAAACAAAATTTGCTGAACTTGCTGGAAATCAGTTAAGTTGTTCATTTTCAAAGCTGGGAACTCAGCAACGTCCGCAGCACCCTCTGGAGCATTAATCAAAGTTAACTCTATTGGTCTTCTTGTTACCATATTTGAGCCTTTTGGCAAGAATTCTTGCCCAACAATAGCCTCTAAAACTGAAGATTTCCCGCTAGATTGTGACCCAATGACAACTATCGAAGGAAGTTTCAAAGTGTCTGAGTGATCAACATTGAGTAATATGTTTCTAATATCAATCATTTGACGAGTCAAATTAAGCATCTCATTATCGGTGTTGTCTTCCTCTTCCTCGTCGTCTTCATCATCTTCCAATAATTCCTCATCATCAGTGGTTTCCTCAGCACTCAACCCAACAGCCGCAGCAGTGGCCCCAACGGCAGTAGCAGTATCGCCACCATCGCCTCCACCACCATTACTACCACCATCTCCACTATTCGATCCACCCCCAATACCAAATTGCTTGAAAAATTCGCTGGTTTTATCTAACACTCCATTAGCAAAATCTTTCGCTGTTGATATTTGATCCTGTGTGTATGAGGATGCTTGCTCAACTTTGTACGCCACGTATGACCCACCGGCGGCTAATCCCCCACCAATAGTGGCAGGCAACCTCACTGCTTTGACAAAAAACTTGGGTATCGAAGTGAAGGAGAACGATCGTCTCGTGATTATCCTTCCAGTGCTCCTGATAGCGTTACTGGTATTACGGTATTGGTGATTAGTGGGACAAAATCTTTTGGTTGGATTAAGTTCTGCGAATAACAATGGTGATGATGAATGTGTTACATATTTCTGGTAGTGATTCTTCGATTGGTAGTAATTTAATTTGATCAACTTATTGAGAATGACCCGCGCATTCTGTTGTTGCGCAGGCATATTTGTTGGTAGCTAAATAGCGCTGATAAATCTGTCGATTGATTAACCAGATTTGATAGCTTTTATTTGATTAATTGACCGGATTATAGGACATCAAGGCAAAAAGAGATCTTTTTGAGCCCTCCGATTTTAAAATCCTCATTTTGATTTTTGATCTGATCGATTATCGGGTAAACAGTTAGTCGACACGTGATCCGGTAGAAGATATAAGGATATGAAGACATATATACAATATTTTGAGGAGGATGTGATCAGCAAAGCAGCTGTATGGCTCCATCATGAGTCTATCTCTTTTGCAAATACTATAGTTGACTTCAGAAAAATTTGACTACATTTTCAAGTTAGCATCATAAATTTCAATACATACGCTCAACACTGAGAATTATTAAACGGGAAGATGAATTTTATCATGATATGCCTTCAAACTTGACAAAATCCCAGTATTTCGTACATTGAATATCTTCACACCATAAGATGAGATGTATGCATTTGAACATAAGTAAAACACATATAAGTTATAGGTCTGCTCCCACGAATAACGCTGAAGCACGCTCTTCATTGTATTGAGTTCTAATGGAATTTGAAAATTAATCTCCAAAGACATATGTCCGTTTTTGAGTCTTTCTTGGGACTAGTACTTGTGTGAAGCGAAGGCAATAATAGTACTGTTTTTCCTCTCCATTTCCTGGAATGTATTTGCGAGATTGAATCTTTTCATGTCCTATAAATAAATCAGTGCCGCCATAAATACTAGTCCAAAAATTTGACATTGCCACATGTAGTGTAGTTACACGAACGTTGCAGTTTCACTTCGCCTAGTTGAACTTGTCGTTGTCAAAGTGAAGATAGTTAAAAGGTTAATTGAAAAGGTGAAATATAAATTTTCTTAATTGCTACTAGGGGTATATGTTTGATCCTCCAAGAAGAATCCAGTTAAGTAACTCATACAATTTTGGCCAAACTGTCCTGTTTCACAGTTAATTGTTTTCCAAGTAATTTTCAGCTGAACTTTTGAACCAACGGTGCGTTTCAGTTGTTGAAAAAACCTAAACCTGGGCTGATACTAATCTGACCGGTATTATTTTAGTTTTTTAAGTCTGGGAATCCACTATTTGTAACTGACGCTATGTGACTCTGATACTACATTTTCGGTTCATCCAGGCAAATGATGTTCACTTATTCACCTTCCCACTGAAGATTGATGCCTGCGTCAGAGCACCTTACCCTTCAAGTCACGTACACCATGATTTGACACATATGTCACGAAGAGCAGAGGTTGTCTTATAGAATAAGCAACAGTTCCTATAAACCGATGTATATGATATCATTTCCACCGATAACTTAGCTTACGTACCCTTTAGAGAGAGTTCCTGGATCGCAACGAGCTGTCTTGAATCGGCAGTCGCTGGGTTTACACTATAAACTAACTTCAATGAATGTACTATGATATCAATCAGTATGATTGTCGTTACTGCCGATCGGATTTGTGTTCTTTTCATTACACTTCGTCATCCCATCCTATATAAGTCACACTTATTGACCGTACCACTGATAGAGCGACCGATTGCGCTCCAGGAAACCCTTCACCCAGGATTAGCTGACTGAACATGTCGAGATCCTTGTAGGAGAAACAGTCATATTTCTCTGTTTGGGCCTATACACAAAAGTGACATATTTCCATCATTACGGAATTGCTTACACATGTTTTAGATTCAGGAGAATATCATCATGCATACAGCAAGGAAGTTTCTGGAAGTTTCGCTGCATATATTTGGGGACCGGTTACGAAGGCTTGTGGCTGGAGCACCTCCAATCAGCCGCAGTGCCCTTGCTTTCTATTTTTAGTGGGCACGCGTTTACGTAACATACTGGTGAAGCAACCCAGCGTCTTCGCCCCCAGGTCTCTATGTGTGTAGCACCATACTTCATGAATCTTCCTTCCAGCACTGCATGAGTGAATACACAAAATGGCGCTTTTTGCAACTGGTTTCCAAAGCATGGACCCATTCAAGCCAGACATGACACAGTCAGAACCAATCGCGTTCAAAACAAACAGTGGCCCTACCGCAACTCACAAAACAACTATCAAACAGTCTGTCCTTGAGTGAGATCATAGAAACAAAAAAAAAGAAAGAGTGACTGAAAAGTGGACGTGGAACCCGAGTCTAGACTCGCCGAAACCCAAATGATGTCACATTTAGCTGTTTTTCGGTCACATGACAATATTCACGTGACAGCATCACTTATTTAGTATACCCAACCACCTAACTCCACTATACCTAGCCTGTTTATATATATATATATATATATATCTATATATGTGTTTGGAGTGTGTTTATTTATTTTGCCTCTTTCTCTTTGATTCACAGAGAGTTCAAATTTTGAAGTATCACTATCCTCACTCAAGTTTCTATGATAGATCATATACTGGCCAGCAAATTGGCATGTTTGGATTACCAGGTTTCAATCGACACAAGACCGCATTCCACCTACACACAATCTAGGTTGAAGAATGCCATCAACATATCGTTGCCCACAACATTATTGAAGAGAAATAAAAACTTGTTGAGCATTTTGTCGTGCTTGTCCCCCAACACCAAAAACGAGTTGCAGTCAAAGCTACAGACTGATGCCACCATAATTGTTTACGACCAATGTTCTGTTTCTGCAAAGCCTTCCAGCTCCTTGATGCAACTCTGCACAAAATTGGATGATTTGAACAAAGAATGTGAATACAAGTACCACATTATCTACATCGATGGAGGTTTCAATGCGTTGTCTTCAGAGCAGGTAGATTCAGAGCCGGTAGTTTCAAGTCCGCAAAACTCTTCATCATTGTTTATAGATACAAAACTCAAACCCTCGTTATACAACTTCAAGAAACCAGAATTACCGAATAGCGAGGTTCAAAATTTGCCTGAATGGTTGAAATTTATATATCAAGACTCCAAAAATGACAATTATATTGACAAAATCAGGAATAAGTTTACAAAAATTGAAGCTTTGGAGAAAATAAGATTATCTCAAATAAACAACAGTCCCAACACCAATTCTGGACCAGAAAAGCAGAAATTAAAAATCGACTCCAATTTAAATCAGACCTTCACTACCTGTCCCCAAAAAATATGCTCTCCTAGCACAACTTGTCCCGTTTGTGACGAGATAACTTATTCACTACCATTGACCAATGCTTCAACCAAGACACCCCAGCAACAATTATCTGCCACACCATCTATATCATCGGAGGAGGAAGCCCAGTTGAAAAACAGATACAAAAATATCTGGCCATACGAACATTCCAGAGTACATGTTTTTATGTCGCCGGTCTCAAGAAACTCATCGTTGTCGGGTTCACCTTATTCACAATTTTCTGCAACATCGCCAGGCTTGATCTCGCCCGGTGATTTCAACTTTTATAATAATACAACTCCGAGTGTTTTGAATGGTGGCTCAGCCACTTTGGTTAGAAAGGGAAGTTTGAGCAGTGGAGACAACAATACAGGTGGACTTTGTGAGTCGTGTGGAAATAACGGTTCCTCGGGTGCTACCAGTATATTTGGTGGTATATTGGGAAGAAGCAGAAGTGTTTCTGTTGCTTCAATAATTGCTGCAGCTGAATTAGATGGACAGTGTAAACCGACCCACAATTACCGCTCAAACATTCAAGACGGTTCAAAGATTGATAATGTTAATGATACATATCCTGAAAACATTGCTGATGCATCTAGTTCGATGCCCAGCTCTGCTTCAAGCCCCCATACTTTGAAAGATGAAGAGGAAGTAACTACTACCAATATTGAAACCGACGACTCAATGAGAACTTTGCGCAATCCCTCATTTTCTCTCAATGCCAACAAAAATTTGGCATCAACAAACAATGTTCTGGAGTTGAACCTTACAAAAGGATCCAACAGATTTCCTCCAGAAAGCTCTTCCGAGATTGACAATAATCCACAACTCAAAATGGAGATGAAGCTTGACAGCAATCCACCACCTCCATTTTTGACGCGTGCAAACTCAGTGAAACGCTCTTCATTGCACAATGTCACGCAATTGACAAACTTTTCGAGCCAACCACTTAATTCACAATCAAAAAAAATCAGAAAATCAGATTACATCAATGCAAATCACATAACCTACCCCAACCTTACTCACAAGAAGTACATAGCTTCTCAAAATCCGTTACCCAAAACATATGAAGAGTTTTGGAAGGTGATATGGTATGAGCATGTATCGGTTATCATCTCGTTAGACAATTCCAATTCGCAGCATAACATGTTAACAAATATATCAGCAAATAATGCTACACCGAATGGTGTGATGAGCTTAAAAAAATACTGGGATGATTTCTATTACTCAAGTGGAATTCGCGTTGTTAACTGTGCGGAAGATGATAGCGTGGAGCTAAAAAATATTTATGATCAAATTCCGTTGCCATTAGACAAGACCGACAGCGGTGCCTCCAACTTAAGTGCAAAAGAATTGTTGAAGAAGAACGGCATCCAAATAAATCACATTCAGTTGATAAAGTACGGCAAAAAGAAGAACCATCACAATCGTCATCGTCGCCGAGTCTCGCTAGATAAGCTGAATGGAGTCATTGGATCTGAAAAGCAGAACGAAGGCACAGAGGTCAGAAACGTATATCAAGTACAATTTTCCGAGTGGCCTGATTTTGGTGTTCCCCAAAACTTTTATTCTGTCTTGTTGTTGGCGAGTGTCAAAAACTACATTTTGTCTCAAGATATCGTCAACGGCGAAAATGACATCGAATCCAATAATTGTTTGGTTCATTGTTCAGCAGGATGTGGTAGAACAGGTAGTTTTATCAGTGTTGACATGATAATTGACTGTTTTGAAAAATTCAAACACGAGAAGGAGAGACCACTTATCAACCCTTGGGACTCCACCGACTTGGTTTATTTGACTGTCCAGGAGTTACGGAAACAAAGAATTTTAATGGTACAAAACTTGGACCAGTTCTGTTTCATCTACGAGGTGGTTTTGAACTTTGTTGTTGACTATTTCAACTCAAATACCCAAAAACTTCTAATCTATTGAACGATTTTTATTTCTGAAAGATAGAACATCAGAAAGAAGTTCGCAGTCTGTTTATTCCCGCGTGCGTGGGTGTACTTGTTGATTTATTATGTTTTTTTTTTAAAAATAATTCTATCCAATTTCATTTAATCTATGTGATTCGTATGATCCTTAATTGCTAATAATTTAATTTGCATAAAGTGTTACTATTTTATTCTGGTGTATAGTCAAAAGGAAAGGTTTATAAGTTCTTAAAAACATTGTAGTTGCAACCATTCGCAAATCGGGTAATTTTGTTATCAACGTGTACAGCTCATTCCGGTCGTTTGATAAGGTACTTTGATGTTCTCGACACCTTCGATGAGTTAAATAATGAAAGATATCCACTTTCCTAGCTGATAACCAGGAAAATAACGAAAAGTTATACTTTTTAGTGAAATTTCCAATAGAGATGTTGACCAGTTCATTATTAAAGTGCTCCTTATTTTTTTATGCCCAAGCAATCAATCTCCCAAATACTTTCTCTAACTTTTTGCCTCAAAATATCTTGAGTAATCAAGCACCACATTCCAATGAAAATTGCCCATTGAATATTCCGTTGACTTGCTCCAACTCAACACCTGTGTATGATACATGTTGCTTTGAATACCCAGGTGGTGTGATGTTGCAGACGCAATTTTGGGATTATTACCCACCCATTGGACCTAACGACACTTTCACCTTGCACGGGTTATGGCCAGATAATTGTGATGGCTCATACGAACAGTTTTGCAATTCTGCTTTGAACATCAACAATGTTTCATCAGTTTTGGACAAGTTCGGGGAAAAGGAGCTTTTGGAGAAGATGAGAAAAATCTGGAAAAATTTCAATGGTGATGATGAACATTTATGGATACATGAATATAACAAGCATGGCACTTGTATGAACACATTAAATCCTTCCTGCTATGGCTCCTCTTACAGAGAAGACGAAAACGTTCGTGACTTTTTCAAAGTGGCTGTTGATTTATACGATAAGTTGCCAACGTTTGAGTGGTTGGCCGAAGCTAATATCCATCCATCTGAAGAAACAACATACACCAAGAAGGAAATAGAGGATGCATTGTCTTCCCAGTTTGGTCGTGATGTTTTCATTTCCTGCAACAAGTATCACGCTTTACAGGAAGTTTGGTACTTTTATCATTTAAAAGGTTCTGTTCTCTCAAGACAATTCTACTCTATTGACTCTCTATCAAATTCTAAATGTCCAGAAACTGGAATAAAATTCATGCCTAAAAAAGCTAACCCAAATTTCCCAACTCCAACTCATAAGCCCGGCTCACCAACTGGTGCTCCTGCTGTCGGAAAAGGTTTCCTTAAATTAAGTGGATTGAGTGGTTGTATCATTGGTAATGGGCATTGGTACACAAGTGGAACTTGTGCCTCTTTTCAATTGATCAAGTCCCAATTTGGAGGATACAATTTGAAATCTTCAAAGGGGTTCTGTGGTATAAATGCATATGGAGAATTGGCTTGTAACAATAGAATTGAAGCAGCTCAATTCCAATACGGCAAGGAATCCAATATTATCACTTACGGAGGAAAACAAAATTGGAGCACATCAAAAAGCTTCGGTAAATTCAAGCAAAATCCTATCAGTCCTGGCGATGATGGAGATCTCGTTTTCCAATTGAAGTTTGCGAGTCATTGAACAGTTTCATATGGTTGACATTCAATTCTGGATCTTCCTGTTGTTAATTTGCCCTCACTGGTCAATTATAACTAAAGAGGATCCATAAATAATACGGCTAATTTTGCTTCAATTTTTCTTTAGTTCCGTTAATCAGGAAAACCCCCTTTGCTCACTGCCCCATACTGTCTTCAGGTTATTGATTTTGATGGTCTCTTTCTTCTGTTTGTCATACTCAAGGTTTCAGGTATAATTCTTGTAGTCTAGAGTTCTTGAATTTTACAAAACATAAAGTAACTCAACGATATTATACAAGTGCATACGTTACATACAAAAAATGCTTAGACGTCTTGTATCATGATTTGTAAAGGTTTTCGAAACAATAGTTTAAAGCCATGGGCCATTGATTCATCTACCCTACAACTAAATTTAAATAATATATATAGGTATTGAAGTATATCGAATATTATAAAAACGTTTTTCGAGCATAAAAGGTCTGATTCGTTATTCAGACTATTTGATACCAAGTTATCTGTTTATGTAATACTAATCATCTTCTTCATACTCCTCGTCCAAATCATCGCTAGATATATCAGATTCGCTATCATCTTCTTCATCACTTATAAGGGCATTTTCGTTGAATGACAAATTATCTCTTTCCCAACTGTTGCCGGCACCAGTACCACCAGTGATGATTCTCATCAAATTCAATTTATAGTCATCTGATTGGTTATTGAAGTTGACATGACTTCTCTTAAATTCCGCTACTTTGAGTGAATGACCGACACTTTGACCAACACGGATCAAAGTCTCAACTTTAGCTGAGCTGTTCTTTAACAAATCTTCATCAAATTTGAAGAGCTCACTCTGCAATAAAACTATAACAGTGGATCCACCAAATTTGAAATATCCCAACTCCTCACCTTTAATAACGTCGTCATTTTCCTTCACTGTCATAACAATAGAACCCACCATCATTGCCCCAACTGCAATAAAAAAAACAATTCCGAATTCGACGGTGTCAATGATGGTAATGGTTTTAACATTTTCACCAAAAACATCAAGTTCTGATCTTATTGCCATCGGATTGACCGTATAGTATTCTCCATCCACATGTGTTATCGATTTTATAGTACCAGTAACAGGTGAATGGAAACGATGGTAATCCTGAGGCGCAAGTCTGAAAATTCCTATTGAACAATTCTCAAATTTGTTGTACTCTGACTGGTACATTCCATTGAGTAATTTTGGAACTGTGAAATTACGTCCCTTTATCCATAGTTCTGTTGCTGAAGAGATTGTTGCAAATACTGTAGCACGACAATCTGCAGGTGAGGTCATTATCAAAGAATCATTTTTTGCTTCGATTGTTCTTGCATCAGGTTTGAGCTTTCTATAAAAGAAGTCATTGAATGTTTTATATTCCGAAATATTAGGAAGAAGACATTCTATCAAATTCAAGTTGTGATATTTCACAAAACTTGCAATATCATTTCTTGAAGACGGCGAATCAAATTTTTGACCTTGTTTGACACTCAACTTTTTAAGTAATTTACGAACTCTGCCAGAATCGGCTTTATCCAATCCTTTATAGAGTAGCCTGATACCCAACCTCACGTAAATACTCATTTTTTCCTCCATTATAATACCAGTAGTACGATCTTGAACCAAGATATTTGCATTGTTACCACCCAAAGCATATTTTCCATATGTAAGTTTGATAAGGAATTTCGAATACCACCTTTTAGTCGCAAATTGGGATGTCACATAAGATGGACTTAATAATTTATTTGCAATACTCCAATCTTTAGAAGCGCAAATCGCAACATGCGTTATTATATCGACATCTTGCTTGCGCGACAATCTCTCCTTTCCACATACCGGGCATCTTTCAATCTTGATAATATGAGTATCATCACTAGAAGAATTCTTTACAATATAAGCTTCAAACGAATCAACAATTTGGTCAATTGTTAGTTTATCCCCTGTCCAAGGTTCTTTGTTGTAATCTTTGAAAAACGATGTAATGGTTTCATCAGATAGATTTGATCCCAATGTTTCTAAGAAAACCAAAAGTTCGATGAAATCAAATTCACCGTTTTCGTTAACATCATACTTTTCTAAAATCAATCTCCAGAACTGCTTCCTCAAAACTGGATATGGTTCAAATCTTGTCCTTATTTTGATTTTTGGATTGTACTTTTCAGAATATTTGATCTTATTCAAATTAAGTGATAGCTCTAATGTTTTGAACTTTGATGCATCGACATGACTAGTCACAACTTTTTTTTTAAATTTCTTCTTTCTGATAGATGTGACAAAATTATGATTTTCCACGATTGATATACTTGTATTTTTGGGTGGTCCATTCGGGTCCGATACCAGACCACCGATGGGAGAACTTGATCCTGATACCACTTCCGATATCGAATCATTATAGTTCAAATCAGATATTGGCAAAGAAATATAAGCAACTTTATCATGGAACGAAAAATGATCCTTATCTAAAACAGATAATTGAACATCAAACGCGGACTCACTAGGCAAAACCTCAAACGCTAATCTTTCATTGAAAATGGGATTCAAAGTATGTCTCTTCCAACTGGTCCGAAACGTACGACGGCCAAATGATAATACAACAAATGGATCCATATCGAATCCTGTTCTAGTTGCATTTCTCATTGGGGGTAAATCAGAACAAGAGAGAATTTCTAAGAATATCACACCTAATACATCTCTGTTATTGGCAAGTTCATAGTGTGTGCTTTCTCCAGTGTTTTTTTGAGATTTTCGTCTGAACCTTTTATTTTTGATGTTAGATGACGATGTCAAAACAGCGTCTGTGTCAACATTACTTGAATAGTCATTGCCGGTGGCTCCAGTATATGAGACTGCCGATGAGTCCGTGTCATAAGAAAAAAATGAAGGTTTGAGTAACAGGGTTGCACTGTCTGGGGATAAAAAGTGAGATGGTGAGTTAAGAAACTTTGAAGGTTTGATACTTATACTTTGTGGGATGATATCATCGTCTTCCGATTCTGTATCCACACCCTCGTCATCTGTGTAAAAGCCTTGATCATCAGGACTGTGAGTTTTCGTAACCGATAGCGTTGATAGCCATTGATTTAAAAGAGAGTGGTACTCTGGAGAAAGTAATTCTTCTGCAGGCTTTGCTGAATGTTGGTTCGGATGTTGGTTAGACGCCCCATTTTCTACCAAGCTTAGTTTACTCACATTGGGTACTATCAACGCTGGTGGGGATTTGGAGGGATTCGGATTCTTGAAGCTGTGATCTACTTTGTCTCCATCTTTGGAACTGATGGAATTGCTGCTATATTGTCTTATAGATTTCTTTACTCGTCCCGTCTTTGTCTTCTTGTGTTTTGCTTCAACCGCAACCAACTCAAACGAAAGTAGCAAAGAACCCGTGACAAAGCTGTTGTGGTATTTGGAGGAGTATAGCTTGTACCATTTGAAATCGGTTTTGCGGTTAAATTGGGTAACTTTGTCGTTTCCAAAGATGTCATTTATATTGAGTCTCAATTCACCCAAGTAGTCCTTAGATCTCCTGTGTTTATCCCACACCACGAATTGAACAGTGTTCGAGAGGTCGCCCTCAACAAGGGGCAATTGCAAAGTGGTGTCCCAAGTTGGACTCAAGGAATTCTTGATTCGTGATGTGGACATAGTTTTGTCGTTTAACTTGACAGCGACAAACGGATTGCACTTGAGCTTCGATTCGTGTGAAGCTTCAGCTCCAGGGATGCTAAGTAGATCAGCGCCTTTGCTAACATTGATCTTGATGAACAAGTTGTAGTCAGTCTGGCTGTCTACCGAGATTGATGGCGAGTCTATGTAGGATTTTTTCTTGCCGAGCAAATGCATTTGATTCAATTGAACTATGAAGCTGTTCAGCTACTATCGGCTACTCAGCGTCCAGCACTTGATCCTGACCTGGATGAACTTATAAACACTTGGGAGGAACAATTCTGAATTTGATGACAATTGAGAACAGGTTTAAAATCAGAAGATCGTTGTCTCGGTCTGAACTGGGAGACCTAAACAGGGCGTTTAAACAAGAAACGGCTGAAGTCTGATCATACAAACAAACAAACCTGATGTTTAGTCGGAAGTCGGAATTGAAATTATAAATGGAGTTAAGCGGTGCTCATAACATGTATACGCCAATGGAGAATTACTTACACCTTGAAGGAGATATTATGTTGGCAGAGACTCCCAAACATAAATGTATGAGTTCTTAGATCGCCCGTTAAAAGACCCCCAGCTCGAATGGAGGTTTTATTTGTAAGCACAGTTGGCCGGCGTACGATTGTTGATTCCAGAAAGCTTTCAGCCTCGGCTGTGTCTCTTGAGCGTGGAATACTGATGAAATCCCGCCAGGCTCAGTTCTCTACAAGGATTTGAAGGGGGGGGCAGATTTCGCCCGCGAGTCACACTTGCGAGGTAGTTCCTTTGCCAACTGTATCAAAATTTAACAGGAAGAACGGAAAACGATGGGAGAAGATGGCACGGTATGGCGTGTGGAAAAATTTCAAGCCTGTATGTATCCAAATGGGCTATCGTTCACGATGAGATACAGCCCCATGGTCTTCAGTTTCAGCTACTACAGTTAAAGACACTCGTAAGCTATGCTTGTAATTCTATTTCACATCTATGACAACAATAAATCAACCACCACGGGAATCGACAATTTCTTGATATCGGTATATGTCTGACCGACACCAATAAACAAGATAGGAACATTGGTAGCTACCACCATATTTATCATTGTTCCAACCAATGGACCAACCGTGTCAACTTTTGAGATAATGAAAAAATTCAACCCTCTATTTTTTCCGAATGCTTTGTTGAAGTTTCTAGCTTGTTCTACAGAATCAGTGCCGACCAAAGCTTCACCGACCATGATGATTTTATCAGGATTAGCGACTTCACCAAATTTTTTCAACGGCTCCATTAGTTTCGTGTTGGAGTGAGTTCTTCCAGCCGTATCTATCAAAACAATTTGAAAACCTTGCTGTTTGGCAAACTCTAACGCAGATTTGGCAGTTTGAACAACATGGTCACCACCACCATAACCCTTTTCAAACAAATGAATTTTATCAGGATTGGATACAGCTCTTTGCAAATTCTTGACGTGCACTCTAAGTTGTTCAACGGCCCCTGATCTGAAAGTATCACAAGCACATATCAAAACTTTGAAATCATTTTGCAAAAACCAATATGCCAACTTAGCCAAATTTGTAGATTTACCAACACCATTTACACCAACCATAGAAATAACATATGGTCTGTCACTTTTATTGTTTTTGATGTCGAGAAGTAAATCCGTTGATGTATTAGGTGTCAAGATTTTAGTTAACTCTTCGATCAAGCTTTTTCTGAAAAAGTTTTCAATACTTGTAAAAGAAGGAGTTTTGGTCCCCACCAATTGTTTACCAATCTTTTCGATCAAGTTCTTAGAAATCTCAGGAGCAATATTCTTCCCGATCAAATGATTGATCAATTTTTGGGAGATTTTTTCGATGTCTGCTTCGGTTATAGTTTTACCACCCAAAAAGCCTTTGATAAATCCACCCAATACAGATTGGGATTCATCTTTTTCAGTTTGACTTTCTCTTTTCAGATCCAAAATTTCGTTCATTTCATTGATGAGGAACAAGTTATTCTTTTTGGACCCATACTCGCCGGTATCACCGACAAGTTGGGGATTAAATGAGGTGTCCTTTGACTCTGTTGAAGATGAGAAGTCTAACACAGAGTTTTCTGATTCATCTAAACTTCCATCCGCACTCCACGATCTCATCTTTTTGGCAGGTTTGCTTCCTTTAGCTTTCTCCTTCTTTTTGGATTTGCTGAGCGAGTTTATGCTGTTGGTGGGTATCTCTGTGATTTCTGCGAGACTCTCTGGCTCTTTCGGTTCCTCAAACTCCTTTAGGTCCTCTAATTCAGCAAACTTCAATTCAAACATCCTCTCAAACTTGACAAAATTTTCTGATGACCTGTCGACACCTCTTCCCTCTCCGAGTAAAGCATCAAATAAATCAGCGATTTCTAAAAGAAACGTATTTACATTCTTGATTATCAAGTTAGAGTCATAAGAAATGGCAAAGCAAACCTTGGTTTTGGAATACTGAAAATATTTGAAGCTCTTATTATTTGCGGAAGTACTGATAACATTATTATTGTCAACGATGTTTCTTCCACTGATTATGTTATCTATCATGAGATTGAAAACACTCAATTTGGTGTTGCTGCTATAAAGCACCCTACCCTTTGTGTTGAATATAATGAATTTCATTTTGATCTATACAACAATCATACACAAGCAAAGTAGAACCTTTTCAGATGCGTAAGTTCAGTTCAGTGTGTTTTCTGAGGCATACATTTGGAACATTACTGTGATCGTGGATCGAAGGTAAGGTCAAAATAATTCTGATCGTAAAAGTGATCAAATAAATTACAGCGGATAATCTACTACATTGATAAATACCACATTAAGTCTACGTAATGTACATGGGCTTCTAACGCTTCATATACACTTATATCGATATATCAAATGAAGAATTTGAAAAAAAGTGAAAAATAGAGTAATTTAGGCTCTTGAGATTGGCGAATAATCTCAAAATGACTCGTATGAAGGCGAGCCGTATTTACAAGCGAGCCGTGCTGTCTTTTGAAAAAATCGCCGATACACAATCCAAGTTCAACATCTTTATCTCAACAAGAAGTACTGATCATCTCAAGTCAGAGTTGAACAAGGTGCTTACCAGTGACAGCAGTTTAGCTTTGAAAGGCACACTTTCCGCGATGAAAGACAACATTGCTACTACCAATGAATTTACCACTTGTGGGTCTAAAATGCTTTCTCTGTACAAAAGTCCTTTCAATGCTACAGTGGTCCAGCTCTTAGAAGATGCGGGCTCCGTTGTTGTTGGAAAGACGAATTTAGATGAATTTGGTATGGGTTCAGGGAACACTTTTTCGTTTTATGGTCCTGTATTGAATCCAGTTTACCCCGAAGAAGCACATATTAGTGGTGGGTCTTCTGGTGGATCTGCAGCTGCTGTTGCAGCTGATTTGTGTGATTTTGCTCTTGGAACTGATACCGGTGGATCGGTGAGACTTCCTGCTGCTTATTGTAATATCCTTGGATTCAAAGGTTCTTATGGTAGGATATCGCGATGGGGTATAGTTGCTTATGCTCAAAGCTTGGATACGGTAGGAATTCTTTCTAAGAATATTGAAACCCTTGAGGATGTTTTTGAAGTTTTGGACAAATATGACGAAAAGGATCCCACCTCGATGACGCGCGAAACGAGAGAGAAGATAGAGTCTGTTGAGTATAGAGGCCATAAAAAATTGACTATTGGTATTCCCATGGAGTATCACATAAAAGAACTAACCTCTTTCGTCAAAGTACCATGGTTAGAGTCTTTGAAAAAATTGCAAGATGCAGGTCATATTGTGAAGCCTATCTCCATACCAACTGTCACTAAATCTCTACCAATATACTACACAATAGCCCCAGCTGAAGCTGCATCCAATCTTTCTCGCTATGATGGGGTCCGTTATGGCTACAGAAGCGATAAAGATACAGATGAACATGGAGTTCTATACGGTCAAACTAGGTCCGAGGGATTTGGTGAAGAAGTTCAACGAAGGATAATACTTGGAAACTATACATTATCGTCAGACACTCTTTCCAATCACTTTCTTGTTGCCCAAAAATGTCGCTCTCAATTGAAACTTGAGTTTGACGAAGTTTTTGCATTTCCTAACGTTGGGACATCCTCTAACATCGCAAGAAAACCAGAAGGCGTCGATATTATAATAACGCCATCTACAATGTCATCTGCTCCAACTTTGACAGATTTTAACTCTAAACACGAAGAAAACTTTTTGTCAAGTTACATAAATGATTTCTTCACTGTTCCTGCCTCTTTGGCCGGTATACCTGCAATTTCGATACCATGGGCCTCTAAAAATTCAAACATCCATCCGTCTCTACAAATAATGGGACAGTTTGGAGACGATAAAACTGTATTAGAAGCGGCAAAGATTTTGATGAATCTAAATAAGCAGTGAAATAAATGATCCATATTATATATATAAGGATACAACACTTTCATACCCGGTATATAGTTTATTAAATGTACATAAAATAATTTTACAATCAAGGTCATCATGAAATCTCAGTGAACCACTGAACAATCTCTTTCAATTTTCTAATAGTTTCATTTCTGTTCCAATTCAAACGATCTGCCCAAATAACATCCATGAGCTTCGCGTTTATTTGTTCTAGTTTTTCAACGGAAAATCCATTTGTAATGTCTGGTAAGTATTCCTTCAAAAAAATTTCAGCATCAGCTTCATCAAAGGTAAACTCCTTAGTTGGTTCCGTTTTCAGAGACTCATAGTCCACTTCCGACTCAGACTCAGACTCAGACTCAGACCCTGAATTCGGTTTTCCCAATGCAATATCAACGACTGCACCCGATGGCTGCGGAATCTTGAAGCCGTTTTCATTTTGTATTTCTGTACTATTTTCAATGCTCAAATTTTCATTTTCGTCAATGGAATTAGTCAAGTTTGATATGTCTAGTGGATTGCTTGAAAGTTTCTTATCAGTTTCTGTAATTTCTATCTCAGTTTCTGTGGAGACAATGTCATTATCACCATTGCTAATGACAGTTTTCGTGGTTTCGGTCAAAACGTCAGGTGTTTGACCTGTTATAATTCCGTTCAACATTTCAGTTTCTACTACTTCCATAAATTGGCCATTTGTGGATGTTAATTCAAACTGTTTTTGTTTTTGCTCCTCCTCGTACTTCTGTTGTTCTTCCAAATATTTCTGTTGTCTTGCAATTTCTCGCTCATGCATTTCTTTACATTGCTGTAAGAAATCAGGAGTACTGAATTCATCTATACCAAATTGAGCATTCGTTAACATTTCGTTGGCTTTCAATATTCTCTCTCTGTCTTCAGAAGTGACGGAGTCTTGCCATATTTTTTTGATATCCTTCAAAAATTGTTTTGGTTCACTGTAAAATCCATTCCACAATCTCTCTTCAACAACGTCTAGATCCATGTTGTGGTAAGTCTTACCATTTGATAGTTCAATGATCATGTTGTTGTCAGTTTTGTCATATAAACGCTCATAAAGCCTGTCTTTGATAAAAATGTCTGGATCAAAAAGATGTTCTAAATTTCTTTCATCAATAATTGGTTTCTTAAAACGTTTGTAGCGATTTTTGAAAAGATCCATAAGACCCGCTAATTTGATTTTCAATGTATTCTTCAATTTAGTATCATTATACTCAATTTTTTTTATTTCTTCCTTCTTCTTCTCTTCGGATGATTGTTTTGCTTTCAAAACCTTTAGTGTTTTGAGTTTCCGTTTAGGTCTAGATTCTATGTCGTTGAATTCATTCGGTTTCATATAGAGTGCTTTCTCAATAGATTGGAAAAATTCGATTCTTTCGGTTTTAGTTGGTGGCTGTAGCTGAATGTTGTTGATCGTCGTGAACCCAAACACCGTTCTGATTTCGGAATCTAATTCATCTCCTGGAACTTCGGATATTCCTACCAACAAAACCTTCTCATTGGAATTCAATGATCTTAACAAACCGGCCAAAGTTGCCTTCGCAGAATGAGGTACAACAGAATACCAGATGTCAATATTGGGAATATAGATCACCGAGGGCTGATGTCTTCTCAGTTCAATAAATCTTTGAACAATAGTAGCTTCAGGAGTTCTAGTCGAGTCCTCAAAAAGAGAACCTAGGTCCAAAGTTTGAACATGAAAGCCTTCCAAATGATTTAAGATAGCTGAGCCTATGTACTGCTGACCCATACCAGGTTCACCACTAATCAACAATCTGGGCTTATAAACTCTGGCACTTTCCAATCTTTTCAAAACTTCTTGCTTTTCAAAACCACCATCGAGATCTTTAGAAGTAGTATCCACATACATAGCCTCTTCTAGTGTCGTAAGTTTTTTTCCTCTTGGAACCAAGTGATCTAAATTTGATTTTATAGTGATGAACTTTTTATTCAACAATGACACTAATTGGTCGGGTAAAGGTGATGAGCCGGAACTGGCCGACCTAGCACTTGATGGTACTATCTTTTCAATCGCTTTCATGAAATCTTTTGCTACCACTTTAATTTTGGAAGGATGAATTTTCAACTTCTCATTGGTCTTATAAATCTGGGGATATTTTCTTTGTATACTGTTCAAAGCAGCTTCCGTACACAAAGCCCTCAAATCAGCACCACCATATCCTTTGGTCAAATAAGCAATCTTTTCCACAAAATTCTCGTTCAATGGAGGCTCCCATTTTCTAGTATGAATTTTCAAAATCTCCGATCTGGCTTTAATATCTGGTAATGCGAAGTAAAATTCCCTATCAAATCTTCCTGGTCTTCTCAAAGCTGGATCTACTGCATCTGGTCTATTTGTAGCTCCTATGACAATAACTTGTCCTCTATTATCCATACCATCCATTAGCGCCAACAAAGTCGAAACAATACTAGCGTGAATCTGTTCCTGCTTCGAGGATCTCACGGGGGCCAACCCATCTATTTCATCAAAAAATATAATCGAAGGCTGTTGCTGCTTAGCTTCTTCAAATAACAATCTCAACTGACGTTCAGCTTCACCAACCCATTTACTCAAACAGTCAGCACCTTTACGCATGAAAAAAGTTATCTTTCTTTCCGCTGTAGAACAAGAAGCAGCTAACGCTCTCGCCATCAAAGTCTTACCAGTACCAGGAGGACCATGAAACAAGACGCCCCTCGGAGGAGTGATGCCAAATCGTTGATAAACTTCTGGATATAACAACGGTAACGCCACCATTTCCTTTAATTGATCAATGTAAACGTCTAAACCACCAACTACAGAAAAGTCAATATTCATGTCTACGCCTAATGGATCCGAGTCAGCTAACGAGTTTTTCTTATTCTTTTCCGTACCAGTGTTGGAACTTCCTGTGATTAACTTTTTGTTGGATTTGGTGTTTTCAGTAGTGCTGGAAACACCCCCATTAATTGGTCTTATTTCATCATCTGAGGAATCAGAATCGTCACCAATTGCAGCTAAATTATGCGCACCTGGGGGAATATTCCTTCCAAATAAAGAAATCACATCACTACCACCAAAAGGACCTGCTGTTGGAAATAAGATCTTTCGATACTGATTGGCTGGTGCCCTTCTAGTGGCGTGTCTTCTTGGAGTTGTCGTAACTTCCAATTGACTATCGTTGGTGATTTGTGGTGGAATTGTATAGTCAACTTCTTTTCTCTGACGAAGATGATGCACCGGCTTTACAAAAGATGGTGAGTCCGGATCTTGTAAATCAGCAATTTCTTGTTGTAACGTATCTTCAATATTATCATCCGATAATTCCTCGTCGGATTTGACAACTTGGCGCGTTCTTCTTGAAGAGGAGGTGGTTCTTTGTCTTTTGGACTTTCTTCTCGAGGTGATGTAGTCATGATCAAAATCAACATCGTCATCACTGGCAATGAATTTTTTCTCTTTCAACTTTTCAACAAAATCATCACTGACATCATCGTCTGAATCTTCTTGGAATTCAGACTCGTCGCTTTCATGTCTCGTTCTTTTAGACCTGGATCTGGATCTGGATCTAGTCTTGGCTAATGTAAGATCAAACTCTTCATCTCCATCCTCAGAATTTAGACTGGGGTGGATTATCTTTCCATTTGACCTTCCTTGATCGGAACCAGCATCTTCGTCTTTAATCTCTCCGAGGTCTTCGTCATCATCATCATCCTCGTTGTAATTGACCCTTGTTCTGGTTCTTCTGGGACCATTCACTACTGGTCCCTCGTCATCATCCTCGTCAGCCTGATTGTTGGACTCGGCATAGTCATTGCCGTTTTCATCGTAGGGTTCATCATCTTCCCCTTGTTCTTCAAAAGACCTATTGGAACTACGACTTCTGAAACCAGTTTCTGAGGTTCTTTTTGAATGTCTCCGGTTGCTTCTATTTCTAGACTTGCCCATCTCAGGATTATAATGTATCGTCACAAAAAAAGTTCGTTGAGTAATCTTGCAAGTTTCAATATAAGGTGGAGTAGTTTGTTTAGTTTCTATGTTTTTTTGGAAAAGTGTAATGACCGCTTAAATCTTTTTCTTGGTCAAATAAAGTACCTCCAAAGTAGCTAATCAATTTCTGCAGTCGATATGCTCTTTTTTCTGGTTTATCTAGATTGATGCTGATTAACCATTAGTATAATTTCCAATTAATAATTTGGAAGATCCAATAATCAACAACAAGAAATTTTCAGACACACGTACCGCAAAACAACAATTGACCCAAATTTTGACTTGTACACTTTGTAGATATCCAATTGCAATAGGACAACAATCAAACAACTATAACTGTTTTACAAAATTGATTGTATAATCTTAAATAATACATGTAAAGATGAAATTGAACGCCCAAAAAAAGTCGAAAAGCGATTGGGGTTGTGAGCGATGGTCCATCAAAAAATCAAATGTTGCCGAACAAGGAAGCTGAAAGGCCCATGAATTTATACGATTCTTTTATGATTGAATGAAACCAGGTGAATACCAGAGCATCAAAGACACATTCACAGACCTATGAGAATAATGGAATGAGTTGATGCTAAAAAAGTCAAAAAGAGCTGAATGATTTAGGCTGTTTTGGTTTTAGCATGATGCTGCTTTGAAAACCGGAAAATGTAGATACAATGGTTGCAAAACGAAATGGCTGCAGTTTTCTGGCTCATAAACAAGACCTTAAATTGTACTCAAAAGTCTCCTTCTCTTGTTATCCAAAGGTGCTCTTTTTCAGTGATATTTTTGGTAGAGTTTTTTACGAGGAGCCGAGATCCAAATAACACGTTGTTTTCGCGAATTTCAAGAGCTGAGGGCCGCTATAATAGTATTATCATGAGCGTGTCATTGGAGGCGAAGGATGATGGATCCATTCAGGTATCGCTCCACTAAACTCAGACTATTCGCAAGGTTAAAAAATGTATTACTCAATTGCCAGCATATCCCAAGGCGAATGTTTTCTACTTTATAAAGCTTGCTTTTAACAAGACACTTAAAGCTTGTTACAGTGGCCGAGTGGTTAAGGCGATGCCCTGCTATTCTTTGAGAGAAGAGGTTTAGGCATTGGGTTCTGCCTGCGCAGGTTCGAATCCTGTCTGTGACGATTTTTTTTCAAGACGTTTTTTTATGAATAGGCTAAATTTGCTTTTAGTTGTCTTTCTTCCACTAGAAATGGCCTTCAGTTAGTTGGCTTGTTTTGTAGTACTACAGTACAAAAAATGTTAAACAAAAATAATCTACAATGACTGTCCTAGTCCTGGTTGTATAGTCATCACGTATCATTCCCCATTTCGCCCATTTCATCTAGCTCATCTAGTTCATCATGCAAAAGAGATATTCTGGGCTCTAGTTGCCTTTCGTCTTCCAATGTCAATCTCTTTACTATTCTGGGAAGCATTATGTCGAAACATCTCTCGTTCAGCAAAACATCATAAACAATTTCATCAATGTGCTGCAATCGGTAGTCGCCATTCAGACAGGTAATGATCTTCCTGTAATCCTCATACAAGGGTTCTAACTTTTGATAAACCTCGACTGGATCAAAGCAGAGACGAATGTAAAGGATGGCTAAACATGTCAAGTATTTAAAATGAGGTTGGAGTAAGTAGTAATTAATGATATCGTCGGTTGGCTGCAATTGCAACAATTTGAACAACAAACAGATAAATGGAGTGGGTCGTTGTAATTCGTCATATGCACCAATCACTTCAATGGTTATCGCATGATCCAATATTGTTGCTTCATTTAGTCCAAAACAGTTTTGCTTATAATACAAGGAATCTTGTATTTTCTCCCTGGTGATTTTCTCTATTAACAACGACGGATTGATACCATGTATCTTAGACTTATTCTTGGCAAGACCTCGCTCTGCTCTCAGTGTGGCAGGCAACAGCATATTATCCGTATCAGCTGTATGTGATGAATTATCAGACAGTTATTTAAGAAAAGGAGCAGATGTTTTCAAATATTGAAAAAAAAGTTCGAGATACAATCCGGAACAGCTCACCTCGGTAACTTAGGATATCTATGGCCCTATATCATGAGCATGTTTTCTTTCCATATTATGCACAGGGAAACGTGCTATCTCAATAGCTTAAATGAACAAATTCCTTTTCTACTGGAAACCTTCACCCCCATCGTGCCCCTCCTTATGATGGATGGATGGCTGCAATAACTTCTATTTTCCGAGGCTAACACTAATTTCTTCGGTATATACTTCTCAATATTGAACTGGATTTGATTTTGTAAATTGATTGATATTTGACTGAGATTTGTCTTTATCGCGAAGGGTTGGGTGATATGTAGTAGTAGGAACAGAAGTCCTGGTGCTGCTTTGAACGGTTCGGCCATCGATCAAGGAAGTGGCTCTTTTCATCTATTTCCGCTACACTATCAAACGAAATCGGAACCTCTTAATGTAGGTAGATAAGCAATTGAATTCTAACACCCACATGCCCTTCAGTGAAAACGCAGGTGTACAATTTAGTGCTTATGGCCAAGTAATTCTTCTTTATTTGCTTCACTTTGAATATCACTCGAGGCAAGTCAAAGAATGCCCCGGCATGGCTGCCATTTCCCACCTATTCACCTTAGCAGAACCATGTATTTGCAAATTCTTCACAGCGAAGTCTTCTAAGATTATTTAAAGTTGGGAAATAACAACCTTTGGAAGAGTATTTCGAAGGCTGCTTGTCTGATAGGTCTGTCTGTAATAATTGTATGTTTAAAGATTTACACTTTCTACAAAAGTTTCAATTCATGAAATTTCAAATGCTAATGACCGCCGTTCATGACCCGCCAAAAATGAAAGTACAATGAATTAACAATCAATAAGCAGATCAGAATTTCTCAATTAATTTGTTCCGTGCCCTACTACCACGAGGACTATACTCCATCAATCATCGAGCATCACCTTTGACGTAGTCCTCGAGACCCTCCAATTTTTCACCTGAATGCACATTGATATGAAAGGGGCTTACTATATGTTGCGCAGGTGATTATTTTAATATAAATATAAACGCTTTTGTACCTGCTTTGAAGTTGCTGGAAAGGTCAAATCATATAAGCCCAACAATCAAATATGTTCAGCAAAATTACTTTCATGGCATTAGCAGCTGTTTTGGCTGCTACCATTTCATCATCTGAAGCTAAAAACGTTCAGACCTTTTCTTCTTTGAAAGCTCGCGATACTGGTTATAGTTGTCCTGCTAATATTCCAACCTCATGCTCAAATACAACCGCTGTTGATACTTGTTGTTTTGAATACCCAGGTGGAGTTCTTTTGCAAACTCAATTCTGGGATTACAAGCCAGCTACTGGTCCCTCGGATGCTTTCACCATTCACGGTTTGTGGCCAGATAACTGTGATGGCACTTACCAACAATTCTGTGATACAAGCTTAGAGGTTAGCGATGTTACCACTTTATTGCAAAATTTTGGTGAAGATGATTTATTATCATATATGCAAACTTACTGGAAAGATTACCAAGGTAACGACGAGTCTTTGTGGGAACATGAGTACAACAAACATGGTACTTGTTTGAGCACCTTATCACCAAACTGCTACTCTTCTTCATCTTACCAAACCAATCAAAATGCTGTTGATTTCTACAAGACCGCTGTCAGTCTTTACAAAGGTTTGCCAACTTACCAATGGTTAAGTGATGCTGGGATCACCCCATCATCTAGCAAAACCTACTCTGCTAGCGACATTTCTAATGCTTTAGCTGAAAAATACGGTGCCGTTCCTTATCTTGGATGTAAACTGGGTGCTTTGACTGAAGTTTGGTACTTTCACCATTTGAAAGGTTCCGTTACTGATGGTTCATACATCCCAATTGATTCTATTACTTCATCTACTTGCTCTGGTAAAATCTATTTCCACCCAAAATCCAGCTCTTAAGTGTTTTTAGATTGAAATAGACCATACTTTAATATGATTTCTGTAGAACCTTGCATATCCAACATTGTCGTAGGGGCCTCGAACAGTTATACCTGATCTTTGGCTATATCCTTCTACCCTCTAATGATATGGAAACATATTCTTTTAACTTCCTAAAACGGAAATGAACAAAAGTGTGCGTACCACTTTATGCGTATCATCTTTGTATATACTCAAAATATAGAAGAACCTCATTCAAAAGCCGTGGTTCATTCAACTTCAGTTTCAGGCATCTAGTGAACCAAAGCAAGATACAGGTTGAAAATATGTCGCCTTCAATACAAAATCCAACTATAACAGCGGTTGCGGGTGAGTACTAAGAATTATACACGTAAAGAGAGATAAAATATTAATTTTAATCAGAAGCAGAAATATATAAACAATATAGATTAGCTGAGAAAATCATAAATGAAGAGTACAAAATTTGGAAGAAGACTGTACCCTTGGTCTATGATACGGTGCAGACTCACGTATTGAAGACACCATCATTGTCTATTCAATGGCTACCAGAGACCACCATCACTGAGGATAAGAACTCGATAATTGCCAAATTTTTATATGGTACGCATACTTCTGGCACAGCTCAGGATTATTTGAAGATTGGATCAGTGAAAGTGCCAGCAACTTTATCGCCAGACTTTCAGGGACCAATTCCCATTCGCTCTAGCACTGGCGATAATAGAGATATAAAACTTCAAAACGTCAAAAGCTGGAAGCATAAGAAGGAATTGAACAAATTGAAATTGTCGCCAAACTCAAAGAAAGTGTCCACTATGGGTTCAGATGGTTCAGTTTACATCTATGAAATTGACTCACACGAAGATTCCACCCCTCTTGAGTTGAAATACCACACTAAGGAAGGGTATGCGTTAGAGTGGGCAAATGACAATGAGTTACTATCCGGATCTGGTGATAACAAAATTGCATTGTGGGACATCACTAAAAAAGAACACACTACCATCATCTCCACGCATGAAGCCATAGTGAATGATTTGTCGATAAATAAGAAACACAAGTTTTTGGTTGGATCATGCTCAGATGATTTCTCATATCAAATCCATGATTTGAGATCCAGCACATTACCATCCAAAAGTGCTATCAACGAGAAACCGTCAGATGCTATAATAAATTGTTTTCAATTTCATCCTGAAGTTGAAACTTTTTTTGTGACAGCTGGAGGGGATAATCTCATTTCTCTTTGGGACATAAGAAATCCTTCCACACCATTGAGAAGAATGTATGGTCATATGGATAGTATAACAAATTTAGAATTCAACCCTTTGAATCCAACGCACTTAAGCTCTACCGGCTTGGATAGATTTGTTTTGACTTGGGATTTATCACTTCTCAGTGACGATTTCAATGAATCTCAATACTACTCTAAGAACGATAAAACAGAATATGTTGATCCAATGCTAATATTCAAGCATGGCGGTCATACCAACAAGATCAATGAGTTTAGTTATCACCCGAACTTGGATGACGTTGTTATAAGTTGTGCTGATGATTCTTTAATAGAGATATGGAAACAGCACTTCAAACAAGAGGAAGATGATGAAGACGAGGACGATGAAATGAACGAAGAGGCAGAGGATTGATCAGGGCAAATTCCATTTTTGAAACATTCGATGGTTCAACGATTCTTCCAGTATGAATTTTTTATTTTCCTTTAAGTAAAATTGTATTATAATTTAATCTCAAGATTAATGTAAGCCAAGTTTCAAAAACTACAAACTGTACTAGTAATGATTCTTATATTATACATTAACTTCTCACAACTCCTAACATCTCATTTCACAATTGATGTTTCATTTAGCAACGATAGAAACCACGTCTTCATCTTCAACTTTGTGATTCAATCCACACTTTTGCGGAGAATGCTTGGAACTAGAACCCCACACTAATGCATATTTAAACTGATTTTTCAATTCCCTATGAATCGAATTGCAGACTGTTTCAATGGTGGAGTTTGAACGAACCACCATAGGCTCGTTGAAATTGGGCTCTATTCCTCTTCTTTTAGTATATAATCTAACCAAATTCAACTTTCTCCAGATTTCTTCAACCAAATCATCAATACCGAGGTTCATCTCACATGACATAACAACAGTATTTGGCTCTCTTGCTAACCTATCGCACTCTTCAAGAGATACTGCATCTATCTTATTATAAACATAAAGACATTTGATATATGAAATGTGTTGCTCATTCATAACGTCTATGAAATCATCGATGGTGACTTCATCATCTCTGATCAACACATCAGCATTGTGAATCTTATAATCTTTCAAAACAGCAGTGACGATTTTTTCGTCCAAGTGCTTTGGGGGAGAAGTAGCGTTAAACTTCACACCTCCGGTTTTTTTGATCTTGAATGAAATGTTTGGTTTTGGTTTATTCAATCTAATTCCAACAGACTCCAATTCTTTTTCCAAGATCGCTCTCTGGTCTGCACCTTTCGTGGCATCAAGAACCATCAAAATCAAATCCGATGTTCTCGCCAATGCGATGACTGATTTACCACGCCCTTTACCTTCCGAGGCACCTTTGATGATCCCAGGTAAATCCACAATCTGAATTTCCGCACCGTGATATTCCAAAACACCAGGAACGGATGTCAATGTTGTGAAAGCATACTGGGCCACCTCAGATTTTGTTTTTGTAATTTTAGACAAAAATGAAGATTTACCCACTGATGGAAACCCAATTAAAGAAACTCTAGCATCACCAGCTTTGGCAACCTCAAAACCTTGACCACCACTTGATCCACCTGCACTAGGCTCCAATAACTCACGACGATATCTTGCTAATTTCCCCTTCAATAAACCAATGTGGTACTCAGTTGCTTTATTCTTCTGAGTTCTTGCCAACTCTTCTTGGATTTGTGCTATTTTCTCTCTAAATTTGTTAGAAACATAGACCTAAAACACCAGTAGTTTTGTTTCTCAAAATCATATCAACACTTACAAAACCCCCATCTCTAAAAACTAGCGATTATCCCACAATTTGGAATCTACGAAGTCTGATTCTTCATTTCTGTCTCACTATATAAAATTTGATGCCAAAATAATTTGAGCTCAAAACCCGGGTAATTGTGGTTATGAAAGACGGGTATCATGTTTTATGGTGAGATGAAGTAGAGATTCTTGAAGATGTATAACTAGAAGGCATCTAGAAGGCAATCAGAAACTGCCAAAAGGGCACTTGGCAATGTTATAAACTGGTTTTGGAAGATGGTTTGAATGGTCAAGGAAAGGTAGTTACTTGAAAACGTAATTACTAGGTTTGACTATACGATCGAAACCTAGAAGCCCAAAGTACTGGTTTTTTCACCACTCAACCCAGCCAACAGCCTCAAACAAGCTCCATCTGTCTTGGAAAACTAACTTAGCAATTTCGTATTTTAAAGAAGTCAAATTTGCCAGACCAATTGAGTTGCATCTAAAACATTGACTTCCCTAAATTCTTAATCGCTTGTGTGCAGGTCAGATAACAATTCTTTCATTATAATACTATATATCTACCGGCTGCAAGAATGAAGTTCCTAAAACAAGCCAATCTTGTTTTTTTTACCTCTGTCATGTTATTCCCAGTAGCTAAAAAAGCATTTCTCATGTTATCCCAGGGCATGGCTGCAGAAGACCATTCCAGTGCTACATGTGTCCAGCATCGACTTCTAATCGCATGCAAAAAAGGATCTTACACTAACCCCCTGCACTCTTTTCAATTTTGATGTCGTTATGAACACTATCACTCACTGATATCTAAATATTTCGCCCAAGATTGAAAGTTTTTTCTCATCACCAGAATAAAACATCAATATTATCCTGCATATACACTCAAAATGAAAAATTGTGTACTTACCAGGTCATCTCGAAAAAGAATTATGAGCCTCACGACAAATAAAAATTTATCATAGGAATCTAATATTAAAGTATTTTACTGGGTATTGCAGAATTTAATCTTTGGAAGCCATCAAAGACAAGAAAGAAAAATGCCACCTAATAGATCACAGAATAGACGGAATGACAGACAAAGCTCGTATGATGCGGGCGATATTTTGAGTTCCGGTGCTGCGAAATTGAAGAAGAAGATACGTGATATAGAGAGAGTGTTGAAAAGAGATGCCTTACCTGGTAAAGTCAAGAATGACAACGAAAGAACATTGCAAGCCTTAAAAACACAATTAGAAAACGCACAGTTGAACTTGAAAACCAGGAAAAATGCCAAAAAATACCACATGGTTCGTTTTTTTGAGAAAAAGAAAGCTATCAGGAAGTTGAAACAAGCAAAAAAAACATATGAGGAGGTGTTAAAAACTGAAGTCAGAAAAGAAATCAAAAAGGCAAGAAAAGTTGTGAAGCATTGTGAGGTTGATTTAGCATATGTCGTGAGTTTTCCTTTGGAGGAAAAATATATTTCTTTATACCCTAACTCCAAACCTGAAGGAGAATTAGATGAAAAAGCTAAAAAAGCATCACAAGAAACTGATCAAAGAAGAGCTGAATACAAAAAAACCATCGAGAAATCTTTGGAGGAAGGCACATTACCATTCACTATTGAAGACATCTTACTGGGTCAATCTATCCATATCAAGCAAAGACAAGCTAAAACGCAAGAGCCTGATGCACCAAAAGAAAAATCCAAAGATAATGAAGATGAGGATGATTTCTTCGAATAGAATCTTACTGATAGCAATTCCTGTTTGTTTGAAGTTCGTTGTATATTAACTAAATAGCTTTCCGCTCAAGTTGGTTTCGGGAGCTCATGTGCAGTTCTAGAGTCAAAAAGCTACATTTTTTTTGATGCCCAAAAAAATTTCTACCTGTTATATAATGCATAATTTAAGATTAAAAGCCTTGAATGAAAAATTACTTGATGAATTTGTGCTTCGTAGAGTATTGTATATCCATGAAATCACTCACTACCATTATTGTCAAGTCGCTTCCACAAAGAGCAACCGGGATGTCCAACGAACAAACGACCTTGGCTTTCTCTTTGGATCCTCTTGGTGATGATTTAGGAGAGGCTCTTTTCATCAAAAATAACTCATCGTTTTGCTCATCACACACAATGACTAGCCAAGTTTCTCTTTGAGGTTTGGGAAATTTGGGGCAGTAAACTTTGAACTCAGCATTAATTGGATCATTGTCACGCAATAATTCAATAAAAACACTTTCCGCAGAGCTTTGAGAGACAGACAAATTACCAGTTGGTAACTTTGCAGCAATGTCTAAAAATGCTTTTTTGTGCTCAGCTGCAACACCTATTGTATCCGCGAAGCTAGACAATTTACCATAACCCATTTTTCCAAGATCATTTAAAGTAGTACGACGCCTAACTTTTGTGCTACTCGAATTGCTAGATTTCGAGCCTTTGCTTGGAAGAGCATTTGATTCCCCGTCATTCTGATTCACATCTTCATCTTCATCTCCCTGTTCCTTTTCTGGTAATGGCCTCAATATCAATCCAGGCAAAGTGAATATTGGATCATCATCATACCAACAGCATTGCTTTATACATTGCATCAATTTTGCAAAATTCAAAACAGTAGACAAGTAACCCAATTCGGCTGCAGCATCTATATATGCTTGGAGGATACGCAATGATTGATCCAACACAGCTACGGTATCTTGTGCGTAATCTGCTATAGGCAATTCAACCCTACTCACATATGCCTGAACTAGTAAATATGCTTTGACATGTGGGTCCCAAATGAACTCACAATTCAAATCGTCGGCTGGGTATCTCATCTCTCTAGACATTTCCATATTTATCAATTCTTCACCATGACGTGTTGCTAACTCATTGTACTCAGTAGCTTCTGCTAACCACTGTAAGCAATTTCTAAATGAAGCTCCTCTGGTAATTTTAGCAGTCAAGTTTCTTATGGTTTTATGAGAGAGATAGTAATAAGATGAAATATGTAAAAATGGCGTCGGTTCAATCAATTCGTCTGTATCAACCAAAACACACCTAGACTCCTTCAAATTGTCAATTGTCAGATCAATCAAGTCAGTAAGATATTTACTGACCCCCGCAGTAGAAGTATCAGTAATACCATAGAAAGTCGGGTTGTTGTGGGCTCTTCTATATAAAAATGTCCACGTTAAAAAGTCCATAGCATCCTGTCTAGTTTTTATGGTACCTGAAGATATTTCAGCCCCAAGATGGTCATCCAACACTTTGTGTAAACTGGATTCAACTGGAAATCCAATATTCAAAAAGTGTTTATAAAAACCTTTCTTCGATTCTTTGGTATAGACAAATGCAATACCACTGGTATCAAAAGCTGGACGACCAGCACGACCCATCATTTGTAAAATATCTGTAAGATCCATATCCCTATATCCTTCGATTTTGGCATCAAAAAATTGCGTACCTTTTATGATAACTAAATGAGCTGGCAAATTAACACCCCAAGCCAAGGTACTTGTTGCTACCAATATTTGTATTTTACCTGATTCAAATAGCTTATGACTGATTTGACGATCGGACTCGACCAACCCAGCATGATGTAACCCCATACCAAATTGCAATGACAATCGCAACGTATCATCCTTCACGTTCTTCAAGACCTCATTCAACTCATCTTCATTCATCTTCAAAAATCTTCTTGGATTATCTTCCATTCCGCACAAATGGATAAGATCCAAAGCAGTAAGACGTGTCTGACGACGGGAAGCAACAAATATCAAAACAGGTTTGTTGGGAGAATGTTGTTTTATGGCCATAAAAGCAGGCTTATTCATAGTTTTCATCAACGGACAAAATGCCAAATTATCAGGAAATCCATCAATATACATTTGTAAGGGAACTGGACGTACTGACTGTGGAAAGTTAAAGAGACCCTCTTTGACACCTAACCAGCCTGCCATATCCATGGCATTGGATACAGCAGTTGACATACCCAACAACCTAATTTGACTCTTAGTCTGTGATGAAATGTAGTTCATACGACTGACAATCATTTCAAGAATGGGTCCACGGTCACTTGCTAATAAATGAATCTCATCCATTATAACTAAAGAGATTTCTTGAACAAATTTTCTAGTCTGCCAGTTACGAGAAATTCCATCAAACTTTTCTGGAGTGGTGACAATGATATCAGCTTCCCTGACATCTTTAGCATCTGGCAAAGAATCACCCGTCAACTCAACCAATTTGTAACTTGTATTTCGGCATATTCGTTTAGTCCAGTCATCCACTCTTTCTCTAACCAAAGCTTTCATCGGAGCAATATAAACCACCTTTGAGCCTGGAAAATCCCTAAATGCATGCCATATAGCTAACTCTGCAACAATAGTTTTACCTGAACCAGTAGGAGAACCAACAAAAATACTCGAGTTCGTATTGTACAAGGAATGAAATGCCATTGTCTGCATTGGATTAAAATAACGAAACTTGGATGAGTATATCTTTTCAACCTCTTTGTTATGTAAGGCTTTTACTGGTAATGGTTGAAGCCTAAGCAAATTGGTCCTTATCGTTTCGTTATGTGGCCTGATCAATTGTTGAAATGAGATGGCATGTACAGACTCCGAGCCAATCCAATTATCTGAAATTATTCTTACAACGACTTGGGGAGGCGCTGGATCAGCTAATGGAATCATGAAATCCATTTCGTGTGAACTTCTCATTTGCTTCCTATTCAATACATATTTTTCAAAGTGCAAGATCTCCGATTTATCTGACTCTTCAACAAGAACCCAGAATATTTGAGCATTTCCATGATACCTATCATCCCAAACAAAATCTGGTTCAATATCAACATGAACTCGTAAAACATTGGTTGTAATCGGAAAGACTTCAGCATCTATGAATAGATGAGGAAATCTACCAATAAGCTTGTAGAGTACCAGCCCCATCCTACTGTTATGAACTAAATCACCTAGTTCTCTTGAATCCATATCGCGTAAAGATTCCATGGAAGGATTCTTTGCTTCAAGGTTTCTTAAAACTGGCTGGGGTAAATCAAACTGAGTTAAAGGATGATCAAACGCCCATATTCTTCTATCAATTGCTTTGCAAAGTGATAACATTGTTTTAGAAAAGATACCCCATTTTCTGTTGATACCCATTAAAAATAGAGCACGACATATTCTGGAAGAGTTTTGGGCAACATAATTAGAATCAGAAACTAATGCAGAATCCTTGATTTGAGCCTTTGAAACATAAGCCTGCAATAAGACATTAGTCTTGGAATGAGCAGAATCCGGTTCACCTCCAACTTGACATGGCGCAGAATCTTCTGATAGACTTTTCAATTCTTGAGCCTCCTCCTCTCTGAATTTGATGCTATCAAATTCAGCACTCATACTTATCATTGATAAAACATCGGCTTCTGTTGCTTTTGGATTTATCATTTGATTGAAGATTTCAACACTGTTGTTCAATAAATAAAAGTCTGAAGCAATACGACCCAAATCTTTAGCTATGAAAGCACCGGATCTCTCATCAAAGATAATCATTTGTAATGTATGTAAACGTCTTGCAGCAGAAACAATCATGTTACGACGTCTTTCCCGCAATTGTGGGTCATCTTCTAATTCTCGCCAATCAATACCATACGCAAAAGGGTTTTGTCTCATACGAACCATCATGTAAGTGTATCCCAACCACTGGATACCTTCTTCAATATTAGTTACCGTTCCTAATGATATTTCTGCGTTCAAGTTATCCACTAACTTATCTGATAATCTTGATTCAATTGGATGTTGTTGAGTAATCAATGATACATAATGATCCAAACGATCTGATGAAGTACACAAGATACCAGTACCATATTTTTCAAACTGAGGTCTACCAGCCCTACCGAAGATTTGAATCACATCTGAAATACCTAAATCAACAAAACCACCTCTCTTGGAATCATAAACTTGTGTTCCTTTCACAATAACCACGGCAGCTGGTAAATTAACACCCCAAGCTAAAGTTGCTGTACAACATAAAACTTTGATTGCCCCACTCATAAACATTTTTTCTGTTAGATTTCTATCGGCCCTCAACATACCTGCATGGTGAACACCAAAACCAAAAGCAAAAAGCTCACGCATGTCTTTATTACGATTTTTACTCATTTCTCTGGTAAACCTCGAATGAGAGTCATTTTCAGAACAATCAAATAAAGATTCATCATGAAAAGAGTGCGCCATTGATATATATGTTCTCGCAGTTTTAATAGTATCTTTTCGGGAGTGAAGAAACACCATGATTTGATGTCCTTCATGCAACATTTCAACCAATTTATCGTAAGAGATTTGGTCAATAAGGTCTTTGGATTGTTTACTTCCAGCTTTGCCCTTAACACCTATCAATTCTTGTTTTAAAGGTACAGGTCTAAAAGACTGATCAAAGTAAAACATACCAATCTGTCTATTAACACCTAGAAAGTCTGCAACGTCGATATAGTTTGGTAGTGTTGCAGAAAGACCAAGAATCCTGATCATCGATTGAGAGCTTTCAACTTGACGTAATGTACGAGCTACCAAAGTCTCTATAACCGAACCTCTTTCTTCGTGTAATAAATGGACTTCATCAATGATGAGTAGTTTGACCTTCTCCACTAGTTCACTATCTCCATTAGCTTTTCTGGTGACCACATCCCATTTTTCGGGGGTCGTAACAATAACCTGAGTTGCTGATATTTCGGCTTTCGTCAATTGCATATCACCAGTCAATTCACGTACAATTATACCTAGCCATTGCAATTTTTTACTGAACTTTTCTACAATTTCAGCAGCCAAAGCTTTCAAAGGAGCCACATAAACGATTTTGAAGTTATCACAGTTAATCACAATATCTTCCGATTCCTCGGTAAATTGGTTTATAACGTTCAAAATTGTGAGCATAGCGACATCAGTTTTACCGGCACCAGTTGGAGCACATACTAACATGTTTTCATTTGTGTTGTAAGCAACGGGATATACCAACGATTGCATTCTATTGAGAGTGTCATAACCTTTGAAAGTACCTTGACATAGGACGTCCAACTCAGATACAGGAACAAGACGCTCAGAAAACTTCATCGGTCTTTTTTTGGGATATGGTATAACTATCTCTTCATACGTAGGCCTACTTTCTCGCGTGGTGCCCATCGGAAGAGCGTACTTTTTTCCTGTAAATGATATGGTGTTCCCTGCCTCATAAGTTTGGAAAACATGCGGATATTTTTGTTTCTGACTTTTCTCAAGTAAAGGCTGATTTTGAGTTCTTTGGAAATTCTCCTTTAATTGCATCCCCCGCTCATCTTCAGTCATAAACTTTTTTGTCTCTCGATCTTCATCGAGTGATTGATTTTGTAGATCCAAGATCTCTTCTTTGTCCTGAATGATTTTCGATATTAATTCAAATTCTTCAAATCCCAAAATGTCAAACAACAAAGACTGAAGTTCTTCATCCAGTGAAGTGACAGCTAACGTTGATATAATAGCATCAACCAAATCCCCGGCTGTTGTGCCTGGCTTATTCTGAACAATTTTCTCGCATTGTTGTTTGACTTCATCCAAAACATTGGTTCCAACTTCGATGTCTGAGTCAGATATCTCAAAATCGGTTTCTAGTTCCTTGAATTGATCCAATAATTGGTCCAAGCTTGTGATGTTGGAGTCCTCGTTATCAATCATGGGCAATTTAGAGTCCAGAGATATTTCCAACTGACTCAAAATATCCATCATAGGCTGCATCGCCTGCATGTAGGACTTGGTTGAAGAAACAGAATAGGATGCCATTAATCAATCTGTATCTTTCTCTCCTTATAGACGTTGTTCAGCTGTTGATTTGGATTTTTGGTAGAAATGAAATTACAAATCTTGATTTTTCAAGCTTCGGTTTTTAGATTAAAAGTGCTTTGGACTATTTTTCAATAAAATACGAGCCCCGAACTTATTAGATATGGCTTATTATATTAAAGTCCGCTATGGAATCTGGCGATGAGTTCGAAAGTCAAGGTCAACGACATCATTCCCTCTCTACAAGTTTAGTAAAACGCAAACTCAGAGTAAGAATTGTTCATCGATATATTACTCAATAGCTTGTCCACCAATACCAAATAATCGACGGAGGCCGGTCACTCAAGTGTCAATCTTTTTCTGTAAATCACTTATCCATTCATTAACTTCCTTTTTGTTAGATTCTAATTGAACGATCGAGTCATCTAGTTTTCCATTTATGTCATTCAAAGATTCATCCCACTTTTCTATATCTATATTGACCTCGCTCATAATAGTATCTATATTATTAGTGAACTGAACGGCAAGAGATATTTCCGAATGTAAGGCATTTAAAGACTTCAATCTGTTGAGTATGGAAGGAACAACAGATGAAATACTATCAAAGTAACCCATCTTGTCATACAACTCGTTTATTCTATCGTCCTCTATTGTTTTTAAACCAGACAATTGGTCTTGTTCAGCGGACGAGTTCAACCTACTAGTCTTTCTTGTAGTTATAGCAGATTCTGTCAGTGTGTTGAGTTCCTCGATGATGTTTTTAACCTTCTCCAATGAGTATTCTGGATTGTATATTATGTTGACTTTTCTGCTCATATCATTAAGTATCCCTTGTATCGTTTGTGTCGACGAGGCTTGAGAAGCATCCAACCCAATATGAGTTTCCAACCTATTTATCCGCGACTCAAGTTCAAGAGCAATCAAATCATCAGACAATGGCTTCAACTCAATGTCAGCCTTACTGGAGGCACTCGCAGACTGTATTTTCACCTTTCCTTCGTCTATACTCGATATGTGACTGAGCGAGGTCACAGCATCAATGTTCAACTTATCAAGTAGTTCCGATAAGAAGTTAATCTCTTTGGTTTGTGGCAACTTCTGCTCATCTTTTTGCTGCAATATCTGTATTTCCTCCAATTCTCGTTTGATTCTGGTGAGTTTCTGGTCAATGGTTTCGTCTACTCTTGACGTTTGGAAGGACGATTTGGTATCAATTCTATCAGAAAAGTCAGTTATGTTGCTGTCCACAATTTCATTCTCAAACCGAAGTCTGGCATCGATTGTTGAATACACTGTTTCATCTATGGAGTCTCGCTTCTCCAAATTCAAAAATTCATGGTTTTCGTTGTCGTTTTCCACATCGGAGGTTTCGAATACTTCTTTTGATTCGTGATCCTGGTTATGTTAGTTCAATTCACGGAAAAAATAGTATTTTCAGAGGAAACGTACAATATCAGGCAATTCACCATATTTGGACATTCTCAAACTATCGAAAGAGCTCCAATTCCCATCGCACAAAAAACAATTCAAAAGATAAAGTTGTTCTAAACGACTATTTACCGTTCAACACGGTTAGCTATTATCGTAATTTTCAGTTCGGTGCGTAATTACCGGAACACTTCAATGGCAAATGTTCTGCTACAAACTTTCCATGTTTTTGTAAAAGCGCTTGTCATTGCAAATTAGTACACTATATGGGAAGGAAAGCACTGTGACCATGTTATTCGAAAGGCGGAACATACTACGAAAACGGCTGTTGAGGAACGTCGCTAAGCTCTTTTATATCGATAAGAGAATCGGTCGTGAATGGACCATTTTCATCACGCTCAAATTATTTCCATCAGGTTGTGTATGTATAGAGAACATTGGATAGTTTTTGATTTCAAAGGAGCAAAATCTTATACGATATCTTGTTTAGCAGTATGGAGTCAGATGGAGGTGATGGAACAGATAGGAGAGACTCTTCTGCCTCCACGGAAGTCCCGTCTTCACCAGAATTGAGTTCAAAAGCAGTGAAACTAGAACCCACTTCCGAAACGGCCATTGAAGCAGAAAGTGATCATGAGCCAGAAATACACACAGAGCTAGAGAAACTGCCACAGAAGGAGGTTGGAAGCAGTAAGCCCAAGAGAAAGTACGTCAGACACAAAAAAACCAACACGAAGAAGCAAAAGACTTCAGGCGTTACATCAACAAATATAGCATCATTTGCAAATGCAACAACCTATCACAGCATTACACTGGTCTCTGATACAATCGATACAGACATAGCTGAACAGTATCACAAACTTCTTAACGCTCCAAAATACAACTTGAATAGCGAGGAATTATTTTGTGTCTGCAGGAGGCCAGATAATGGCGAGCTAATGGTGGCTTGTGACGGGTGTGATGAGTGGTACCATTTCAAATGCATGAAATTGGATAAGAAGCATTCCAGGTTGATATCTAATTACTTCTGCAAATTCTGTACGTGGCAAGGAAAAGGACAGACATTGTGGAAGCGAAAGTGCCGTCTATCAACTTGCTTGAATCCAATTGCAGACAACTCCAAATATTGTTCACGAGATCATGGTCTACTATTCATGAAAGAATCGTTGCTTGATAAATTGCTATCACAGAATAAGCTTGGGGTTAGTGAAGTCAAATGCGTGTTAGATCAATCGAAAGATATTGAGAGTCTAAACAACCTAGGGTTAGAATTTCCTAAACTCGAAATAAAAGAAAGTGATCTACCACAAGACGTTCAGGAACAATTAGATGTTATAGAAAGGAAGTTGAGTAATCTTCGATGTAAATTACCAGTGTACGACTTGAGGAAATTGTATCTAAGCAAACTAAAAGACAAGGTGAAATCAATCAATGAAAAATTAACAAACAAAATACTACAAGCCCATGTGGGTACATCAAAGAAAACTAAAACCAAGAAAAAAATTGAAATTTGTGGATATAATTCTCAACTTATTCTTCCACTCAGTGTATGGGAGAAATATACTGGCACGCCTGAATTTCAAGAAATCATGTCTGATTCTTACCTGGTATCGGATGATTTGATAAACGAAATTGAGGAGCACAGAGAAACGGACACCCAGTTTGATGATATATGTATACTAGATAAAAGAAGTTGTTTCAAACATAATCCATGGTTGACTATGTTCTGGGAAGAAGTCGAAGCAGCTTGCAATAAGACTGAGAAGGAAATCTCGGAGTTGGGCAAAGAGAGAGAAATGATTTTTAAGAACTACTCTATTCATGTTTATGAGAATTTGTAAAATGTTGTCATATAAATCGTTTTTAGTGAATTAACACAGATAGTCACGAAATAAGTTGTAGTCTATACTGATATGGAATTGGGGGTTTCAAAAAGAGAGTTTAGAGGAAGAGAAAATAATGAAATCTTTGATCTAACTACCTATGTTTTCAGGCATATGTGTCTTGAACATCGAATTCGGCTAAACAAGCAGAATACTGATCACCCGTGAAACTTGTAACATAGCAATAATTGGAGTCACATTCAGTTGAGTTGACACAATCATGTTTAAATGGTGTGTTTCTAACTTGGTAATCGGTATACAACTGATTAACTGTGATGTTTGACTTTATGTTATCTGCAACGTGATGCCAGAAAGTTGCATTTAATGGATAATTTGTAGCAAAGTTTCCATCTGGATCATAAGATTCTCTTGCACTATATTCAAATTCCCATTGTGGTTCATCTCCGTCATTGGCAAAACTGTCATTCAACCTCGTATAAAAGTTAACGGAATCAACAATTGAAAAAGTCTCAGCATCAACCTCATAATATCTCCAACTTGGATTTCTTCTAGTCAAAGGAGTAATTGATTGAGATATCCAAGCAAAATTGATAACATTTTCAATGGTCTTTGATGATTCAGTACCATTACCGGCATAGAAAACTTGGAACTGGTCAGTGTGAGTGTGACCAAAGAAGATACCAGCCACAGTGTAAGGAGAAAATCTTTCTATGATTTGAGAGAAGACCTTAGTTGGAGCAGGTAAAGAATATGTATTACCGGTTGGAACATGTGCGATAATCCAAACTCTTTGACCCTTCTTCTCACTTTCAATTAACTCATCGATCAAAAATTGGAACTGACCAAAAGTGTCCGGTTGGTCTGTACCCCAAAAGTTATAGAAATTAGCAGTATACCAAGTATTTGAATTCAAAGCTATAACTTTCAATCCTCTCTTTGTGGTGACAGAATAGCCAGTGTAATGCGACTTAGCAAATCCGGCGGTTTTCTGATCAATCCAACCATTATCCTTCCATAAATCAGCCATCAAATCAGCATTCCAATCATATAAGTTGGAATAACCGGAAATTTCTTGCGCTAACTGTCCATAAGGATAGGTATCATGATTACCCAAAACTGGATAAACAGGAATATTACCTAAATAGTATTTCATGTCTCTGAAAATTGTCTCTTCAGATGCAATTGTCACGTTGTAATCAATGAAATGAGTTTCATCATGATCCACTAAGTCACCTGTGAAAATTGCAAACTCAAAGTCCAAATTCTTATCGGTTTGGAATTGCATCATACTCTTCAATGAACTATTGATCAAAACTTCGGGAGCGTCTGTAAGATAACCACCAAAAGAAGTGAGTGGATCCCAAATTGAAGAGTTACCTTGGGTAATGACATCAACGTAATCACCTTTGTGAAAAGAGTATTGACTATCGTAATAACTTCCATTGTAAAATGAAAGATTACCAATAGCATCAGATTCATACAAAGTAGTAGAGAAGTTATAATCGACTGGAGGTTCATCGTAATTGTAATTGTGTGGTGTACCACACATATATTGGGAACAATTACCTTCACTACCAACAGTATAGTCCATTTGAATGTGGAAGTCGGAGACATGTAACACATTGAAAGTTTTGTTTGAAGGGACTGGTGCAATTTCATAAGCCTCAAGCTTTGATGGCCACCAACTGGATAAATCAAACTCTGGAGTTTCTGGTAAATCACAAACTCCGTTTTGGAAATAACACCAGTAGAGACCGTCATATCCCATAGGATCCATTAAGGTCAATAAATTGGCAAAATCAGTTCCAGCATAACCGTGACTGACTGTGTTTCTAGAATAACTAGCTCTACAAGAGCCTGGGTCACCACCGGTTTTGATACACCATTTAGTGAATATCTTAGGAATCAAATCTGGACGAGTCAAAGCGATTTCTTTACCAACTGCCAATTCAGTTTGACATTGTAAACATTGAGACATCGTGGAACCACTAATGTTATACAAGTTCGAAAGAGCATTTGTAACAATAGTTGAGTTTGAATCTTTGTTTATTATCTGGCTATTGGCTATCCATGCATCAGCACCAGAAAGTAATGCTGAAAGTACAGCGGAGAAGATAGTCACCTTCATTTTAAGGCTTGTTGATCTGATTTGTGTTGAAAATTCTTGTTTAGTGGAACAATTGGGAGAAAATGCAACCTTTTATAGTGTTTGAAATAACCGCTTAATTGATATTTGAGTAACTGTCACATCAATACAATTCATTCATTCACAATCCAAAAACTTCATACTTTTGATTCCTCACGAGGGGGTGTGGAGACATTACATTTGTTAATGTATTAAACCAATAAACTGTTACTATATCCCATAGCACACGGGCATATAGAAGTATAATTAAGGGAATCACCGTGCCTAATATTGAGTAATTGAAGAAGTCCGAAAACAAACAATTAAAAAGGTCCATAATTTGAAGATTAACGAGTGAAAAAGTGATCTCGCTGGAAAACTAACATATATTGACGGGCATCAGTTCTTATTGCTGTGAAAGATAAACTGCTATTTCCCAATTTAGTAGCCGTTACCCAAATCATGAACGAGGGCACTGGATATGAACGTGGGATGAAATTGAATGAATTGATATGTAATGAATGAACCTGACGTGAGTTAATAACTGACTCCAATCGTTAATTCATTGCAGTTCATTGATTACCAAGTCCTTAAATAACAACTAAGTACCGAACCAGTGAACTGAACAATATGCTGATTATGGGATCAAAAAAGTCGTAGCTTTGCATGTATACCTAAATGATGAGGAGAACACTGACTGTGCCGATATCGAAGAAGATTTCAATGAGGATTGTAATATCGTACCAAGACTGCTATGTTTTCGTGTGAACCTTACTATAGTGACATGAATTGATACCAAAAGACACCATTCCCATTCCTTTGCTTTATTTGGGACTTAAACACTATTGTCTTCGGTTTATAAAGGCCCAAACGGAACCTCAAGGCACACGTGTATTATATTCTCGATAGATTATCTCAATCAAAACCTTTAAAAAAGAAATCTAGATTCAACGTTCCCATGAACTCATTGAGATGGCATGATACGGATGGAGGACAGTCTGGTGGGAAGATTATGGAACTACCCAGCGGTTAATGGCATCCATCATAGTGATGATCAAACTAGATTTCACTGTTCACCTCGTCATTTGCTAAAAACCGAGCACTGAAAAAATGAAGTGTCTGACATGATTCTATATGGGTTATTCGGGTTCATGGTATAGTTGCTTCTTTCATCTCTACACGCGTGAATTGATAAGATTGAGTTTGAAATGAGCCAAAATCTTCATAATTGCACAAGTTGGGCAATCGATAAAAGACGTTGCAACTTGATTCACATTAGTTACTAACTTGAACAAAATGTTAAGACTTATAAATTAATAAATATAAAAGGTAGTGTTGTTGGAAAACCTAACGAAAAACAAAGCACTTTACTTTACAATAATGATACAATTGTTACCAAGAGCCAGTTGCATAACGACATCACTCGGGTGCTTGGTTCTGGTAGAGAAAGTTTGATGGTGCGATTCACACTGGCAATGTATTTATACCAGCAAGTCTGTCAATGGTCTATATTATTAGTAGAAGATCATTGGTTGATGAGCAGCACCTAAATGTTGAAAAAAATTACATACAGGTGCAACCAAGGGGTGGGATAAAGCATCACCAATGTATGGCACGCTTCTAAGGAATTGAATAATAACAGCGAAAAAGTCACTAGCCAAGTTAGTACGATGTGAACAGTCACAGGCAAAGGGAGAACACATACCCAAACAAACCTAATATGCCAAAACTTTCTATGATAAATCCAATGAATGATCTTTTCAATAATATCAATAGAATCCCGAGCATGAAGCAAATGGTTCCTCTAATCTTTGAAGGTCTGGTAAAAAAATTCACGGTTCTTTGAGGGCCAATGATCAAGATCAATCCTATGACAAAAAGAATCTTTACTAATGTTAGAAGTTTCCGCCGTCTGGAGTCCTGTCATCCAGGAGGAACCAAAAAAATACTCACGTTACCCAATGCAAGTAAGGCAGAATCAAAAAATGTCATGATCCCAAAAAGAAAAAAAAGAATACCACCGGCGGTGAAAGCTACCCCGATTTCTAAAACGTCAGTATTGAGCTTCTAAATCTATCTTTATTATGGCCAACTGGAAACAATAGGGGTATGTTGAGTTGTTTGGCGATGTAGGGAGGAATATACTTTGATAAACACTGCAACACGCAACAATAAATGGGAAGGCGAGAACCTCTGATATAACATACTTTGCGTTTCAGATAGCCAAATCATGTATTTATTGAAATCGTTCTACCAGGAGATACTTTCCTTTGATTTTTCACTTATGATATAGAACAACACACCAATTTACATAAAGTTTTGGTAGTCTGATCTTTAGATTAACGTGTTTTTTTTAAAACTGATCAACGGGCAAGGCCTATCACGTGATAAGCTATGTACCTGGGCTCTGAACATAATACCAATAATTGTGTGGAACCCTCGATATATGGTGCAAGAACCTCTCCTTTATGATGCTATGATATCTGATCTGAAGGGGCTAACTTGTTACCATTTATCCCATCAGCTTCATATCATTAAACGGAGAGTCATGGCAAAAAACGGATTATCCTGCACACAGCCTGATCGGCTTATAGTAGATGTCATCTATCATATAACTTGAATGTAAAACTAACTTTTATTTCAGAGTAAAACCAAGTGTTTTTGAATTACAATAGAGGCGAACTGAAGATCGTTTGGCCCAAGATTTTGCATTCGATTGAGTAACTGTTCTCAACATCACCAGGCATATTGGTTTAGCCGGATTGCTCTATTCTAGTTGATTGATATCTCCTTTTGAAGTAGCACAAGGCAGCTTCAAAATGTCCACGAAGGATTCTCTGTATCCTTCAGATGCTCCTCCTAGCTATGACGAAGCGTTGAGGAACGATCAGCTACCTCCAGGTCACCCATCGCAACACCCTCAAACAAACACGTCGTCTAGCCCATTCAACCATAATCAGTACGCTAGGCCACCTCCACAACCTCCCCGTCGTCCCTTAAATACATCAGCGTCATCAGCAAATACCCCAGACATCAACAATCTCTACACAGCAAATCACACATTGCCCTTCAGGTACCCCAAGGGCTACCTCTGTAGGAAATGTAAAAACACGGGATTCAAAGTGAAGAACGGAAAGAGTTGCAAAGATTGCTGGGAACGATTCGGCCCCAAGAACAACCATGTGCCTGTCAGACCAGTTGTACAATACCTGACGCCATCCTACAATCCGTTTTTTTTTGGGAGTTCTTTCAATACAGGCTACCAGTATATTCCTGTCAATCCACTGGGCCCCATACCTCACGGTGTCTCCAGTATGCCTCCCAGAGTAGTACGTCCTGGTGATCCCAGCATTGGAGGTGTCCTCTGCGGCAGGTGTCGTGGAACTGGTATCACCCATTTCATTTTGGACGAAGAAACTTGCAATGTTTGCAGAGGCGTTGGAAGGGTGTTTGTTTGACACTTTGAATTCAAAGCTACGATTTATGTTTTAGTCACCTTCCGCTTTGCTTCTCGCACTGGCCTTGGTTATATTTGTTTGATTTTTAACTTTTTTTTTCCTTTCTTGCATGGTTGGAACTCGCTGTTTTTTTTTCATAATGTATATGTTTGATACCTCTACGAAATGAACATTTTTGTCTACTAATACCACCATGTTATCGTAAGGATCCTCCTGTGGAACGGAATCCATAATAAAGGTTGAAATTGGTGAATATTGAGCCGCACCAAATTTTAGCGGCGTTAAAAAAAAACGTGCGATCAACGAAAGAACGAAATTTGAGAGGAAAAAGAGTCAAAAATATAGAGAGAGAAAAATTGATGGAGAAAAAAAGCCAGTAATTCAAAGAAAATTGTTTATTTTCAAGAGTTTATGACGTTTTTGCAGAAATTTAAGTAGGTATAATCTATTCAGTTTCATTGGCTTACAGAACACACTTGAACTTCAGGTCAAAACACCCCAGATTCAAATTTTAGGCATTTAGCGCTGAACCATTTGTTGCATCTCGTTAGTGTTTTTAGACATCCACCTCAAAAAGCAGTGCTCTCATTGAAGCGGTTGAATTTACGAACCTCCAAACACCTCAAGCTATCACAACATGTCGTTGAACAGAATTGAAAACTCACAATCTACAGAAAAGCCAATCGACCAGCCAAAGCCAGTCCCATACTACCAGCGATTAGCTACTCCATTGGACACTAGACCAGCATCACCTTTCACTTTGAATCCGCCAATTGATTCAGATGGATTGTCTTGGCCATCAGCTGGGGCTAGGGCAAGAATTGAGCAAAGTCCAGAAGAAGCCAAAGCTAGAGAAAGTAGAATTGCTGAAGCTGTGAAAACGATTTTGGTTGAGTTGGGTGAAGATGTAACTAGAGAGGGTTTGTTAGAGACGCCAGAAAGATATGCGAGAGCCATGTTATATTTCACCAAGGGCTACGAAGACAATATCAGGGATGTTATCAAAAGAGCTGTTTTTGAGGAAGACCATAATGAAATGGTTATTGTCAAAGATATCGAATTGTATTCGTTATGTGAACATCATTTAGTTCCCTTCTTTGGTAAGGTTCATATCGGTTATATTCCAAACAAGAAGGTGTTGGGATTATCTAAATTGGCTAGATTGTCAGAAATGTATGCTAGAAGATTTCAGGTTCAAGAAAGATTAACCAAGCAGATTGCCATGGCCTTGACTGAAATATTAAAACCAAGAGGAGTTGCTGTCGTTATAGAAGCCTCACATATGTGTATGGTGAGTAGGGGAGTTCAAAAAACAGGCTCTTCCACTACCACTAGCTGTATGCTTGGATGTTTCCGTGAGCAACAAAAGACCAGAGAAGAGTTTTTGACTTTATTAGGCAGAAAATGAATTGACACTTTGTTTTGAAAAAATATTTCACTTTGTGACATGATATGAAAAATTCAACATTTTTTCCCACTGCCATAAATCTACACAGTTTTGAAACGATACTTTTTCTTTTTCTCTTCATTTAATTATCATTGTTATCATTATTACTATTATCATAATTAATTTTGTTCATTTATTTATTGTTCCTCAATTTTTATCTCTTTGTATATACTTTTTGTTACGGTTGTTAAATATTATTACGGTGTTTTGGGATTCAACTTCAAATTTCAACCTTCATATGTTTTTTAGAAATTGATTTATAACAAGGTTATCAAAATTTTTCTATCAAATCAAGACATGTAATTATATATCAGCTCCATATACCAAAATCTCTACAAATCGATTATTATAATGACAGTTTATTATCTGAATAATTTACAAAAACAAGAAAAAAGTAACTTTAATCTTGCTATATAACCCTTTGAATTCCCTTGTTTTTTCGTTCCTTAACATAATTTATGATTTGAGTCTCTTAATTTCTGCTGTTTCTTTGCTTTTGATGCTTTTTAGTGGTTGATTTACCACTTGCGCCTATGGTTATGTTGACTTTAGGTGGAACATTCAAACCAAATGACTTAGCTACCTTGACTAAGTCTAATTGATCGATCTGATAGACTTTTTTCAAATGATGAGATGCATATGCTTGTAAATAAGATCTATAACCATCTTTAGCAGATTGATGTAACATATAATTAGTTTGGACCAATTTTTCTAATTGTGATTGAATATTAGCAATTTTGTTGGTTGGAAATTCATATTCATTCAATGGGACATTAGCTTGTTTCAAATAACGCAAAAATCCTAATTCTGATGGGGTTAAGAACATCAAAGATTTACCTTTACCTGATGTACCTCTAGCTGTACGACCAACTCTATGAATATAATCTCTTGGATCATCTGGCGGATCAAATTGGATGATCCAGTCAACGGCCGGAATATCTAATCCACGAGCAGCAACATCAGTACATATCAAAGTACCTTGCTTGGCGTTACAAAATTCAAAGAAAGTGTTTGTACGTTTCTGTTGTTTTTGTTTCCCGTGCAAATCCAACACAGGCATATCAATATAATTCAATAACTCACCGAAAAATTTGACACAGTTACAAGATGATAAGAAAACAATGATTTTCTTCTTTTGATATCTCTTCAAGAACGAGAATAATAATAAGAATCGCTTATCAGATTCACAAGTGATATACCCTTGTTCAAGACCATCGGCTGTAGAGACAGTGTTTTCTGGAACAACGTTGATGTACAATGGACCAGGTCTTAATGAAATTCTTGCTAAATCTTCCACCTTTGTTGTTTGAGTGGCAGAAAACAACATTGACTGTCTATCTTCTTTTGGCAAAATCTTGATGATTTGTCTCATTTCATCTTCGAATCCATTGTCTAAAATACGATCAGCTTCATCAATAACCAAAGCTTTGATGTTTTTGAAAACAAAACCATCCTGCAAATGATCTAATAATCTACCTGGAGTAGCAATGATCAAATTAACACCTTTGGCTAACTTTTCCGTTTCAGCACGTTTGTTAGCACCACCGATACAAATACAAAGGGTCTGGGAATGATGTGCCATCAATTCACGTGCCACACCATAGATTTGTAACGCCAATTCACGAGTTGGTGAAATAACTATGACACCGGTACCATTTCTAGGTTTGAACTTCAAGGAGTACAACATTTCTATGGCTGGAATCAAAAAGGCCAACGTTTTACCAGAACCTGTCTTAGCTGCACCCAAAACATCACGACCAGCTAATAATGGTGGGATAGTTCTTGCTTGAACTGCAGTCATCTTAGTAAATCCCATTTCTTTGATTGCCTTCAATGTAGGTTCAGATAATTCTAAATCTTCAAATCTATCCGATGTAGCTGAGTCTGAAACTGTGGAATCGGCTACTGGTTTGATCTCCTTACTCAAAGTTTCAACCTCCGATTTTTCAACTTTTTCGTGCTTCTTTCTTCTGCTATCAGGATCCTTGATATCTTCTCCTAACAACTTCGAAATTTCTTCAAAATCATCGTCCAATGCATCAACTAATTTATCGGTTTCTTCTTCTCCATCACTGCTTTCATCTTGAGAAGTTTTCGTTTTCTTGAAATTCTTGCCTTCAGACCTATCGTCATGAAGTCTCTTCTTGCCTCCATTACTTTTGGAGCTACCTGACCTTTTGACACTACCCATAATTTCAATTTAGATGATGCTCTGTCGTTGACTGATAGAGTTCTGAAAATCTCATTTCTATAACTATATACAAAATTTTTTTTTGACAAAAACTTGAAATCCGGGTTACAGGCGATGAGCAGAATTATAATTTTTCATTATAGCGTAATTGATTATGTAATATTGATTTTGCTTCAACATATAAGGAAGGAACCAATTTGATTATAATCCCATATATGGAATCCATATTGGTGAAAGTCTAGTAGCCAGACGGTCTACAAAGGTGCTAGCCAGTCGTGAAAATGAAAATTTGACAAGTGAAAAAAACATCTATAAAAAAAGTACAAAGGAAGCAGGAAGATAAATAGTCATCTAGGAACATAATACTGGAAGATCAGTCTTTAACCCCAATGTTCTCCAACTTGTAACTTTCCTTCAATGGTGGGATAATTACTTCATAAGAAACAGAACTTGATTCGAGGCTGGAATGATCTTCTTCAACATGTAAAGTAGCTATCAAAGCATCGGACGATAAGGGATATTTGATGTAGATGTAAGGCTTTTTTTCTGATTTCGTACCTAATAACTTTTGATATTTATCAATGACTCTTGGATCAGCATCGCGCTCGTTTTCGATGGGTCCAGGAAATCTTGCAATTCCCTGGTCCACAAAATCTTTGTATCTTGAGTTAGCAGCTGGAATCAAATCACTCCAATTTCTTCTGTTGTTAAATCTCATATTACCACCTCCATAGTTAACATTATTTTCTTCTTCAATGAACACAGGAACAACATCTTCATCCGTTTCGTGATCAAATTTGTGCAATTTTGCTCTTTTGTTCAACAAATTGGCCATAGCATTAGGAGGGGGGGCATTAACAATAGCACTGGAGATGACGTTGAACATCAACCGAGGATCATATTCCGGATTCTTGATTATCTTATTCAAATCATAGTTTGTTTGAGTTGATAAATGATGAGAATGCATTTTTGATTTGAATCTAGAAATACACCCCAAATGAACATCCCCTGAAAGAATGGTGATTCTCGTTGCAGTCGATGACCCAAACTGCACTAATTTCTGGATAAAAGCATTACGTTCTTTTTTGTGAGTTTTGGAACACCAATGATCATTAAGATCATCTAAAACTTCAACCGATCCATCGAATTCGTTGACCAATCCTTTAGCAACTATACCCATCTGTGCAAGTTTCGTTATTGGTTTAAGAAAAGGGGAGGTCAACAAACTCTCAAGCCATACCAATCTTGGATAAGCAATGGGGACACCAAGCAATATCAAAACATGATTGATTTTATTGGTGGAAATTTCAAGTTCATGTTGCAATCTTTGAAATAGTAAGTCATAAGTGTCCTTTGTGATGATTTGATGTAGCGTTCTCTCTGTTCTGCAATCGACACCTAAAAATGCAATATCTTTACCTAATCTGGTATATAATGAGTGTGACTTTTCTTTAATGTAAGGACCTTCACTTTTGGAAATAACCCAAGATGGATCATTCATGTAGGCATACTCTTTTACTGAAATATGTTGTTGAAATAGCATATAATACTTGTAGGCTGCATTTCCGATGTATCTCATTATATCATGATTCATTGTTGTATTATGGTACGAGCCAAACCCATCAATGATATCATGATCATCGAAAATATTCAAAGAGGGAATTTGAGACATTGCAATTGGAAACAAAGCTTGGAGCGTTTCACCATTTTTACCTTTCCAGTACCCAGAGCCAAACCACTCGATATAATTATTTAAATAGTAATCACAGATCTCACCCTGCAATTTTTCAGTACATTTGTAGTTGTGTTTCTTCAAAGGGTTTCTCTCATTGAGGTAATCTTGCAAATCAGGCACAGATATCTTGATACTGTCTGAATAAATTTGGTCTCCACCACCTATCATTACATGATACGGTAAATCATTGTGGTTTTTCAAAACATCCAACCACATGGAAGACTTGAAAACTGATGTTTCTGTAGCTAGTGAGAACCCATTACATGAGTATGAAATAATGTTCATAGATTGGTGTATGGAAGGAATGAAAAACTCAAATGATAAGTCATCGTTTATGAAGTATTTACACTTTTGCTCAATATCAGTTAGTATAAAATTGATATTAAAGCGCCAAAAAACTGAGCCCAGCTCATAATGGATCATTTCAGATTCGAATGCTCCGGTGACTAGACTATTTCCAGTATGGAGTGGTAGCGCTGGGCCCAACTGATAACTTATGATTGGTCTGACCAATTGCTGGGGATCTTTCAAGACTAGTAATATAGAGGCTCTGTAATTTGTGGAGCCATTTTCAAGGGTACCGCATAGCTTCAAAATTGGGCCACATTGGATGTCCAAGTTTGACACAGAAGGTTTTTTATAATTTCCTAATATTGCTTGCTTGTTAATATTGTAGTACTGTTGAATTGGTATTTTGTCAAACCACGACATCTTTACTAGTTCTTTTTGATAATATGAAACAATTATCTATTTTTTTTTCAAAGGTAAACAAGAGAAGTGATGGAATATTTTATGGTCTGGCTTATAAATACTGAGCTCCAGTTTGCCAATAACACTGTACAGCACAAATTTCAGACACTGAAAAATATTTCAACACAGACAATCTTGAAATTAATCTGGATTGGGTCACTTGATCAAGTCACCTTATCAACTTCGTTTATCTCTTGTTTGTGTATTTTCTGTTGTTTATTGATGTGACAGCTGAGCGAAAGTAGTCAGCTTCTCCGGGGACATGTCTACATCATCATAGAAAGATGGATTATGTTGTCTTATGTCAGCACCTCTGCCCTGCACCATCGAAGCCCTACCTTCAATTTCTTCTCTTCCTAATATAGCAATGTTCCTGCTACCGAGAGATGGCAAGTCTGGAATCAAGGAATCTTCCTCTCACGACGAAAACTTTTTGGGAGGCACATCGCTGCTAGATATACTACGCTTAGCAGAAATCGGTGACGAGTCTGATGTTTTCGTAACATATCGAGGAATCGTCCGTATATAATATAATTAAACCCAGCAGTACTAGACATACCAATAAACATGGTTCTGATTTTCAATTAGCTGGCTTCGATTACTGACTTATTATTCTCCTCGTTCTTGGCTAATCTAGTAGTGTGATTCAAGGTTGCCAATTACTCTTGGAAAAGTAACCGTTTGTAAGTTATTATTTCTTGGTAAAAAGAGGTACATCATATTTTGGAAGTACGTCTAAAAAACTTAGCTTACAACCAAACATTAGGCAGGAGGCGATAGGTTGTATGGTGAGCTATCGGAATGCTTGGAAGTCAGTCAGTACCATCTACAATCACCTCGCTAGAAATCATTCTGTAACGAGAGTTAACTTGGCTTGCTATGGGGCAACGTGATCGCTCAACTTCAATCAGAAGTTTTACGAACCATAGCCACTGTCAGAAACAGTCCAATAGCAGCCCCATTTTGAAATCCGTGTATCTGGTGTTTCAGAAAAGTTATTATGGCTTTCTATACTCCCAAATCTCGTTTATGAAAAGTTTTTGTCCACTTAAAGAAGACATCCAAACCTCACGTATCGGAATATTGTTCCAATGGCTGGTAGCTTGTTGAATCCCTGAAAATAACCATCACAGTATCTAACTGGATGATTAATAATGAAATTTTCATGTAAACTCCCGACCTCTCGACAGCTGGTGGCCATTGAACCCACAACAATAATGGATACGTATACGTTAAACCCCGTGAGAAACACTCAAGCAACTCTAAGCTGGAACGATTTGACTTTTACCTTCAACTAGTTCTAGAAATATTTTTTGAGCTGTGACGCTTTGGCACTCATATCTACTACATAGACACAACAGCTGGAAGCATCTGCCATCAGAATGCCACCTCCAGCTACCAAGTGGCTCGCTGGTTTATCGTACGATGTCTTAGTGATATAAACAGCTTGCACGTTCACCGAATTACTGGCACGTTTTATTTTTTAGCAGAGATCGCTGGTTCTATACAATTCTTTAGCTCGCCCCTCGTGCTGAATCCTAATTCTCGCCATCCTGGACGCTCTAAGGTTTATCGTTATAGTGGTGCTTCAAGGAAACTCTCATTGTCCGTAAACCAACAATTTGCTTTTCTATGTAGAGAAAGCATGCCGCTTTGCTGTCAATTCAAAATTGCAACCCAAAACTTTGCAACGACACCATCACCAGGCTAGCTATTGTGTTCACAACATTGTGCTCCTCGATAGCCAGTCAGTCCAGACGAGCAAAACCTAAACAGGCCACCAGCTTCAATGGAGTGCAATGAGGAGCAAAAATGGTGGCGCGATCCCGCAACCGTGTTCCCAACCGCCTCGCTCAGGACGAGAAAGCACAGAAAGGGTCACCAGGATTCGTCCGTTTCCCCTGGGCTGCCAGTGGCTTCCAGACAGCTCTTAGTGCTACCACAAGCGAAATCATCGCTAGGCGCTGGCCAGTTCCTCGCTGTGGGCTGTCAACCACGAGGCCGAAGGCAAACCGCAATAAAACAGAACGATGGGCAGGGTGTGTTCAGTCAGCCGCCCATAGACGACCGCTCGAGTCTTAGTCATTGTCTGGTCTTGCTCCCTCCCCATGGCACTAGCACACCTGCTTATCCAAACGATGTTGTGAAATCCTAAAGTCTATGCCTCGCACAATCCAGGAGAGCTTGGGGCCAAGGCAAAAACGATTCAGTTATTTGCCTCTGAGTTTCACAGCTTGCCATCGTTATCATACCACAAAGCAAAGCGAGGACGGTCAGGTGTCGGGCTGGTGCACACAACCATGCAGATAGATGTCTCAGACTACTAATTACAAAGCGTGAGGTTGACGTGAGTAATATACAGTCCGGTATTTAAGGGTCACCCACTATAAGTTCGAAAGCCAAGCAAAGGTTCTGCGAGCGATAAGATGGGAATTTAGTGGTCATCTTTTAGTGCGTAATTACTGTGAGATTGCGGTCACTTGAACAACGCTAGAAAAATCGAAAAAAGACAACGTAAACACAAGTGTAAACAATAAGCATAATACGTAGGTGGAGCGTAGAAGAACAATATAATAATACAGGCCCAAACTAACTATAATTGTATGTGCAAAATATAGTTCACATAAGTAAATAAATAAATACATGAATTATAGTGAAGAAATTCATAATATACGACGCACAGAATTGGCAACCGCACACACACAATAGGATGCACGGGTTTGCTGTCAAATTTGGCTTGCAAAGTTGCAACTTTACTTCCAATTTGATCATTTGGGCGTCTACTTGGCGTCAGACTATATAAACTACACAATCCCCAATTCTTGGAATTATCCCATTTTCTTGTTCTTCAATTAGATTCAAGATTCAGCTATATAAATTCAAATACGCGCTGGCAGTTGGCATACATTGCATTCCAGATAACAATCACAGTTAATCAGGCCGTTTTATAAGCTCCCAAGCACTTCTCTTTCCATTATATAACTCTTGGACAAAATATTTAATCTTCAAATACCAGCAGTCATCACACAACTGCTAATATAGCGAGCTTGGCTACCAACGTCGAATCCCAGGGCAAACAGGCATCACTACTAGTCGAATATAGAATGTTCACTCGTCGTGTGTCCTTCAATGACATATCCCCAGACCTTATAGACCCTTTTAATCCTCAGCATGTACCCGTGCCTTCAAAGAGACTAAGAAAAATTGAAACAAACTCAATTTTGAAAGCATCTTCATCTCTTTCAATAAACCAAATTTCCGATAAAACAATCAACTACCATGAGAATCAACCAGAAAGCCAAGAACTGCCTCAACCTCAGAGGAGGCTATCGAATATGTCCGACAGTGAGATATTGAAGTTAGATAAACAGTTCGATTACAATTCTCAAAATTTGGAGAACTTCAAATTCAACCAGACTACGGTATACTATAGTAGTAATCGAAGAGGTAGTAGTTCTATGCCCTCTACCTCCTTCAAGCAAGTGAAATCCAATAGTCATTTATCGAAGCTACCTATCCACAAATCAATATCAATCAACGTTCAGCACGAGAGCTTTTTGAGCTACAAAATCGGCAGGAGGATTCTATTGACACTCAACTTCAAAAATCATTCATGGAACTCATTGAATTGGTTGATATACTCAACTTTTTTGAGTGACAACGATCATTTGATCATCTCAGTTATTGATGCCAATGAACTAAATTTAAAATTAGCCAAGAATAGAGTTTTCAAGAAGTGTTTGGAATTTTTAAGATTGATTCAATCGAGCTTCAGTAATCTAGTGTTGAAGATCTCTTTGGAATACATTTTTTTACAACTGCAAGACACATTTATGGAATCAAAATCAATTGTCAAAAACTTGGTAGCAATTTACCAGCCTCATTTAATCTTGGTAGGCAATAAATCGAAGTCTTTGAATTTTAAATATTTCAACAAGTTGAGACAAAAGAATATTGTCAAGTTATCAAGCTACATGCTAAAATCCAATCCTGTTCCGATAATCTTCATAAACAATCTATGCATGAAGAATTTGGCTTTTGATAGCTCAGATTCAAACTCAATTGATTCATTGAATATTTATATCTCCGATAATTGTTCACAAGTAATTGCTTCATCTGAGGAAACTTTAAACGAGACCACCGATGAATTGAAGTATTTGAATATGATGAAAGAAATTTCAGATAACTCCATAAAAGAGACGAATGATTATTTGAACTATGTACATACTAACAACAAGAACAATAATGACGTGTCACCGTTATCGTCTCCTAAAATACAATTTGAAGATTCCGTTGTAAATAAGAATTACACAGCAGGAAATTCAGTCAACTTGAAAAAATTCAGATCCATAAATGATTCTACCACAAATATACATAAGGTAAAGTCGTTATTGGATGATACCCCCTTGCCCAGCGGGAAAAACTCAGTCAGTAATAGTCGCAAAAACTCAGCTGGTACCACAAACTCATCTGACATCTCAACTTCCAACAAAAGAAAAAATTCAAGCTCGAGTATGTCACATTCAAAGAAGGGGTTTTTCGACAAAATCGATTTCAGTTTACTGAAGAGTTTCGAAAAAATTGGTTTCAAGAAAAAAAATATTGCCCATTGATTCATACTCAGTCATTCACAAAACTTTTTTTTTTGATTTTTTTACAAGCTTTTTGAAACATGGTTACTATAAGGGAAATAGCTACTCGGGGTTTTTTTTTATAAATTATTACATACAAAGTGGGAGTGGCCTGGAAAAAAAAGTGCATATTATCCATTTAGTGAGGATGTTACATGGCACCCATTATGTATAAATTACATTTTAATGAATAATGAATGAGATGACTTAATTTGAAATAACTCAAAATTTAACAAAGTAGCTTGTATTCAAAAAAAATTCTCTGTTCCATGCTTCTTAGCTGGATTGTTCGTATCTTTGTTTCAGATATCATCGGTAAGGCAATTGCGAAGCTCATAATCAGTATTGTGTATATAGATCACAAATTTATATTTTCTTGATTCAAAGTCGCATTCAAATTCAACTGCAGCCCCCTTGGTAACATGAACATGAAATGCCCAACTTCCTGGCATCATTGGCAATCCATGGGAAACAAACCGCCATGGTTTAGCTGTATTTTCCAAGAACAAGCCATCAACGAAGTCAGTATTACAATTCCCATCTGTACTGGTAACCTGCACATCCTTTCGACTTATCATAATCAGGGCTAGAGTTACATAATCTAGTTGCGTTTTGATGCTACAACTTTTATTAGCTTGTTAGTGTGTTTTAATGAAACTCTGATTAGTTTGCTTCCACACTTGCACGGGACAGTTCAATTATACTTCAAGTAGTCTATTGTTGATACTGATTTCACCTTCAGCCTTAAACACTGCAAGACCCCAACAGGAATAACCATGGACCTTGTAGCCGGAAGTAGCCCGGGCTCGAAACACCCACAACCCTTCTCCCGATTATAAAGGTTTAATAAAAACATGTTACCCGGAAATCTATTATTACTAATATTACTAGTTTGCTTAGTAACCTGGATTTTTGGGTAGATTTTTCTTTTTATAGGGTGGTAAAAGGTGAAGACTTGAAATACTAAACATAGTTAATGAATTTGATAGAAATCACAACTAAGTTTAAATCGAAGGATACTGAGTTGCTACAAAAAATAGTAGTACTATTATCCAGGTCGAGAAATGAAAAGTAGACAAGAATGACGGAAAATAAACCTAAAAATATGTGTCTCAGGTAGCTATAGATAACTTGTGCGATGAACTGCAAACTTATATTGCCGTATTCTAGAGTTTCGCAAAGAAGCTTCAAGGTTGAGGAAAAAGGTTTATATCCACGGATGTTGGGGGCACTCAAACATGTACCCAGTGCGACCAGATTCGAATTGAAATCAAAATTGCAAAAGCTGCAAATTACATTAGCATTGAACGTGTGACACAATATCTGAAAAAGGTAGCATTTGGAAGTGAAGCACATGAAACCACTTATGAGAATTTCCCGTAGAGGACAATTGTCTTCTCATCATATTTGATTCAGCTTACGCAGCTGAAATCTGCTAAAATGTGTTCCATATCAGTAAATAATAAAATAGTGATATTGGTGCAGAATTCAGCACATATGGTCATTTGAATCGTATTCATTTATATGCATGTAATCCCCAGTCAGTGCTTAACAATTTAGCAGGAAGTAGCGATTTAACCTTTTTTCTATACCATCTCACTGGTAAATTAAAACAATTAAGACAAAGCTTGACCAATTCAAACCTCAGATATATCCTAGATTCCCAATCCATGACTTTCTGCACCGGTCAGCTGAAGAATATATACCACGCGTTATATCAGATTTACAAAGCTTCTTTCTGATTTGATGCATAGTAAAACTTAGTATCAGTGTTCGCGATCTCGACTGAAGAATATATTATCAGAATATTGATCAAAAGGGGGTCTTATTATATACAAGATTGCATTCACAATTTATTCAGGCGCGAAATCACCAGAAGTCCTGTCCAATTATTTTTATAGAACTCGACTCACTCATGGTTTCGTATGAGTGAGGTGTATATATAGAAAGAAACTCAACAAAACCTCAATCGTTGAGAAGCTGATGAAATTATACTTGTATCGTTCTTCTAGCAAAACTAGTGCAGCCAATTATATGAAACGGACAAAAATTAGTGAGTATTTTTTCACTTGCTAGGATTTTTTTTTTAGAATTAAAAAGAAAGGGTTCGAACTCTATTGTTCGGAGACCATGTCTAGATCAAAACATATCCTTTAGGTATTGGGAGCTAGTCAATCCAGAAGTCCATAAGAATCTGGGTCAGATTTGGCTGGAATAACACCAATAGCAACAATCGCCGCAATCAAGCCGTATTTACTTTCGAGATGGGCTCAACATCGAAACATGAAAATCAAGATTTATTTTCGCAATTCAATCTGACATACTTGAATATATTTCAGAACAAACAAAGTTTATGGAATCAAAGCGTAATATAATAGCACATACATGTAGTAAACCATATGTAATATGTAATCTGTATCAAAATGTTTCGTCATGTGAAATAGTTCCACCCGTATTTATCTGGTGATACGGTTTCTTGAAAACCGAGCTAAATAAATGAAAATTGTTCCAAAATGGCTATATTAAACTACTTCAACATTCTATCAAACTTTGTTTCGTTGTACTTCAAAGTACTTTATGTTGATTGTTCAACCAATGATACCACTCGAATTGATCAGCTGAACACTCCTTAATGGTTTCGATGGTGAAATGATTCCACCTACCCCGGTTTTGCACACATTTTTGAGCATTGGGGCCTTCGTCCTGTGTCTCGCGTCCCACGTCGGGGCCCCGTTACTTACTTCTAACAAGGATTTTTTGCTCCATGTTCTGATATAGTGAGCGACTTCCCCTTCAACGTTCGCCATTCTTGTACGCAGCCAGGCAAAAAAGAGCATGGCCCATGCCCGTACCCGACTTTATATAAGCAGTACACTTGGTGATGGAGGAACATCAGTAACCTAATATGATTCACTCTCAACCGTCTTTGTAGCCACAAGGGGATATCAACATACACACACATTTGGCCGAAATTAGGTTTTAGTTGTGTCGGCCAATTGCATTCCAACTGTTTGAGTGTATTCTGGCAGCGTTAGGATTCTACACCTCAATCTTTTTCTCACTCATAAATCACAAATCTGGTGTGTATCTTGACCAGGGAATTTTCTCTCTACTTGTGCATCGGTGAGAATATGAGGATGAACGTTAGCGTCCAAGGCGCAACCACCTCTTCCAACATCGACGCCTTGGTGGAAGCGACGCTGGGGAAGGACGGTTGCTGAGAATTGAAATATTTACCGATCCAAATGCGGTAATGCGCTGCGCTGCTATTGGACGCTGTAGTAGACGTGTCTGCACTCTGCAATATGTGCGACACACATTTTGAGCTTTTCATTTACGTGGGAGTATCAACACTATGATTCTAAAAGACCTCTTCAAAGTATACAACAGTCATTACATAATAAAAAACCTCTGGTTTCAAATAGTCTATGAAGCTGCTCATAAATATGAGTGAAGGACAATATGTTGTTGGATTGAAACCTGCTTCTACGTTATGAATAGTGAGCTCAAATGGAGACTCAAACTCATCGAACTATGTCGGTATGTTGAAGCACTGAGTTTTGTTATTTCTTTTTCTTTTTCGGAGGTTGCAGGCTCTAATCGTTATATATATAAGGGGGTGAACAAATCGGGGTAGATAAGCCAAGGTAAATAAAACAAAAGAAATGGAATATGGGATATATGTAATAGAAGTATCTGTATTGTAGAAGTCCATAGATTCAGTGTTGTTGCAGCAAACATGGCTAACGCAAATTAACAAAGATCAAAGTACATGCTGAATGGAAAAATGAAATCAGCTAGTAGGGTGAGAAACAAAAGAAATACACTGACTGAAAATTCAAATAATCAAACTAAAATAAATTGGTTGGTTAATGTTAATTGATAATGTTCAATGCTCAGTGGATTAGCGAAGGAGAGCATGGAAACATGAGCTAGTCATTTTTCTTAGTCATGCTTGTCTAGAATAGTTTGTAATTGTTTCCGTGCCTGTTGAATCTACCTTCCCTGGTTATCAAAATTTATTTTATTACTATGAACAGCTATGAGACTGTCGGCAGATCATAATTAAGCTTGATGAGTTTGAAAATTTACCACATAAAATCATTTCGATATACTTCCTTGTTATTTCCTAATTGATAAGTGTTCTAGTTTTGTAGGCTGACTTTTTCGTTTTGATTGTTTCCAAACGAGTCAATGTGCCCAAGTTATTTGAATCTAAAATAGTCTCATGTTCGTTAGCTTCAAACAGAATTCCCGATAACTTTTTGTCTCTCTGGTGAGCTTGATGCTCAAATTATTCCCTTTGTAGTCGTGATTATAGCCATTTCTATCTATTCGTAAGCCAGTTCTGTTTGAGTTTCTGTATCATCAAATCCCAGTTCAAACCATAGCATTGAATGCTCCACCACATTACCTGATTGATGGGACATAAATTATCGAACACCTCGCGCAAAAATCAATATCAATTTGGTGTTGAATTCTTACAATGGCTATTTTACCAGTTAACTACTCTAACTCTACTCTGGATTTACTATGCTGTTGAAACTGTAGCTAGTACATAATGTCTAGTTATGAATGTGTGGATCTGATGGAAGGAATAAATAAGTCAAAACAACGAGCACTAAAGTCAAAAACAAATGCATGTCTCATATACGTAGTAGCTTTAAAGTACGTCGCTATCTTTGCTGAAGAAAATTCAAACCGGTTGCGATCAATATGTTTAGTGTAACTTCAAACCAAGAATTTCTGAATCGTTTGATCTTTAAACTGTATTTTTTTTTCTATTAATATCAGTGAAGATCATTCGTAGCTTCAAACTTGAGAATATCGTGACAATTGAGTTCATTATAATATGTGCTTGATTTAGTGTTTGACTTTGAGTGAATTTTAGATGGTAATTTTAAGCAATCAAACTAGCTACCATTAGTCTCAAAACTTTGAAAAGATGGATTTATGGTTGATGATATCATCTATCAAGGCTTCAATCTGCGTGGAAGTTTATGGTAATATTGTGGTCACCCAATTTGAAAAGAAAGTAATATGATACGATCCCAATATTTAAGCACGTCATCTTTTAAGTTGTGACTGGTTGTAAAGTTTCAAGCTAACTGTTTATTGTACTCTATATAAAATTGTTGGCCGTGACTACTCTGATCACAACCAACTGAAAAAATCATTTCATACTTTGTTTTGAGTTGCATGATGAAGTGTTTGTTATTTCCTCACTATAATTTAGAGTACCACTGGAAGCTAGGATTTTGATAGGATTGTAGCTGTTATTACTGAGTTCCCACAAAAAAACTCACTATCCGTTTTACTATCCACAAGAAACGAGATGAGACATTTCAGCGTAAAACCTCCTTCATAGCTAAGATTTATCGAAAAACACACTAGGATATTCTTTCTGTGGTAGCCACAACCCCATGATCACTCTAGGACTTTAAAGCAAAGATTTTTAGCTAATGTCTTCCAAATGGTAGCCCACAATCCAAAAAGCACCAGCTTGCCTAGTTACAGCCCATTAGTTTGAATTTTACTGTTTCTTAGTGAAAACAGCTCCCTGTCTTCAGATGGGATATGCATACTATCATATAAACTGGAATTTGTTAGTAAAACATGATATTTACCAAAAGTCTGCCTATAGAGATGTGAGCCGCTCCTCATATAGTGGTTCAAAGTACGGTCAAATATGTATTATAGGTCATCATCTAACTTCTCATTTTTTTTATCATCAAACAACAACCACATGTGAGGCCAAGTGCAGTGCTAGAGCCTAGAATGTTGTCCTCTTTTACGCAAGTCGGAGTGACAAAGAACAAGCTGTACTTGATTGTGCTACTAAAAGACCTCTTATCACATGATGATGATAATAATACGTCCAATAACGTATTCAGCTATTTGATGGATCATCGAGTTGTACAAGCATTAGATAAGACACTGTATACACCTCTGCGACTCTTCTCTCGATACCGAAGTGCTACTATTGAACGACTTGCTTTTACATACACATATTTTTTTTCATGGTAGGACAGCTCGTATTGACTTCATTCAAAAATACCTATCATAAGTAATGATGCGCTTGTACGGTCTCGGGCTTAATAAATATCAGTTTGAATGCTTGAGAAAAGGTTGACCAAGCTTTTTGATGTTATGACAGGGTGCTTCCTGTCTACTCAATAATTTTGGCAAACGAGTTTCTACATAAAACCTTGTAAATCGGCTGGATAGATTTTTTTGTAATACGAAAAGTTTTGAGCGCTCACCATCACTTTCATGTACATAGCATTGCAATGGTGATCTTACTCAAGTTTGGCATGAGGTTCACCATATTTCGTATACGAAATAGATTCAAGTGGGAAGCTCAAGTTTGATTCGCCGAGTAGTTGAAGTCTTTTAAGATTGCTAGCGATTATACACTGCTTTGAGCTTCAAAATTTACAATTCGTGTCTTGTCATTTGTTGGTTTTCTGTTAACTCACATTGTGCACATGCGGTTTTTTCGTGTGAGATGAAAAACCAAACGCAGTCACCATAGGTCGCAAATCACAAGAGTTATCCAGAAGATTTCGGGATCTTTGATTCTTTAAAAAGACACTTCCTGGATCGGGTCTCCCATGAGTAGCTGTTTCTTGAATCGTGGTGTATTTCATTTCCCTATTTTCTATTGGTGCAATACCAGATAAACGAACCTTTTTTGCGACTTTTTCATTAGACACTGAAAACTTCTCAAATTACTGTATCTGTTTTGAAAAAGACTACTGGATCAAAATCAGGGTACTTTTTGGATAGTTCACTCCATGAGACCTTAAGAGGTCGCAAAATTTTTGCAGCATCTATTGTTACACTTTGATTGTAACAAAACAGTGAATAATCGATGAATAATCGTTGATTACATAATATTTTTTTTTCTTCACTATCTAAAGATGGATTTTGATGAGCATTCATCAGTTGTATATTGTGGTTTTCAAGAGTGTTTCTAGGAAGAAACGTAAAAATTGAATATCGTATCGCTAAATAGGCACAGTTGAAGATGTCGAGTGAAAACAACCATAAAATGATAAAAAAAAAGCAAGATATACAGGCCAAATACCAGTTTGCTTTGTCTCAAGCTAATATTAGAGTATTGTCATGGTTGAAACCACCGTCGTCCAGCATTTCTCTGTCCACTGGATTAACCAAAGAGAAGCAGCAAGAAGAAAAACCAGATGATAGTATCGATAGTTTCTTGAGCCTCCCGATCATGGCCCAAGGTGCTGGATTATCTCTTGCGGAATGCAACGAAAAAGATAACTTGAATACCATCGGCGATTTTATGAAGAGTGACTTGAACAGCATGAAGAGAACGAAACAAAGACTAAACAATATCAGCAGCACAAACCATGTTTCCAAGATGGTAAGCGCGTCGAAGGACGACTCAAAAGCAATGACCTCCTTGAAAAACAAGTTGAGAAGTGAAAATCGGGTGAATGTAAAAAAACAACACAGTGAGACGAATAACAACAGGTTTAATAATACAGGTCGTGACACTCAAAAGAATAGATGTGATAGAAATAGTGTCGGTAACACGAGTACGAATGGCGATGATAGCGATAGTGATGAAGACTCCAAAATGAAGAGAAATATAACAGCTAAAAAAGGCTCAAATTTATTATTTGATACCAAACTGAAATCCAAGAAGAATAGACCATTCTGAGACTAGAAAAATTAAACATTTGTAGTAATTTAACAGAATCGCTTCGTATTTTACATTGATTTTCAAAACAGTCTTAACTAAATTCCATTCCCCAATTTTTTTTTTTACTTTTGACATGTGGAAACATTAAAAAGCAAGCAGATATATAAAAAATAACAGTAATAAAAAGTGAGAAAAATGTAAAAGCTGAAGATATCAAAGAGATTAGTTTGCATTACTTATCAGTTCACAATAAGGTAAAACAAATAATCCAGTCTGAAAATTAAAATAAAAAAATAGAAAATTTCTTTGAAAAAAAATACTCTTTTTTAAAACAACACTAATAATAAACATTAAAATCCATCTTTCTTTTTCTTAATATACAAAACATAATCTGAGCTAATAACCGTAAGAAATAGTAATAAAACTTAAACAACTGTAAAAAAAAATAACTTGGAGCCAAGAAAAAACTATTTCACCTCTCTTTTCTAAAAAATTTTGATAATAAAAACCTATATATACAAGGATATAAATTCATTTTCTTAATAAATCATCACATTAAAATGTCATCACAAAACAAAAATCTATATCTTACCCTATCATTTCTTTAAGTTCCTTATTATCTATTCTACTTTCTTCGTCTTCATCATGTGATTCGCTGTTTTTTTCGTTCAGAATGAATATCGTTGTTTCCTTCTGATAGTAAATTCTTTCCGTTCATTTCCTTCTCGTTCGTAATATCATTGTCTAGTAATGAGTTAACAGATAACTTTTTGCTGGTTGAGGAATTTTTTGAGAAGTTTGTTGAATTTGAATTCGAATTAACTTGTGATGAAGATGACGAATCAGCTCCGTTTGATATGATCAATTTTTGAGGTTGATATATTTGGGGCTGATACTGCGAGGATGATGATAAAGGTGTGGGTTGACTATCTTTATTGTCCAAATGTGGTTGGTATATTGGATATTGAGGTTGGTATTGCTGTACAGGATTAAGAGGATTCAATGAAGGAATGGAAGTTTTCACATTAAAATTTGTGGTTGGCGTAGTTGTGGAATTCGGATTAGAATTCGAGCTTGGTTGATCATTCAATAAATGTGAGAATGATCCATAAGATCCGAGCGACGGCCTTGATGATCCAATAGATGAGATCGAAGTTTTATTTGAAAATAGAGATTGTTGATTAGAAGATGCGATTGACGATGAACTGTCGTTGTTATGGTTTGTAATACCACCATGCAACTCTATTATCGACGGTCTCAATTGCTCATGTAATTTACTTATATGAGGTAATGAATTCCTTTGGTCAATGGGCTGAATCAAATTTGTTCTTGAAATACTACCCGGGAATGACGTTGGCCCTGAGGTAGATGATTGATGGGGAATAGATGGGGCAGGTGATGATGTGTGATCATTTTGAATGATTTTTGGTCTGGAAGTAGGGGAAACCACAGCTGGTTGATTAAAAACTATAGATAAGCTAGGTGACTGTGAATTGTAGGAGCTTGAACGTTTGAAAGGAATCGTAGGAAAAGAGCTTGAGTGAGGTAAGAGTGACGGAGATGACACACTCTTGACTAGATTTGTGCAAGACCTTTCGAAGAGTTGATTATTATTCGAAGTCAGAGCTGAAGACGCAATAGATGATTTTGAAGGTTGGTCATTTTCAGTAGGTTTTTCTATAATCTGCTGCAACGATGTTTGATTTTGTGATGTAGGTGTAGGTTGCAATTGGTGAGTTTGGCCTTGGGTTGGGGTTTGCTGATTCTGATTAGGTTGCGACCTACATTGCACTGGTGTGTGTTGGCCATGTGGTTGAGGTTGTGGCTGACCTTTCGGATCAGATGTAACAGAATTTGGCCTAGAAATTGCTAAACCAACTTGATTTTGATTTAAGGGAAATAAAGGAGGTGCAGGTGCTAAAGGGTCAAGCAAAAGTGAAGGGTTTCGTGGACGGGAGGTGTTTTTATCCCAAAACTTGACATCCGACAACTTCGATTTGAAGGGTTGGCTCTCAAAGTGTGATGGATATAAGCTGACACCTTGTTGATGTTGTGACATTGCAGGGGGTGGTGGATGTGATGCCTGTTGAGGTGTGTTTTGGGGAAGCTTTTGTGGTTGCTGTTGCTGATAATGTTGCCCTTGAACAGGAGGTTGTGCTTGGGGTTGATAGGGATGTTGCTGCAGTTGATATTGCTGATGTTGAAGGTGTTGATGTTGGTGTAAATGTTGGTGTTGTGATGTCATTGGCTGTTGTTGCGGTGGCTGTTGGAAAAGCTGTCCTTGGGGAGCAGGTTGATTCTGGGGCTGAATCTGACCTTGTTGAGGTACGGGTAAAGTACCAGATGATTGAGAGTTGAAAGAGCTAGCCCTCATATTGAAATTATTCTTTATATGCCCGATCTTGCTTAATTCAGGGTTCTCTAGCTTCATGAACATAGGCTCCAATTTGGGTATACTATCTGCAAATCTGAGCATATCTTGAGAAGTTCTTCTGATGTCTTTATTTAATAGATCCAGCTGCTGGTCAAGGGACTGTTGGGATTGTTTTAGATCTCTTGATGCATCTATAGCTGGCATAAACATTGGTTGGTGGTATTGCTGAACTTGGGCATGTTGCATTGGTTGGGGTGTAGATGGGTATGAGTGGTACATGGTTTGGACTTGCGTATAATGCAACGGCTGTTGATGGACTATATTAGGTTGTAAATTCTGCACACTTTGAATATTGGGTTGAGAATAATATATATTGTGATTCGAGTTGAAGTACTGTTGCTGCTGATTGGGATCATCCAATGCTGGACTGGAAACATTGGACATCGAGTTATTGGAGTCCTCATTAATCTGGCTTTTGTTTGAATTTGACGAAGATCTTCTTTTTATGTAAATAAGGGATGCTTCATCACCTTTTCTAAATTTACCACTGGAGTGTTTGAACTCCCAGATTGGCTGACCGTTATTTGTATTTTGTATATTGTTTTGAGGATCGCAAACTTTGTGAAACCCATACATATGCAATTGCCTAACAAAACTGGCAACGTTACCATGCTTGAAATAGTTGGTTAAAGCTGAAGCAAATTCACTTCCAGGGTATAGAGCAAAAGTGCCATCACTTCCATCTCTTGTCCACCAGATCAATTGTGAAAGCTTCTCGTCAGACAACATAGAATAAAGCTTATGGACGAAGGCAGTCTTCTTAACTGTTGGTTGACTTTGCACTTTATTAGACATTCTTCCTTGTGGATTTTTTCAAGCTTTTGAAATTCAATAAAAAAACCAATCCCAAGCAGTGAATTCTATCCAACGATACTTAGAAACAATATGAATGAGTAAATCAAATTAACTTAAAAAAGATTAATTTTTTCAAATAATGGTCGGCAGTTAGCCGCCAACAAAGGAACAAATTGTAATTAATTTCAAATCAAATAGAAAGAAAAATCGATAGATGAATTTAATAGCTATATTAAATCGATTAATTTTTCTTTCTTTTCTAAGCGTACTTGATGGATAAAAATGATTGTATGTCTTTGTGATTGTGGATTCGTACAATAAACCAGTTGAATATATAAAATAAATTGAAAATTTTGGACGATGCAAGAGTTAAGATCTCTAAAGGAGGAGGGGGGGTGATGGGGGGTAGGAAAAAAAACCTGGGTCTAAATCAAAGGGTCAGATTAAGTTATATCTGAAGACCAGCTATTTTCTTAGAATAGATTGATGAGGATATCTTCCAACTTTTGTGCTATAAATTTGAACGAATAAAAATAAGTAAAAATTGTTATAAATCAAAAAAATTAAAATTAAAATATTTGATCAAATTTCTGTTAATCGAGCTCAACTTTTGAAAACGAAAATCGATTTATTCAAAATATAAAATTTGAATTAATTTTTTGAGTCTGCGCGCACAAAAAAATCCAAAATAACTGCAAGCAGTAACTTGCACCGAAAAGCGAGGGCATGAGCGAGGGCTATCGGAAGCGTCGCTGCACCGGCCACGCACTTGTTGGGGTAACCGCGCGTCAGCGTGCGTGTGATTACACGTGCGTCATGTATAGCGTGAACTTTCATCTGTGTGTCGCTGCGTGCCACTGTGTGACGACGTATGGTGACCACACGCTTTGGTGAGGGAAAAACGGTATCGAAATTTCGAGATTTTTCTGTGGAAGTTTCTTAACCGCCCGCCTGGAATAGCGCAGGCTCTAGAAGGGATTCAGCATTTTCAGAAGAACACGCCAAAGCTTCTGGAGGGAGGTGTCGAAGCCCCTTGTGGATGTCGTTGGAACCCGAAAAGCATCAAGGCTAATACACAGGTTGGCAGCGCCTAACCATCACGGGCCAATTGTCAAAGGTTTGTAGAGCGTGATATGAGTCCACTGGAGATGTCCTTAGACGTGCGGGTTGGGGAAAAGAAGGTGGAATATTCATAGAGTTGCACTAGAAGCCAATGCATGGAGGGATCTCTTTACTTTTAAACAATACTTTACGGGACCTTTATTCATTCAGCTCTATATCCTAATGCTCAAGAGAGATCACATTGTAAAACTTACTAAGTGGTTTGTAAATTAGCTTTCTGCTACAACAATCATTACTGCAACAACATCATTACTTTATTTCGTTAGTTGTGAGTCGTGGCCGTTCTTTGCCAGCACAGTTTTAAGTTGTTGGTGATTCGACTAAAAGAAAAGAAAATGCATTGCTAACCAATCTTAATAGAATTGAGTTATTGAGTTTATTTTGGTCACTATAAAACAATCACATTTCTTCACCACAGTTCAATAAGGTTTGTTTTCTGCCTTGTTAGTGCCAAAAATTAAATCCATGATCGTTTTATTGTAATGAATGTGGTATAATTGAAAAAGTAATAATTTTAGCAAGTCATTGTCGGAGTTCTTCAAGAATCACATATTCTGAGATCATGAACTGTCTTTTGGAAGTCATGGACTGTACTTTTACAGAACCAGTTAGCATTCTTTGTAACAGCTCATAGTACATTTTATAGGAATTTTGCAGCAAGTCCGCTGAAATTCTAATTTGTTGTACTAGCCCATAGAAAGGCGTCGTTTCTAGTACACTGGATCTGGTCGATTGTCATGATTGTGATTGAAGGCTAAAGTAAAGGTGAACACTATCTGTGGTACTCACCGAAACGTTATAACATAGCTTTGATGAAATACTGTCCTCGGTTGTATAGAGGATAGTAGTCATTATGGCTAACCGTGGTATTCTCACAGCTAGCGAAAGGATCATATTAGTTGTCACATAATCACAAGTGACTCACATTTAAACTAAGAGGTTAGTTTTATCAATTGTCATCTATCCCTGCCCCATGAATTTAACAATCAAATCAAACACTTGGAAAATATGTTCTATACGTTACTTATGCTCCCAGATTGATATCCAACTGGCATTTTAAACGTAAGTCATTGGATCATGTCAACTGAACTATTTGATCGTATACTTATCTTTTTTTCCCGGCAAATTTGTTCACTAAGTAACTTTGATCAGCTGGTTATGCTTATAGTCTTTTAATCGAGTTGGTTGTAGCGTAAACCTCAACATCCACCATCATCACAGAAACAATGAAAACCACAATACAAGGAACCCCAATCCAAAAAAAGAGAAAATCTTTGTAATGTGATAAACTATCAAGATAAATCTTTCTTTGAAGTATTATAGTACCTCGGTCATGCCCCCGGAGTTATATAGAATTGTTCTTCCTATTAACATTCTTATTATTCTTTTTTGTTTATGACTGATTTCTCTATTGTCTCCAAAGAGGTTCTGCCCAGAAGGATGGTATAAATATGAATGTTGGATGTCTTTTAGTAGCGCGTAAAACATATTCAAGTTCAAGAAGTTAAGAGCTTCCGAAAATTAGTCTTACCTATTTGACTCAGATATCAAATAATCTACTCAAAAATAGCAGATGTTGTATATGACAGTAATCTACAAGACAATGATTTACATATATATCTTATTATGCTCTTTGGCATTGTTTAAGTTCATATAAACTTTTGTTCAAAAGAAAAAATATTTTGAGTCGATGATATTATGGGCATAACAAGAAAGTGCACATCAGTGAGATGCAACAAAGACAAGTTCCACTCTATGAAAGTGAAAAAGAGTGTTCTAAACTTTGTTGTAAAGTTATGACTGAAATCTGTTTTTTTGATATATTAATAAATATATCAAACATTCTGGTATTTGAAGGTGAAAAAGATAAATAAAAGATACTATGCGAGTAAGATGACATATACTATCAGCTCACAAATTACTCGAGATGTTTAACTCATTTATTGCAGCTGTGAATAGCCAAAGTAGATGATTGTTCATCTATACTACTTAATCTTAACTTTTCAAATATAACACCGTATATTGCTAGCGGAATTGACAACTACTAGAAATACACAACTATTTGAGCGTGAGAGTAAAACATTGTGTTTTAGTATCTACATATTCTAATTATATTTGTGTGAACTTCTGGCAAAACAATGTCTCAAAAATGGAATAGTAAACAGGAAGACAAATTAATCTGAAAAAAGCGGTTCAAACTTCTCTTGCAACACTTCGAATAGCTTTTTTTTCAGTTGCACGCAGCATTAGGGTTGAATTGAGGTGATAATTGAAGTGCTCAAAGTGAGAAACTTGCATTTTTCAATAATAGCTTACAGCGATATTGACGTAAGGTTATCAGGGGGCTGAACAATTCATGATGGAGGCCAAGTGAAAAAAAGTCCAATCCTTTTGGGTTTCAAATCCCAATCAAATTTTGAGAAACCCAAGTACCATTTCACCTCTGTAGAATGATAATCTACTAAAGAACGTTTCACTATAAAGAGGTGGGTTCGGTTCAATACCTCCTTTCTAAAAATTGCACACAGAAAGTTGATAATAAATACTGGGTCTACAAGCTAACCGTGAATTAGTGTAAAAACTTCCACTTTTTGGAAAGAATTGAAACACCTTTCGGTCCTTGACGAAGTTGTTGCACACTCAAAAAATACTTAAATTGACGAAAATAGAAAAACACACACACAATTGAATAGTAAAAGCTGAGATGTAATTAGAGTACCAGCAGCGCCTGATCTACCTAGCCATCTTATGCATTCTTCAGATACAACATTTGTATTTAATAAACAGCTGCAACATTGAGAAAAGCAATTCCGCAATGTTTTTCAATCCATTTCCGCTCGTACAGACAAATACAATAAGGGCCATAAAACGAACATTCCATTAAAGATTTCTGGAATCTTTTTCATTATTCTAAAATATCAGAAAGTGAAACACTTTCTGAAACATCTATATGCAAGCTGACCGTAACTCAACCTGTGAGATAAGTTAGGAAGGCATTATTACAACATCCCAATACCTGAGGTTCGGAGTATACTCTATGAGTCAAGAACAGTTATCAAGAAAAATTTCACCAATGCTCAAACTGATCGCAATCCAGCATATCCTAGAGTATGGGGTGATTAGGAAAAGCTTGTAGAGAAACGAAACTCATATTTTTTTGATAACCATTTTTTTCACAACCTGAGGCGAATACTAGGGTTCTCAAGAATTTTTTACACGTTTGACCTTTAATGGATCCTGATCCCAAAACGTATAAGTTCAAACTGTTAAATCTGTTTTTAAGTTAATTTTTGTAATTATTATTTCACTATTTGGTAATCATTATGTTGTTAACATATTGTTTGGTCGAGAGTGCAACCGATCTACCGAGGGGCCAATCTCTTTTGAGGTTTTAACACAATTTACTCTTTCAAATGACAAGTCCAACCTTCACGCATTACAGGATACAGAATTACTATAATGTGGGATACTTGACTTTTGGTACAACACATAATGCACTAGGTCTAATAAGTGTATAGTGCAAAACTGCGAGAGAGGTTTCAGATTCGTTGTTTGAAGCTCTTGGATTGTACTTGAAGGAAAGTTCGGCCTCTCTTCGTACAAAGTCTCTTGATAAAGTTATTTACAGTGGCATTTAAAGGGTTTCCAGCAGATAGTTCACTGAAACATTATAGGGTTATGTCACGTTGAATACATAAGAAAACAGAGCACGAATACTAAAGTATTGGGTTGATGTCGAACATAATACTGCGTGGAAAAGAATCTCTTAATGTTTTACTAGCCTAACGAGTGTCGAGCAGAGAAGGTTATATCGCAGAAGGTTTTAACTGATGCGATGAAATATTTGTGTTCTCTAGGCCCTTTCTAAATTATCTAGTTGGGCAAAAACAATTGAAATTTGCAGGAAATGTTCAAATATGACATTTATGGGTTGAGTACTGATTTCAAACTTGTTTAAACTTTAAATTCGTTATAGATAGCTTCTTGGTGGGCAAAATGAGTCTGATTTTTTTTATCTTGTAGCTACATAGAGTCAATCAGCAATATTGTTGAAGTGCGATGTGACCGCTGGTGGTTGCTTCAAGTCAAAATTTGCAGAGTCATTTTTAAAACACAAGCTAATTCTCATGTGATGCTTTCTCTTTCAATATGCTCTGCAGCATTTGGAAAAGGGACTTGAAATTCTCTCTACACCTACTGCACGTAGAACAGTAATTATTTAACGAAATGTTTCTTTGATCAGCTGTCTCCCAATATGTCTGTTCACTGTATATCATTTCATGAACGTAGTTGGGCTTTCCTACATGTGTCGTACTCCCCAAATCAATAATTGACAAGATCTATCATTTGGTTGTAGAACACTAGTCGAACTGCAAACAAGTCAAATTTTCAGTACCCATCACTACTAGTGAAGAGCTTCCTTGAATAATCATATAAAGTTAGTTTATTGATATATCAGGTATTAAATTAAATCGAAGTAACCCACTACTCACTATGATATGGAAGCGGATTCTAAACATTCTTCTTATATTTGCTATACTTGCGTAGGGGTAAAACCAAACATCAACTTTTGTCACTTCTGATGCGAAAGATTGTTTTGTTACAAACTTCTCCATTACTTTAGCGTATTATGTGTGTTCCGATCACTTGACGCTATTCCACTTGCCAAACCAAGCCAAATGGTTTGCAATGAATCGATATAGTGCTTCACGACTGAGATCTTCAAGCATGATTTCGTCCATTCAAATCTGCAAGTATTATTACTCGAATCTGTGAGTGGTTTTGCATCGTTCATCAATTGCTCCGCTGTCGAGTATTGGCTGTGCTTCCTCACGTATACGAAATCGTACGATTTTTGCATTTGACCTTTGTAAATATGATGACTCTGCGATTGCCGTTACTTCTACTATCATCAACAGAGAGATGTCAATAAATGTTTGACACCGTGAAGAACATGAGTTCTAGTTAAGAAGCGGATATTGTGAAATGTATAAGAAGTTGTACAACAGTAACTAAAGTGGCTTGAACCTAAGAGCAAAACTGTCACCCATGAGGGCCTGAAGTTTCATTGAGAAAATGGCATATACGGTCGTTGATATCACTTGGAACAAGCAAAGTATGAAAATGGAATATTCAATGAACTGGTACTAACGGAACTACAAAACATAAGCCTTCCTCTGAAGGCATCTACCGAAAGTCTTTTTTCTTTGAATACTTTAATATGTGACTCCTGTAGCTCATGTGATAAGATTGTTGTTTCTCTTAAATGATAATCCAACGGGTCATATTGTCCTGAAGATGTTTCCTATATCTGTTGGTGCATAGCCAAGTAATCACTGTCTTATTTTACGTTTCGTGCTATTTGGTACACCAATTGTTTGCAGGTACCAATCAAATTATTGGAATATTTGGTTGGCTTCTCAATGGATTGGATTGGATTGGATAGTTGATGTTCCACCCGGCACTTGAAAACATGCTGTTGTAGCCGATAATATATGATTGAATAACCTTCGAAACAACCCAATATCCAGAGTTGGATAGATTATAAAACAAACCGTCAAAAAATGATGCAATGAAGAATGGAGCATCAATGATATGTACCTTCATACTATTTTGAGCCCCATTTGCGCTTCAGATAACTATTACCGATGGACCTTCTTTGGTAAGTTTTAGTTACTATTTTCTAGTTCTCTTTTTCTGCTCTGCGTTCATTGGGGTTGAGGTATGATTGGCTGAAAAGAAGCTATACTATTTACACCGGGCATTTTGTAACTCTTGTCAAATAAGTAAGAGCTTGAGACATCATCTGGGTATCATTTGGGGTGGATTTATTGCACTGTCTCCTTCATGAAAAAAAAACACCGCCTAAGTAACCAAATTTCAACCGTACCCGTGATTCTGTCTTTGATCCTTCATCTGTTCACGAGAAATGTATTCATATCGGGAGAAATCACTCCTACAAGAAGATTGGTTGGCACTTGAATGTAGATGCGAAAATTACTTTGCTGGAATAAACACCAAAGTAATAACCACTTTTTCTTGATTTCTTTTTATATCACATCACTCGTATTTTTTGATACAAAAAACATATCTCAGCTCAATATGTATATCTTCTGCAGTTGTAACTGCATGAAAATGTTGGCAGCTTAAATTACAAATAATTGTGGGTAGTTTACAAATCGTATTGAAGGAAGCACAAGCATGGGGAAATACATACTCGTATTTTGGGTTCCACTAACAATGTAGCTATGATTTACAGATTAGCTGTCGAATCTCTTTATCTCACGTACATTGAATATAACTTGGTTCGCTATATGTGATGCATATTGTTTTGAGAAAAAAACACAGCTTAATCCATGGGAACAAAAACATCAATCGTGAGAGAGCTCTTCATGTATGTTAATGTATATTTCTAGATAATAAAAATCGAAGCCTTTGAAATAATACCAGCAGGAAATCTATTGACGTCCCAGTTTGGTTTCAAGTTTAGTATTCAGAAGGCAGCTCACTCAAATAATAATGTAAATTTTGCGTTTTTATACAATCCCTGGAGTATCATGACTCTGTTTCCAAAAATAGTGTTTTCATAATTTACCAACATTTATAGGGAAAAATCAATAGGATGCGTTCAATCAACCTGATAAAATTTTGAAGTAAGAGCGTACAGAGTCTTACAAACAAAACCATGATAATTGACGTGTATATTTGAGACATTTCAAGCCCAGTGTAGGTGAAATGACAATAATACGTAGTAGCTTTAATAAGGCTATAATGAATATTAATATTAAAGTCGCGGTGGCTTCCTTCAGCGCAAGCACAAGTCAAGCTAAAGCAAACGTAGTTCAGACAGAGATAATATTTGTAACTCAAAACCTACTCGTTTGTCCTATCAAGGTTACACTATTCACTTGAGGAAACCCATGGTTAGACATATGGCGTCACTTTTACTAGGCTATATGGAAAAAATTCCCATATAATTGAACCGCTGTTTTTCGAGAGTCAAGACAAACAGACCAGTTTCCATGTCATCATGTTTAGTGTATTCATTCTCATTTAAAAGACGAATGGTTCAAAATAACCTGTGAAGTATATGCCTTCACGACTACAAGATTGCAGCACTCCGGCTCCTTGAGTCGTTCTCTTTACGTCGGAGACGCATATTTTAAACTTCGTTTTTTCAAAATGCGACATGAAGATCCGTCACGTCTCTACAATAATGCTAGGCCAGTTGCCAGACGTAGCCTTAGATATCAACAAATTTGGAGTCCTCTATGAGAATACCCAGACGGTAGTTTTGAAATGCTTACTTGAACTTTGAGGACATAGCCCAAATGGTTTAATTATTGCTTTACAACCAGTTTCAAATTTTTGACACTCGGCTTTCGGTCAAAAAATTGTCATCAATTAGCAATACGGATATGACCATGGATATCGAGAAGCAAGATGATCAGTTTCACAACTTTACGATGAATTGTTGTTCAAGAAAATACGAGGATTCAGTTTTATCAGTAAGAAGTACACAAAAAATTTGCACTATAATAGTAATTCGTAAACCATAAACATAACTAATCAAATAATAGTAGCTTAGATGCTTCTTCCTTCCCTCAACATATATCTACCACTCAACATATCACCTGTTTCAACCAAATGTTGCCAGTGAATCTTGCTACCTTTTCTCAATTTGAGGTTAGTTTCACTTTTCCATAACTCTGAAATGGAATTGAACTGGATCAGAGAACCTCTAACACCAAGCACAACAGCGGATTTGCTTTCGTCAACCAAAAGCTTTTTGTTTCCATCGATATATTGGAAGCCTAAAGAAGATGGTGCTGAGGTTGAAGTTGCAGCATCTCTCAAAGTTTGGTTCCAATCCTCAATAAAATTGACAGATTTCACAGCAAATCTAGTAGCGTTAACCCTGTCCATGGATGATGGTACTTTACCTTGTTGAACATGACCTGGTATAGCTGTTCTGGACTCAAATTTACCACTACCAGCTTCTTTGATTATATCAGCTATCAACTCAGTTGTAAAAACACTGGATGCCTTTTCATTTCTGATCATCATCTTACCACCTCTATTCTCTCCTTTATCATTAAGAAAAGTAGTTTGGAGTAATTCGATATCTTCCTGAATCGATTTCAAATTGATCTTAGATTCAGGGGTGTATGTTGCAATGGCACCCGTAACTAAACCTGTATAGGATGCGACATAACCAGATTGACCACCCTGAACTTCAACTACAAAAACTCTTCTTCTCGTAGCGGATGCTGATTGTTTGACAGCATCACAATAGTTCACCAACTGATTTAAACATGTATCACTACCCAAAGAGTATTCAGTACCGGGGACGTTGTTAGAAACAGTAGCCGGAATGTTGACCATAGGCATATTGAAAATTGGATAGTTACTTCTAGAAGATTCTAGTTCATGTAATGCTCTGTATGCTTCGAACCCACCAATTATGATCAAACCTTGTAAATTGTATTTTTGTAAGTAAAAGGCAACTGAACCTAAATCATCTGATGGTAAAGATCTGTTTGTTCCTATTTCTGAACCTCCAAGGTTGTGCCAGTCTTCAACATCAATCCAACTCAATTTTTTAACTGAACCATGTCTGATCAACCCACTGAATCCATTTTGAATGGCATATATACTATGACCTTTTGATAAACAATATAAAACAGCAGCTCTAGTTGCAGCATTCAAACCAGAAGAAGGAGCACCAACATGAACGATACCAACATTCAATCTTTGATCTTCTGGAACTAATTTCGAGTCATCGTCATAAATAGAAGTAATCAAGTAATTGTGATAAGATTCCACAAATGAAGGATCTCTCAAAGACATAGCTTTCTCAAATTGTTTAGCTTCGATTGCAGTTGCAACAGATTTTGTCAATTTGACAGCTTCCACTAATGGCTTTCGAACAATCTTATTTTCATTTATACCAATCATAGGTGAAAGAGTTTCGGGAGTATTTTCCAATACAGCTTTAACAGCATCAACACCTTGTAAAGTTGCCAATAATCTGTCAAAGGCAACAGCAGTACCACCTCTTTGAACATGCCCCAAAGTTGTGATTCTAGTATCGAGCCCAAGATCACACAAAGCTTGACGAACCTGTTCCGATGTAATTGGATTCAACTCACTATCAATGGCACCCTCAGCAACAATGACAACTGTCTTTCTTCTTCCCTTGGATCTATGTCTTGAGCATACTGACTTCAATTCCTCTTGCCATTTCCCAGCGATTGGGGGTTTTTCTGGGATGAAAACAAAATCTGCAGCTGTGGAAATACCTGCCATTAATGCTAACCAACCACAATGTCTACCCATAACCTCAACAACAAAAGCTCTCGAGTGTGACGTTGCAGTTGCATCTATATAATCAACCATTTCACAAATTCTTTCCAACGAAGAAAATGCACCGATAGTATAATCAGTCATACACATATCGTTATCAATTGAGCCAACCAATCCAACAATGGTCAATGTTTTGTAAGGATCAACTTCTTTTTGAGACGATTTCCCTGAGGAAACCAACTCCTCTAATAATGAAGGCCACTCTGATCTGAACAAATCTGCACCAGTCAATGAACCATCTCCACCACAAACTATCAAAGCATCAATCCCGTTCTCAACCATATTATAAGCCGCTTGTAATCTTCCTTCACGTTCTCTAAACTCTTTACATCTAGCGGTACCAATCAATGTACCACCCATTGACAACCAACCTCTAACGTCATTCCAACTCATTTGCTTCAACAAGTCACCACCCTGTACTAGACCCGTGTAACCTTCATATACCGCAAAAATGTCACAATCATGGTACAATGCAGCTCTGACGACAGCACGAACCGAAGCACACATACCTGGAGAGTCACCCCCGGAGGTCATAACTGCAATCTTCTTCTTTTTTTTCAATTTTTCAACTGGGAGAAAGTCATTGAAATTGTCTTTTGCTTGTATCTTATGTGACTCAAGATACTCCTTGGGTGAAAGAATTTCTTCTAAAAATGGCGTTGGACGAGAGGTAAAACTTATTGTGTTACCAAGTGGATCTTGTGTTTGGAACGAGACTTTTGGATCTGAGGTTTCTTTGACATTTGAATTCATTTGGGCCAAAACTGACTTCACACCAGTCAAATTAGTGGTGAAGAAAACAATCTCTTGGGCGGCCTGAATAGACCTTTGTATGATAGAGTCATTTGATAATCGAATCTTGATGACTGTGGACTCTGTTTGCTTCATGTTTGTCAATTCTTGAAATGGCTTTCGATGCCCATGAGTGTCCATCTCGGTAAGTGGAAACGATTCAAGCCATATCTCTTTCAGCGATTCTTGTGAAACACCAATCAAATGTAACGATTCCTCTTCAACGTGAGAGTTTTTGAAGTAGTTTCTGGTCAACTTAAATCCCAACTTGACATAGAAGTTGTAAGCTTCAGAAAATGACTTGGGGTCGGAAGTAACCAAGGATATGAAAGCAACTCCTGATACTAATGACATTTTGGATGATTATGAACGTCGAATGGACTCCAAAAAATAGGGATGATGGAAATCCTATATATAAATTGTGATTATAATCAATTATGATGTCGGGTCATCACCAGTTGTTTGCGACCGGATAGGGTTTTATTGCACTTGAAAGAAAGCAGCAACCGTCAAAAAATAAACACCAAAAGTAACTATTATGTAATTGAAATTCTATCATAGTATCAATAACGAAACAGCCAGATTTCCAATATGAGCCAATCCTAGCAATTAATCAGTAAAAATAAAGTATATTGATAAAAGTTCAATGAATATCAACAAAACTAAATGCAAAAAAAGATGCTCCACGGCAGGTTCGAACTGTCGACCTTCAGATAACACACTTCAAAATTGAAAATATGAGACTGACGCTCTACCGACTGAGCTAGTGCAGCAACTATTGATAATTGACGTTTCAAATTACACTATGAATACATAACAGTGTCGATATTTTGGGCACTTTCCTAAATTACATCACTTTTTTCACTGGTACAAGAATGCTGGACTTTTACGCCAAAACAAGGGGAAATGAAGCAAATAGTGGAGTATATCCCAAAAAATCATCCCACTTTCTGCTACACTCACTCCAGCGAATTTTCGCGTGATTTCCAAGCTAGATAAGAACGATTTTCCACTTCAAGAGCAAAAATCTGTGCTGGAAATTATCACTGTCCATACGATCTCTACCAGTCACGCAAGAGCACCCCAGGTCACCATCGGCCAAATACTTCTGTGTTGGTGATCCCAAGTTGGATGGTCATATTTCTTGTCCTTCAAACTATATGGACGCAAAGCTGCTATCAACATCTACATAGATCAGCTATGACCAATATAATAATCTATGGTCCTTCTATAGCTTCTTACACATTTGCGTATTTGGTTCTTCTACAATTTCGAAAGTTTCATATAAAAATAAATATCATTGAGGATATTCTGCTGAATATTCCTACTCCTTGGTGTGGTGCAGATTTTGGAGAATTGTATCTCAATGGTAGCATAGAAGAGTTTTTGGATAAATTGATGAATTCAGCCGATAGCTCTATCTATGGATTAGAAGAGACCTCCATAGTTCCCCAGCAAAGACACTGGTATCACTATTTGGATAAACCCATGAACAGAACTCTTATGGTAAAACATGCCGCTAGTATCAAAACAACCAGATCAGCAATTTACCATCCAGTAAAATACACCAATTATTTGAGAAATTTACTTTTATGCACCAATCTTGTTTCCTTCTCCGCAATAAATAATAACTCACCAAATGCGATCAATTGTCTTATAGATCAATTCTCTTTGCAAAGAAAAAACGAGCAGATAACGTACTTCAACTTCAATAGCAACACACTTGAGTCCAGATTTAATGTTTTGAATTGCACGTTTGATTCCTTCTTTGTCAATTCCAATTTGTTTGACTTGAGTTGGTATAGTAATATAACAGCGTTCTCAGCGAGACTACCGCACAAAATACTCTGGATCCCAAGTTTGCAAACAGATGCTTTACTAGGTAATGTTCATGATCCGTCATTAAAGTACACTAAGAAGCATGTAAAGCTTGCAGATGGCAGATTAGCATTGGCTTATAGTGTTCATCTCAAGAACAAGAAAGCCTCGAGCGATTTGAATTTGGTTCATGTCTTGAACTTGTCATCCTTTGCTATACTGGCTTTTGCTGAATCAGTCAGAAATGGAGAGGTCCCGCTACTCTTTTCACGATTGTAGCTCATTTTTTCGTCTACAAATATATGTACTGTGACTGTTCATGTATAATTTATTCGGTAACCATGTGATAACTGCTTTCCAATCATTTCCAAAAAATTCAAAACTACACCAAGAAATGCCTTTTGCAATATCTTATGGTGGTAGTTTACAAATTGAAGATAATAATGGAACTCCCATCATGGTTCCTATATAACGATTGCAAATTTCAAAGTGTTACCCGACAACTGTTATATATTATACGTAGAGTTCAATAATAATCTACTATATTCCTTTGATAATTTTCACAAAAGTGATTTCAATAACATAGTTTAGCCTGGATAGAGGAGTGGTGCCGTTTGTGATTGAAGGAATTTAGGCAAAATGGATTTGGAACAAGTGGTTCCCAAAAAGAGGTCATTGGAACCTGAATTGGCATCTTCCCAGAGCACGGAAGATACAACTCAATCAACCCATCATTATTCGACTAGATCCACGACTACTAAACAAACACAAGCCAGAAATAAGAATAAGAATGTCACCGTTCAACCAAAACTTAAAATATTGTCTTTTGATTTGTCAGATTGCCAACAGGAATTGAAATTACCTACTAAAATAAAAAGTGCTGTTTCACTACAAATAAAAGACAAAAAAACAAACAAACCAAGGACAGTAGAATTTCACTCCACAGATGACCATCCATTCAATAGTGGAAGGTTTAAATATAAACCGTGCAGACCCAATCCTGACTTGGTGTCAAACTTGTACAGCACAACAGACCTCCCTCCTTACCAGGTTAGACTAAGCTATTTTGATAGAGCAAATGGAAGTTTGATAAGTGATAATTTAATGAGCACAAGCACTGCCCAAGGTTGGAGATCATGTCGGACAAATGTTGGGATACGGGAAGGAAGATACTATATGGAATTCAACATACTAAACTCGAATGAAGAAAGCCACGTTAGAATTGGTGTGGGTCGTAAGGAAGCTTCACTAGAAGCTCCTGTTGGCTTCGATGGATATGGCTATGCTTTGAGGGACAAGACTGGTCAGAAAATACATCTCAGTAGACCAGCAGATTTCATGAAGGAAAGTTTTGGCACAGGAGATGTTATCGGCTTGCTTTTAGAGTTACCTAGTTCAGAAGTTCAGAAAGAGATTAGTGAAAAGGGTTTTGCCCAGAATGAATTGGTGAATACTAAAGAAGTTAAAGGGAAGAAAGGTAGACTGGATGCCATGAGTAGCATTTGGGATGAGCATCACAAAAACAATATAGTCAGAGACCAAATTCCTATCAAATACAAAAGCAGTTTTTATTTTGAACAATACGAATATACAGCGACCAAAAATATGAGTCACTTGCTACATCCTGTCACAGTATTTGGTGAGAAAGCAGTTCCAGATCAAAATAAGTTCAAGCCGGTTGTATTGCCAGACTCAAGAATAACAGTCTTCAAAAATGGTGTGAATATGGGTGTCGCATTTGAAAATTTGTATGCCTTCTTGGCTCCGTTTTCAGAAAAAAACATAGCTTATCATAAGACCCAGGACGATGGTTCTTTGGCTTACTATCCCATGATCAGTACATTCAAAAAGGGTTGTGCTGAATTAAACCCTGGCCCTGAGTTTACATATGTCCCCGAAAGTTTGAAGGAGCAAATAAAAAGAGGCGAGATTAAATGTTTGAATTCCAGATACAATGAAAACGTTTGTGATAATATTTTGTGGGATATCATTGACGACATAGAGGTTGAGTATTTAGATAGTTTTAGGTAAAGTTGGAACAAAGGCCAGATCAATATACAAAACAAGGAAGACAACTGTAAAAATAATATTCACATTAAACAAAGATATCATACTACCTTCCTGGAATCTGCGGTGGTAGGATTCCTGATTCTCTATCATCATTGGATGGCCACTCATACGAGCATTGGTTATTGGGACATCCTAAACCATTTACATTGAGATACAACTTGGAACAGTTTGTATGAAACCTAATATAACAGTCACTGTTTAGGCATTTTTCACCAATAGTTACGATTTCAGAACAGCCTTTGCACAAATGTATCTTACCATCATTGTTAGGTTCTCCGTTCGCTATACCATATTTGCCAATAAGATATTGTTTCAATTCTGTTAACAATCTAATCGATGGCGTTACTTGACCATTGCCGTTTATTTCAAACCACCCTTCATCCACTAGTTTAGTGATAAAAAACTCTGATTCTTGAACACTTTTGTTGTATCCTCTCTGAATGAGGGTATTCACGTTTCCGGTTCGCATGAAATAATTTTCTTGTGCATTTCCAAATAGCTCGTCAATCAATTTCTTTAACAAGTCAATCTCATTGATAGTGTTTGTCGTTGCGATCTTCAAATATTCATCGACTTGGGTGTTGGTGTAAACATAAACAATTTTATTTGTCGCTTGATCCTTTGTCTTACTGATGGAAAATCCAATAGGATTCAATCTTTCATTGATTTTGAGTATTGCATCTGGAAACAATTTTTCTATTTCACTGTCGTTGTATTCTTTGAAGTCTTCTCGAACCAACTTCCCAAAGATTTCCACGAAATCGTGCTCTTTGAGGTATCTGACTGAAATGATGTACTGCAAAAGAGCTCTGTGTATGTCATTGTACTTATCCATTTTTCAAGTAGCTGGTCAATTCTTTTTTGAATGCCAGTATGCGGTAGTCGTTTGCTGTTGGTTTGATCAGTCTGTCAATATCTAAACGCGTAAGTCGCAAATTCCTTGTGCTTCTATTATGTTGCTCAGCTGCTCAGTTCAACACCTCTTATAAAAGTGTCGGCGTGTAAATCAATAAATTCTTCAGGGAAATGAGTGGGAGTTGATATTATACCGAACCTTTCATCATACGAAGTTCTTATCTCTTGAAAAGCGTTAAGACTATTGAGGAAACTCAAACTGATAGCTATTTGAAATTCTTCCTGTTGTGGATATATCGATTTTGACACTTTCGGCAAACTTTTTGATCCGCCTAGATAATCAATTTTCGTCCTTGAAAAGCCTACCCAAAACCAATTGAGCTCAATCTGTCACTTAAGTTGCCTTTAGCCAACAATCTCACAGTGTAAACCTTTTATTTAACAAAAAAAGAATTATCAGTGGAGATTATACAACCATTGCTTCGCACAAAAGTTGATTTGAAGTGCCATTGCGAGCGGGTAACTAAATAAAAACCTCCTCTAAGATCGAGTTACCAAATCAATTCGAACAGATGAACGAAAGAAAGGCGTGAAGCGTTTTACGTTACGGCAACTTTCAGAGCTGAATCATTATTGGGATCGTCTATCAATTGGGAACATACAACATCAATTTTTACTTGTGCTTTTCTGATACTTGGTATCATTCACATACTAAAATAAGCTCAAAATGTCATATCCATACTACCAAAACAATGGTCCAAATGTCCAATTTTATCAGCCCCAAGCAGCATCATCGCTGAACAGCCATATGAACACAGGGTATGCTTCAAATTTCAATCCAACACAAAATATAAATTCCAGCGTCCCAAACATGGGCTCTATGGGCACAATGGATTCGCAGTTCCAAGAGTACAAGTATGGTGTCAACGGAGCAATGGGCGACACAGCTTTATCTCAAGGTATATTGGCGGCTTTTTCCACCTCTGGTTATCCAGGGGAACTTCCTTTACTCGAAGAATTGGGTATAAATTTCACACATATCAAAATGAAAACTCTTGCAGTATTAAATCCTTTGGGCAGAATCACGCCTGATATAATGACGGACTCTGATTTGGCAGGTCCAATATTATTTTGTTTGTTGTTCGGGACCTTATTATTGTTAGCTGGAAAGATTCATTTTGGATATATTTATGGGGTTGGGTTATTTGGTACAGTATCTTTACATTATTTGTTCAAATTGATGGCGAATGAGCAAATTGATGTCATAAGAACAACCTCTGTGATCGGCTATTGCTTGTTACCTCTAGTCTTGATATCAATAATTGGTGTATTTACTTCGTTAGATAATGTGGTGGGTTATTTCATAAGCGCATTTGCTGTTCTATGGTGTACGTACTCTGCCTCAGGATTCTTTGTCGCAGTTTTGAAATTGCAAAACGTCAGACCTTTGATTGCTTATCCGTTGGCCATGTTTTATTGCGTGTTTGCATTGATGGTTATATTTGTCGAAAAAACACTATAATTTTCATATTTTTAATCAACTATACTAGAAACATAAATTAATATTGTAACCTTAAAATTTTGTAGCTCCTTTATTGTAATAAATTGATCATTAGAAAGTCAAACTCGATATCAGGTGCTCGATGGCACCAGTTCTGAATTGGGTACAACCGACTTGTCATGGTGAAGTGATCTAGTCACATATTTTCAGTTAATTTTGCTTTCATCGTGTTTTAGCTGGAATTTTTGAAGATATATTCGGTTTTGAAAATTAAGATATCAGTCACATATTTTTAAGATTACAAGACATTACCACAACAAAACAGAGTATGAAGCTGTTGCTGAAGGTGAACTTCTACATAACCAGAAGGTTTCTTTCTCAGAAATCAGATTTGAAAAAGTCTTTTTATATAACTACACCCATTTTTTATGTTAACGCAGGTGTGTATCGGTTTTTATACAGATTTCATATCGATCATTGTCATTAACAAGTCATTCTAGCACCCCATTTAGGCCATTTATATTCCATGGTACTTTGTGATACAAGACACAGATGGGAACTTCTAAAAAACCAGCCCTCGTATTTCACAACAGGTACTGATGAACATGGTTTAAAGATTCAAACGGCAGCGGCAGCGAAAGATATTGCTCCCAAACTATTTACTGATCAGGTCTCTCAAAACTTCAAACAATTGACTTCGTTGGCAAATATCAAGTATGATAGATTTATAAGAACTACAGATCCTGACCACTTGGAAGCAGTGAACAAATTTTGGAAAATTGTAAATGATAATGGCTACATTTACGAAGGAGAACACAGCGGCTGGTATTCAATTAGTGACGAAACCTTCTATACGGAAAATCAGATCGAGGAAAAGCTTGTTGGAGGTAAGCCTGTCATGGTCAGTAAAGAAACAGGGACAGTTGTTCAGTTAGAAAAAGAAAAGAACTATTTTTTCAAATTGTCAACTTTCAAAGAAGACTTGATCAATCATTTCAAATCTAATCCTGATTTCGTTCTTCCGAAACAAAAATATTTGGAGATTCTTGCTAGTCTAGAAAACGAGCCTTTAAATGACCTTAGTATTTCTAGACCTTCCTCCAGATTGCAATGGGGAATATCTGTCCCCAACGACCCATCACAAAAAGTTTATGTTTGGTTCGATGCATTAGTGAATTATCTAACCAGTGCAGGCTTTGCACAATTTCCAACTTCAAACGAAATTCCAACCACCAGTCCTTGGCCAGCAACTCATGTAGTTGGGAAAGATATCACAAAGTTTCACTGTATAATGTGGCCTGCATTTTTGATGGCAGCTGGAATTGAATTACCAAAACAGGTTGTCGTTCATAGTCACTGGCTATCGGAAGGTGTCAAGATGAGTAAATCCATTGGTAATGTCGTCGATCCAGTCACTACAAGCAAGTACTATGGTACGGATGTGGTTAGATTCTTCCTATGCGAAAATCAGGTTTTGAATGGAGACGGTGATTTCACGGAGGAAAAGTTGCACAGAACTCGCGAGCAACTCATAAGCAAGTATGCCAATTTGATCAGCAGAGGTTGTGGCGCTAAATTTAATATGGAAAGAGCGATCAAAAGGTTCTCAAATGGCGAATTCTCAGACGCAGAAGAGTTGTTGAGTAAGAAAAACAAAGGATTAAGTGAATTATTTCATGAACTCAAAAACCAAATAAACCAAATAGCGATAGCTATCGATGAAGACATGACTCATTTTTCTACTTACGAAGCAACGCAAAAGTTTTGGGATCTCATTTTCAATGCAAATCAGTTGATGCAAGATGGTGAACCTTGGACTTACAAGCCATCTCCAGAAGTCATCACAAAATCCAAATCTGATCCTTTGTTATATCAAGATTTGTATATATTCACTTGTTTAGAAGCTGCTCGTGTTGCTTCTATTTTAATTCAGCCTATTATGCCAGAGTTATCGCAAGTTATGCTTGATAGGCTTTCAGTTTCGCCAGGGAAACGAAACATTGACTATGCTTCTTTTGGAGCTGACTTGACATATGGTGTCGGCATCAACAAGTCTGCTGGAGTGCTCATGCAAAGGATCCCTATCAGAGAATCCATCAATAAGGATTGAAGAAATTAAGTCGAAATATATAGAAATGTACATAATATAGATATCAATAGGTCACTTTTTGTATTAACTAGATAGTTATTTCAACAACTTCAGATTCCAAGGTTGTGATATCGAGAAGAATAAGCTGACCAGTCTTACTAAATTCAGGGACAGAAATCAACCTTATGTTGACGTCCTCTCCATCCTTTGTATTTAAATGTAATAACTTGGTCTTAAAGTTCGGTTGATTACCAACAAAATATACATGTGGGGTCTCTGACAAAGTAAACGGATCGCAGTCATCATAAGGATAGCAATGCAAAGTATCAGGAGCAGTCGGGATGACGTTTTGCCAGTTTATGGAGGCTTCCATAATGTTGACTCTCAAATCTTCATGGTGTTCACCCTCTTCTAACTTATCTAATGATACCAAGTATTTGAAAATGTCATCAACATTTTGACCACTAGTGCCCAATATTCTCGTATCCTCAAATTGAAACCAAGCTGGATTCGTTATTGATTCAAATGTACTACCAATGAATTTTCTACTTGTAGGAAAAAACGCTCTGTGTAGAGGCTGTTGAGGTAGACATATTTCAGCAGGATCTTTTTCACCAGGCATTATAGTTATGGGTAAACTGCTGGAAAGCTCATTTATGAATTCATCAAGAACCTTTATAGATTCAACGTCAACTTTTAGTGTATTTTTGGAACCGTACTCCACAGGAGCATCGCTATTTATTTTCTTTTGAGTAGTGTCTATTGAGTTACCTGCTATAATCAACCTTGATATGCTACTTGCGATTTCACTATCATCTGAACAACCTAATTCACCTGATAAAAACTGTTTCAATAGATCTAATTTGACACGAGCGACAGAAATATCACTTATATTTAAGCCTGATACAATCGCAATTTTCTTGGGTTCAAACTGTGGGGATATCTCCCTTGGGGTTTGAGGAGCTATATCTGGATAACATATGTCAACAATCTTAAACATACCAGGTTGTACTTCCATTCCCAATACAGCCACTATACAACCAGTAACCAATATGGTTTTGCCTAGCAAGTCACCCTCCAAAATAACTCTGCCTGATTCATCTTCAAGCATAACAATATCAGACACAGGATCAGAATACGATTTCGGTGCTATAGGTATGGTACCATCAATACCGTTTGCCACGTCCGCCATGATGTTTGTTTTATTTTTGTAGTCACAAAATACTGTTCCTACCACCCAGCACGGATCATTGCTTCTTATATCTAAGACTTTCTGCTTCATAAGAACTCTGTTGCCGTCTATCACTTCATGTGCCCATTTCTTTTGACCTTGTACCATTGCCCGAGCTTTCAATACCTTCAATCTATACTGATACAACGAGAAAAACTGATTGTCATACTTCCTTTCGCTGTTCTGCAATACGAAAAGATTCTGATTAGTGAACTGTGATGGGATCTCAGCTACAACACGGTCTTTCGCTTTGACTTGAGATGGGCCATTGAATTCGGATAAAAATGACTCCATACCATTTATACTGGGCATTTATTGACTGATTATATCGTAAGCAAGAAAACTCTAGTTGTCCCTGAAAGTTCTTTGTGAACAAGTGATTTTTGATGTTGATACCTCGAATATGGTACTACAACCGCGCTACAAGAGACGCGTACTATTAAAAACATTTCAAGTAAGTTACCCTCTCACGATAGCGTAACGAAAACTGTCCACATACAATTGTATATGATACTATTTATTAGATGGTTTGTATATATCCCAGAAATGAAGAGTGGGTGAAGTTCCGTTGATATCCAGGGGGGTATTTGTAAATGAGTATAAACTGAGAAGAAACATTTTTTAGAACAAGCCTCTATTCTTAGTTCCAGAAACATCTTTTCCAAAATACGAACTAACCGCACAATATATCGAAACTGAAGGATTCCGCAGTGGCTCTCATACCACTATTAAAGTGTTAGGGAATCAATATTTCCAGGGTTCGAGCCCTCTGATGAGGAGTTCTTTTTTTCGCAAATGAAAGTATATGCTTTATTTGTATCTCTTGATTTATTTAGAGGCCTACATTATTTTTCGTTCAAATGTATCACTAACATATTTGAGGTAAATGACCTTTCGCTGCTCAAACCGCAACGAAGAAAAAAAATATCAAAGAGGAATACCCAAGTATTAGACCAACATTTCCCGTATGATTTTCATAATCGAATCTCTTAGCACCTCCACTGTTCTGGACCTTGATATTTTGAGCTTCATCTGTGGGTGCAGGTGCAACAACCATGGACCCTTTTGTTCCTGTCAGTGAGTCCATTGCAGCAGTCGTTGTAGGATTCATCAAAGTAGCTTTATTGATTACTATCAGTTGGGTAGGAGTTGTTGACATAATATTAGAAGGGTATGTTACTGACAAGATCTCCGTTGAATCTGTGTAGTAGTAAGACATTCCTGTTGTTGTAGCAGATGAAATCGAGGTACTTGACAATGTTGGTGTTGGTGAAGCAAGTGCACTGGGTGGTCTATACGAATAGTAAGATGATGTTGTGATAGTGGTGAAAAAGAGTGGCTCTATTCCCGATAGCCTTGAGGTTACTATATTTGCTGAAGAGGAGTTTGAGGTCGCTGATACCGTTGATTGATCTGAAGTCAATTCCGCACTGTAATCTTGGATGACTATAGCTGAAAAATCGTACGTATTTGTAGACCCAAGAGGAAGGGAGCTGGTAGTTTGCATATATATTGAGCATATCAATGTCAAACATATCAATTTGAAGGGCAATATTCCCTTATACATCTTCAATTTTGGGTGTGTTTCTGTTTCAACTATCAGAATTGTCAGCTGGATCTGGTAGCCATGAACTTGTCTCTTGAAAATGAGTGTTGATTGGTGCTCCTGTTTGATGGAGCCCGGTAATAGAGGATGAAGAAAAGAAAACAAAGAAGGATGTTCAAGCAATAAATATTGTCTGTTAAACTTTAGTGAACCGTAGGAAACAATATCACAACTTTGTCAATTAATTATTCTAAATATACTAACCAGCAAACTGCGGCAATCTATAACTGAGGTTGTTGGATAAGGAGTTGTTGTCCAGCTATTTCGGAAAATAACTGGGTATTGAAAATTAGATTAAAGGGCTTGATTTGCGTTGAATAAGCTAGTGTCCTCTGTTGTTCTTGTTTTAAGTGTGCTTATTGAAGTTGTATAACCACCAACAGTTGTAGAAGTTCAACGAAGGATGAGGTTTTTACCAACAATTTTTCAGCTTATGAAAAACTTTGAGTGGATGTAGTACCACAATATATGCAAATGTGTACATTTATATATATACAACTATTTATTTACGAGCCGTGGTGAGAAAGGGTGATGAAACTTGACAGCCCAAAATTCCAAACAAATAGCGATCATAAACACCTTCTCGTGTCGCAGGGGAAAATAATAGTGAGGCTCCGTTTCGCTAGAAACGCAGCCATTCCGGTTCCTGCTTCTCAAGAGAGCCAAACATTCCTAGATACTAAAATCTGAAGCTGACAGATAACACTTGTGAATTGACCTATAATCATAACAATAGTAAGACCAGTCAAATAGCTTGGTCGAGGATACAAAAAAAACTTCATATCTCGCACCCAAAGATGAATGTAGAGTAGCATCGTGTTGAAACTTTTAGCCGCACATATTAAGTAACAAATTTTGACAGATAACGTATATTTTGATGATACTTTCAATACCTATGTATTATGCTTACAAATGGGCAACAACTGCACCGAGTTAGTTGGTTGATTTGTTAGCAAAGAATAATGGCAATAAATGTATGGTGCATGAAAGTTTGAGAAGCAATTCGATAAAAATCTTTTTAAAAAAAAAGGATCTACATTTACTTGCTGAACAAGTATCGATGAAAAAACTTGCAAAATCAGGTAACCAACTCACCCACACATATGGTGATAAATTTCGACAGAAACTAAGACTATTTCAACTATAAGGTTTCATTAAGGGTGTAGAACTATGGATCTTAGGTGATTTTCGGAATCATAATTCTTTGAACCAATGGCCAATAATAGAATTTTAAATAAACGCGAGTGTAGTAGCTTGGAAAATCACGAATGCAGCTAGTGACTATTGGTGACTATGAGTGACTTTGAATATTACAACAAGTGGTTACAGTAATACTTCTGGCACTACTTCCTTCAACATGAGATTCAAAAACTAGTTTTGAACTTGATTATGCAACATTGTTCTCGTAGCCGAAGAGGGTTTTGGCTCTTATTTTTAAAGAAGTGTTATCTACATAGCATTACAGAAAATCAAAGAAGACTTTTCATTTACTGAATTCTTTTGTTGGACTTCGAAGTTGAAATCGAAAATGTTTATTGAGCATATTGAAGCAAATCAGTTCAGAGAAACAAAGAAAGCACAACTGAAATAATGGCTCCGAAACCATAAAATGAGTAGAAAATTTTTCCCAGTCCCAAAAAGCTATCATATCCTGCTACACCACCTTCAAAGATACTAGCAATAGAAGAATTAGAGGCAGATACAACCGCTGAAGTAGAATTAGCAGCTCCACCCGACCTTTTACTAGTGAGAGAAGAGACGGTTCCAGTGACACTAGCTGTACCATTCAGCACGCCAGCAACAGTTGCGGACTGTAACACTTGGGCAGACACAGCAGCTATCGAAGAGACCGAGAAAGCTGAAGGGCATGGATGGGTATGTGTTGAGCTGATTTTAACATTTGCGGTGTCGGTAACATCGTTCAAAGAAGCCACAACACTTGAAGCTGCAACAACATCAGAACATCCTAATGTTGATGTAACAATAGCATGCTTGTGTCTGGCATCAGAGCAGTCTGTTGCACTTGTTGTGTTGACAGCCATGTTTGGATTGAAATCTGCAGACACAAATGATTCGGAGGTCAGACAAGGGGCCGAGTGGAAGTCATTGGAATCAACAGCAGCAGCAACGATTGAGGTAGTACTACTAGTCAAAGTTGTTGTAGTTGAAGAAGTCTGAGTAGCATTATATATGGCGGATGATAAATTGACTAAATCAGCTAGTCCAGATGTTGTACATGAAGTGAAATCATCCTTGTGGACCACCGGGTGGTAAATTGAATTTGAGCTAGCTGAGGCAAATAGTGTTGCAATTACAACACATAAAATTTGTGGATTGAAAAATTTCATATCTAATGTTAGCTGTTTCTGAAATAGTGACTGTAAAATTCGTGCAAAATATCACTTGAAGATATTTCCAAAAGAACCTTTCAGTAAAAATAGCGAATTCTGCTTTTTATTTATAGGATTAATTAACAGCTGTCTTGAGCAGGATAAATTGAGAGTTGAATCAACACTTTATGAAAGCAGCAGCTCATGAATCCAGACTCCATAATTTTCATCACGGATCAAACTATCGGAACCACCTTGAGAATGGTTTCTCAATGGAATTACTAAAATATGTGAAAAGCGTTGAAACCAAAGTATGGTGAAAAATTCTCAAAGCGATTAGTTTAAGTCCTGATGCTGAATGAGTTAGCTGAAAATGGAAAAGTATAAGCCTTCAACCTGCTGTTAAAACATTCATGTATACGATATAGAGGCTGTTAGGAAATTCGTATATGAAACAATGTTCTACGAGTCGATCTGTAATATATACATACTACTAGAATATTACAGAACGCTTAAAGAAAAACCACAACTGGCTTAGCCATGTTACTTGAGAAGTTACATCTTTGAAAAAGCTCTTGTGACTTTACTTGCTGTACTGAATCCGAAGCAACTTTGCATACTCACCAATAGCTTTATAACAGAAGTCTTGTAATTATCATACGTTTTTGTCGGATTCCAAAAAACGGATCTCAGAAACTTGGTCTCAACAGCTTCTTTGAAATTAAAACTTTAGTGTCAAGATTACAATTGATTTGATATCATTGCAGTATTTATGACCAACCTTCAAATGCGTTAATGTCTATATGAAGTATTCATACTGATAAATATGCTTTGGAAAATCAAACAAATGCATGGTATAATCAAAACATCTTGAGCATAGTTTTGGAACAAGCGTATCGTTTTTTTTATTGCTTAACTTCAAGGTCCCCTTGCTGAAAACTTACAAAAACCATTTTACCAAGGCTTCTCAGTCTCTTAGATGATTGTTATATCCAAACATATAAGTAACTTTCGATGCAATCTAGCCAAGGAAACCTTTTTAAAGCCACAACAACACAATAATCATATGTTCGTGGTATATCAAATGAATATACCATGTGAAAGACTTTTTCTGCGCTTATATTCCACAAGCTATTTTTCCACAAGCTGAGTATTTTCATCGAGTATATTTTGAATTTCAAGAAAGATGGAGTTTTTTTTTTTTGCGCACCAAAAAATTGCTACGAGAACTGCAAAACTTATGATGAGTATTCAATCTTCCCAAAAATGTTTACAACTGGAATCTATATCGCACGTCTCTCATAAATTATCTGACATAACATTTGTATGTGTAGTATCTATATAACAAAATATAAATACTATCCGGGTAAGCTACAAAGACACTCGTACAACAGTATGTCATAAATATAGATACATAGGTACTTCACCTATACTTTCTCCAATCATTAAGAAAAATGGCTGATAGTTGTTGGAATACTATCGACTCAGATGCTGTAAGTACTCATTGTTGCACTTGACACACAGTATATGTTATAAGTTGCTAATCATTTTTCTCTAGGGTGTTTTCACTGAATTGTGTGAGAAGTTAGATATTAAAGATGTCCAGTTTGAAGATTTGTTCTCTATTGATGAATATTCATTGAAATCTTTTGCGCCACTTTATGGAGTTATTTTCTTGTTTAAATATGGTTCAGTTGATCGCACCCCTCAACCATTAGAGGGAGAGTACGATTACGATAGCAAGATTTTTTTTGCCAAACAAACTATCCAAAATGCTTGTGCTACACAAGCTGTGTTGAATGTCCTATTGAATAAGACAGATATTGTTGATATTGGCCCAGAATTGACAAATTTCAAATCCTTTGTTGATAATTTTGACAGCGAGTTACAAGGTGAAACTATATCGAATTCTGAAAAAATTAGAACCGTTCACAATTCATTCAGCAGCCCTAATCCATTCATTGACGAATCTGACACACAGCAACCTTCCGATGAGAAGAATGACGGGGTTTACCATTTTGTGGGTTTTGTAAGGATTGGTGATCACATATATGAGTTGGACGGATTAAGAAACGCCCCCATCAGACATGTTGAATGTAAAACTGACGACGAGTTTTTCACTAAATTGCCAGATGTTTTGAATAAAAGAATCAGTCATTACGGAAGTTCGGAATCAAGGTTCTCTCTTTTGGCTATAACAAGAAACAGAATCAAAACAATGAAGGAAATTGGTGATGAGGATGCTGTACAGAATGAGATAATCAAACGACAAGATTGGGCAAGAGAAAATGAATTGAGGAGACAAGATTTCATTGGCTTGCTTTATGAAGTTACGAAAGATATTGGTGCAAGTATGAGTAATAGCGAATGGAGTAAGTTGCTACAAGAAGGTGGTAAAAAAAGTCAGGAAAGAATGCTAGCGCAAATGAAAAGACACCAAGGATTTTACTAAGTATCAAAAAATGCTCTTGTTACAAATTAGTGAAGAAAAGTTTTGCAAAGTGCATAAATTTGTACAAGTAAAAAGTAATCATAGTTAAGGAGTTCAGTCATCGTAACCACCAAAACTAAATAAACCACCACCGTGACCACTATGTCTAGAGAAATAATCGAAATCAATTGATATGGCATTTCCGAGTAAAATGGCTCTCTGATCAAGTGTCATTGGGCCCGCAACTGAAGGGTAAATATCACCCATGCCCCCAAAACTGGCGGGGTCCATTCTAATAATGTAAACACCTGTGTCCGTAAACATCTCTCTACCCAACCCAACCCAATTTCTATCAACTGAACCTAGCACATCTCCATTTTCATTTCTTACTGGAAAATCGAAAGATAAGAAGGGGGAATCAATCACACCAAACTGATCATAATCATCGTTGGCTGGATTGTTCATCTTGAATAAGTTATATCTTCTTCTCCATAAATGCCAACTTTGGACACTTTCCCCAATGATACCTTCCACTTCATTTTGAAAACCGGGCAAAATAGCTTTGATGTGTGAGTTTATGAAACTGAAAGGTCTCTTTATAGTTAGAACATGATTGTCATATATGTCGAAAACATCGACTTCAAATGGTCTATGTAGCCTAAAGAATTGACGGCCAATCACCTTTAAAAACCCAATGTCTCTTTCCATCATTGATCCCAATCTATTACCCATAGCATCCATGATAGTATATTTGTTGGCTTGTTCAAAACCCAAAAACACATTCATCATTTCTACTTGTCTTTCAATCACTAAAGTAGGTTGACTAAGAATTTTGTACACACCGTCATCTTCATTTATGAAGCCATTGGAATTGGGAACTCTTCCTTGATGGTATTCAATAGATTGATAACCGCGAGGATTGGTAAACTCATTCGTCTGGCTCTCTTGCTCCAAATATGGTTCTTTACTTGGTTGTCTGCGTATTCTCACCGGTTCATTAGGATTGCGACGTCTTGGTCCATAAGGGGAGTTTCTGTAGCTCCTAAGAAATAACGATTGACGAACTTTTGGAACTGTCGAGTTCATACACCTGACAGTGGGTGTTGCTAAAGGCTTGAGAAATCTCTGTATCATTTTGCCTGCTCTTTCAAACACTTTCTAAAGTTGGCGTGGATGAGATCTAAGATAAATACATGAAATTGCTGAAATGTTCTGAGAAAGCCGATGTTCTTGGAACAACCAAGAAATTCGATGCCTGAAGATTGCAACTTCCATACCATAAAAAAAATTGAGAGCATCGTTTCTACAGGCTACAACAGATAATTATTTTACATGATGCAATTTGTATTTACCCAGAATTGATAAATAATGACTAGTCTATAATACATAAAATTAATAAAGTTCTATTATAAAATAAAACAGTTCAACAAAAAAAAAACCATTACAACGAAATAAAAATTCCACAAAAAATCAATCCGAAATCCATGAGGACTTCACATTATAAAACCTTAAAAATCACCTTTAACATTCAAATCACCTCTGGTAAAAATTTCGTCTAAAATACCAGCTGAAGCTGCAACTAAACCTAAGAAAGGTCTAGATGGATATAAAACTTTTGATAAGTATTCTGGATGATATTGTGTGGCAACAAAGAAAGGATGATTTTTGTTTTCCAAGATCTCCATTCTTTGGCCTGATTCATCTCTACCAACAAATTCCAAACCTTGACTTTGAATTCTGGAAACCAATTGAGGATTAACTTCATATCTGTGTCTATGTCTTTCAAAAACTTCTTTCTCACCACCGTACAATCTTCTCAATTTTGACCATTCAGTACCATCTTGGAAGACAGTTGGTTTGATACCTAATCTCATGGTACCTCCCAATTTGACTTGGTCAACATCTGGCATATAAACAACAGCAGCTTTTTCTTCTGGGATAGTTTTGTCGAATTCCATGGAAGTGGCTCCTTCAATACCCAAGACATTTCTAGCAAATTCAATAACAGCTATCTGCAAACCTAAACAAACACCCAAGTAAGGAATGTTATTTTCTCTAGCCCATTTGGCAGCGGCAACCATTCCTTCAGTACCTCTGGTTCCAAAACCCCCTGGAACTAAAATACCATCGGCACAACAAACCGAATGCCATGCTTTATGAAAGTTTGGCTTATCAGCAACTTGTGTTTCATTCTCTAAATCAGAAGCTTCAACCCAAATGATTTCTAGTTTTCTGTTACATCTCATGGCAGAATGCTCCAATGATTTAACAACCGAAAGATAAGAGTCCCTCAAATTTGTGTACTTACCAACTAAAGCAATAGTAACAGTTTCAAAAGATTTATCATGAGATAAGGTCAATTCTTGCCATCTTCCCATCAAACTCTCTCCGTTTTTGACAGCTTCTGGAGCTAAAATGATATCATCCAATCTCAATTTTCTAGACAAAAAGTTCATCATTTTTTGTTGCTTCAAAAGTAAAGGAACATGGTAAGTGGAGTTGACATCATGCACGGCTATAACTTGTTCAGGACCAACATGGCAAAACATACCAATTTTTTCGATAGTAGGTTGATCCAACAATTCTGAACATCTACAGGCAATCATATCAGGGGTCAAACCTAATGATCTCAAATCTTTGATGGCAGCTTGGGTTGGCTTTGTTTTCTGTTCTCCGTGAATAACTGGAACCAATGACACATGAATCAAAGCAAAATTTTCTTGACCAACTCTAAATTGGAATTGTCTCAAAGCTTCAACAAAAGGAGCTGATTCAATGTCACCAACTGTACCACCTAATTCAATGATACAAACTTCTGGTTCTAAACCGGTTTCATCAACAGGGATTTTGGCAACTTTTTCAATCCAATCTTGAATAGCTCCGGTAATATGAGGAACAACTTGAACTGTTTTACCTAAATAGTCACCTTTTCTTTCTTTTTCGATAACGGCTGAATATATTTTTCCGGTGGTAATGTTATGGTCTTTGGTCAAAGTGATATTTAAATAACGTTCATAGTTACCTAAATCTAAGTCAACTTCCCCACCATCATTCAAAACGAAAACCTCTCCATGTTCCAATGGGGACATAGTACCAGCGTCAATATTCATGTATGGATCAATTTTGATGGATGTGACCCTTAAACCCAAAGTTTTCAACAATAAACCAGTGGAAGAGGCTAAAACACCTTTACCGATACCTGAGATAACACCTACATTCTGTCAGTATGTTGACTTCACATTTTCATTGCTTTCGCTGTTCCAAGAACAGTTTCATCTCCAAGACAATATTTTTGCTATAAAAACTTACCTCCAGAGACAACGACGTATTTCATTTTGTTCAAATATACTATATTAAGGATCTGCTAAACACAATTGAAAATGCCCTTAAATTAATCCAATAACTTAAGCGGGAAGAAAGAAGAACAAAAAAATATATATTCCAAAAAAAAGTGTCACAATATATCGCGTTAAAATTTTTTTTTTTGATTTCCGAACTTCAACTACCCGGATTATAGTGAATATGACTTCCCAATACGGAAGTAAACAAAAATGGCTAGCTTATAGTACTTAATCAGTCTATATACAATAATAGGTGGGATACCTTTATATATAAACAAAGTACTTCTGACCCCTGAAGTATTATCTTGTGACATTTTTGATGAAAAAAGGTGATTTCGAATTACGTTTTCAAGTTTCTTCTTCATCATTTGGGTCATCCCCACAAAAAAGTACTATATCCTTTAATTTTTCATCATTACCCCAGTCTAAACCACCCGAAGTAACTAGTGCCTGTAAAGTTAGTATCGTTTCCTATCTCAAGTTGGTACCAGGAACATGTGAAGCAACTTACAGTGATGAATTCAGCTAATATTGAGCAACGTAGTTTGACTTGATACAAATCCTCCTCAAGATCTTTGAACTTCTCATCTTTAGCAGCCTTTTGAGATTTGTCTTTTTTTTTCTCTAGCAACTTTTTCAAGTAAGTTGCACGCTCTGCGTTTTGTCCCAACTTAGTTTGGGTCTCTAAACTTAACTTGTCTAGACGATCTTCTTGTTCCTTTATTTCCTTCTTCACACGAAGTATTTCAATAGTATTGCTCTCCCGCTTAGCCAAATATGGTAATAGCGATAATTCCTTTTGAGTGACACCTTCTATTTGGTGAATCGCTCTCAAAATGGGTAGAGATATCAAAGCGCTAATCTTGTTAATAAAAGTCATGGAGACCAGTTTAGTGATGAAATACTCACTTCTCTGACGCCAACTTTCTGACTGACAACATCTTGCGATAAAAGGCGTTGATCCTTGAGACTTTCAAATATTCTTCCTTGTAAATATCATCAATACCATTTAAATCTGGCGGCTCACTCAAGTCATGAAGGAACGCGACAGGATCTAGCTCTTTCTCTATAATGTCATATTTCTCTTTCGATGCATTTACAAGCACCAACAAATCATCTATACTATCTATGAATTGACTGTAAAGTTGGGCATATTGAATTTCTTTCGTATGATCGAGTTCTTCATTTTGCGTGGATAGCTTGGGAACACTTTCTGTTGATACCGGCCTGATTTGTTTCAACAATTTTAAGCTGACATCTTTCAATTGATCACTCATTCCACTATCAAACCAATGGAATCAATTTCCAACGGGGTGTTTTTCAATCGAAAGTGAGATAAAGGTTGAAGGATTTGGCATAACATAGAAAAAAAAGCAAAATGGAAGCAAATTCGAAGAGTCGATTATATTCGTACAAAATGGTAGAATTCTCTTTAGCAAAATATAGCTTTTATGGCAACGATGGACCCTTTCACATTTCCACCAATATATGATTTCCCTCCTTTTTTCACCCAACAACCAAACCTTCAGACTTGGAACTCTCAGCTTCAGCAATGGATTGACTTGATTCTCAAATACTGCAAGCACTATAAAATATGGTCTTTAAGTTTAGATGGGTTGCCAATATCCACATCAGGGGAGCTCCCTACTTCAGTGCTACAAAGCACGTTGTTTACTAATAACAAAATTAACAAAAGACTAAAGAATAATGTAGTCATAGAGATATTCCAACATCTCCAAGACCACCAGTTGGGGGAATTCATAGATCGCAGGAATATCCACGAAGGTATGTTAATATATTGGAAGAAACCCGAAGAGTGGGCAAGCACAGTACTAGAGTACATTGACAAGACAGGTCAAAATGGATCAGTTTTGACTTTATATGAATTGCAAAAATCTGATGCGACGAATGGTGAGCTTTTCCATAATTTGAACACTACAATTTTGCTAAAGGCCATTGATATCTTAGTCAGGAAAGGGAAGGCGCTGGTATTGAAAGATGATGGTGGCTCTATAGCTGGGATTAAAACAGTATAGGTTATTGCGTGAATAAAGGATCTGAAGCTCGAGACAGGGTCTACGTCGAGCGTCCCCGTTTGTAGAACCATACTGCCATAAAGTCGTATCTTCCTATCTTTCAGTTAGTGGAGTACTTCTGCTCTCAGCAACGAGGTGAAGGCAAACATCAGATCAACTATTGAGCTAGATAAGGTACTTCGAAGTCAAGAATAATACTTCCTCAAGTGTATAAACTAGCAAACATCCTACTACCAAAACTGAAATAACTCTATATACATGACATTTATTATTTCTATAATACTTCAAAGAACGGCACGATCAAACCTATATTCAAGATTGATAAACTCTTTGGTTAACAACATCCCAATTAATAGCATCCCAAAAGTTAGTCAAGAAAGCGGCTCTACCCGAGACTCCATAGTCTTGGATATAAGCGTAGTCCCAACAATTAACAGCCAATAAAGGCAAAGTCCAGTCTTTTTCACCATTTTCTAACTGTTTTTTCAATAACTTCATGTAATCAAATTTATGCTCATCAATAGGACCATTAAGATCTAATGACTGATTTCTACCATAGAAATATGGTGTACCATCATTGAGACAAGGTAAAATCTTCAAAGATTTATCAATATCTTCTGTTAAGAAAACCCATCCTTGTCCAATCATAGTGTCAGCTGTATATAAAAATTCTTCTTTGAAGGACTCCAAATCGCCAAATGATTGATTGATCTTTCTTTTCAAAAGTGCAGATGGAGAAGATTTGTTCAGCTTTGGTTCGATTAATTGTTCGAAAAAAAAATGATTGTTATGTGCTTGAGATGCGTAGTGAAACTGTTGAGATAAATACGATTTCTTAGCAGTATTCAAAACTATGTGAAAAGGATGCTTATTTTCGTTTTCTGTACCTGCAGTTTTTGCAGACAAATTCATGGTGAGAAACTTTTGGTAATCTGTCCAGGCGACTTGGAAACCTTCTCTGGAGTACAAACCTTCTATACCTTCAGAAGACCATTTTGACTGGTTTGGCAATATTGGGGGAACATGTATTGATCTTCTGTTAATAATCCGTGCTACTGATTTAGCAAACCCCATACGGGAGCTTTTGGTTAAGAGGGACATGATGTAGCTAGTTATATTGATACCAAAAGATGCTTTGATTCTTTTTTTTCTGATCAAATGTCGATACAATAAAATTCAGTTTCGGGCGATTTTCGAAGGTTTGGAAAATCAGCGGGGTTCACAACCACATCTTTGTTCTGTGAAACTACATGATACAAGTACCCTATAAATACTGGTCAGATTCCTTTAATTACGTTGAAGTTCTTGTTCAAACAAAGGTCAACTACAACTACACTCTTGAGCTTTGATGATGAGAATCGAAAGGTTTTTCGTTTGCGTTCGAAAGACAAAGAGATTGCAAGCTACAAGTGTTTTCAAACTCTATAAGAATGATTAATTACTTGGATGCAGCATTATTTAAAATCATTTAATATTTAGATCAACTAATCATTAAATCAGATCACCGTTTTGAAAGGTTTTGCCTTTGACGTGGTTCAAACCTTCACCACTGTAGGAGGTTAACGAGCTTACTTCGACGTATTCATTATCGTTGACAATACCGCCATTCTCTTTGACCCACTTGGTACAAAGCTTCAAGTAGTTTTCTCTTGACGTGGTTGGGGTATCATTTTTGGCACCGTCAGCATTTTTTAAAGGTGAAAACTCTTCTGTTCTGTCAACCTCCAAACAACCGAACCTATTTAAATGGATAGATGGAAATATATCAAATATGAACTGTTCCAATTTGATTCCGTTTGTTTCAGTTGGCTTGACAACAGATCCAGAAGCAGGATCAAAAAACGGAATCTTCTTTTTGGCTATATGGAATGGTAAAAAGTCCTGAGACTTTATCCATTTTGGAATCATTTCTGTTAACAAATCAACAGAATAGTAGTGGTTGACTATATTTGCAGCTCTCAATAATAACAAACCATCATCAGTTTTTTGGTTTGCCAATTCTTCACTAATTTCTGAATACTCGATAACACAGGGAACATTTTTGTCAGAGTCCAAGACAATTAAACCAACAGATTCCGACGCATCTCTTTTTCTGACAACTTTAGTTGCGACATCAAATTGTTTTGAAATAGAAAAACCCAAAAAGACTGGGTCAGCAACTTTGACTAACACGTTATCCACGCAGTACATATGAATATGCTTGATGCCTTTCTGTTTGAAAACTTCAATCAACTTGTTATCAGAAATGGCCTTGTATAAACCGCCATTACCATCTGGAGATTCTGCAATTGAGTCTTTCCCATTTAGCAAAATCTTGGAGCCATCTAAGTTGAAACAAGGTAAAGTACCTTGATTAAAAAATATGATTTGATCTTTACACAACCCAAAATGATTTTTCTTTTCAAAAAAAAACTCAGTAGCAACCCTAGTTGGCCCACTGGTCATGATAAACCAGTTAACTTTGGCATTGGTACCGTATTTCGTATTGGCCAACTGTTGAATTTTCAAAATCTTCTCAGCTTGAATTTGAAATAATGATTTACCACTTGGCAAGCCAACATCATAACAACCTTTAGGATCACTTGAGCCCAATCTAGTTCCTTGACCCCCGGCCATCAATAAAACCGCCACTTCGTTCTGGCATATGGCTTTGAGACCAATTTCTTCCCAACTGGCCAAATCGGCGGACGATGCATCTAATGTTGATGAGCATGACTCATGAGGAAGTTCTGAAAAATGACGACTAGAAGAGGAGTTTGCAGAAAAAGATATAGCCGATTGAACGGTTTTTATCAAATCTGATGGATCCTCAATCTTGCTTAACTGGGAGAGAAGGCTACTTTGTTGTGATCCTGATAAATCATCGAAGGAAGCGAACAAGTGATCTTGATTCGCTGATTTGAATTTTTCGATTATTTGAACTGACATTTTGACGCAATATGCTTGTAGAGCTTTTATCAAGAAATCAAGTCAAATGCTCCGCTATTTGAACTTTCTGGAGAGTTTTTGATCGAAAATACCAGAGATATTAATACTTGACACAAATTTAATTATTTTTGACAGGTCTGTTCTAAAATTAGTCCAGCCACGATTTCCTTAATAAGAAAATTATAAACAAAAAACGAGCCGTTGAATATCGTGGCGGTGAATACACCATTTGGTCACCTGGATGAAAATATATAATAAAATGATGTATTTCATTGATAATTTCTCGGTGTATTTTTCTTAAAGAGGAAAATAGTTTATAGAGCGGGCCTACGTTTTTTGTCGAACAAAAGATATTTTTTGAGCTTCCTCCAGTACTTAGTCCGATTAAAAATAATACGAGTGGTGAGTACTGGAATAATAAGACCGATAAGTTTCGTTTTGAAACAATACCTCTGATGATAAGCATCACTTTTTATCACTTTGATGGAAGGGTTTCAGTCCAACGAGTATTTTCTAAGCACGACACACAATCGATTTTGGGACGGCTGTAAGAATAAAATGTATAATCAGGACATAGCCAATATGACACCGATAAATGTGATGTAGAAGCCATAATCAAGAAAATTTGTACCAGGTCAAGGGCTTATCCGTTTCAGTAACACACATGGTGTTTGATGTGTGATCGGAACAGGGTGAGCATTTGCACAACTTTCATTTTTTTACCTTCCACGCAGTCAGCGATATATATTTCAGACGGCTTCGTCACCGCTTTTTCGCTCCAGTCGCGACCAGCTGGTCCCCAGAGAGAGCACCAATAAAGCAAGGGAAGGAGAATAGACACAGGCAACACCAGTTCTTCCCGGAAGAGGGTCTACGATTAACAACACAACCGAGACAAAACACAAGCTTACAGCGTTTGTTCGATTGTTGCGATCGGCTTTCCACTCCAGCACGACAGAAGAGACAATTTCACGCCAAATCTGACGATAATCTGACGATAATCTGGCGACAATCTGGCGATTTGCTGGAGCTTGCGAGATCACAAAGAAAACCGCTTCTGTCCCAAATAACTTAAAAACGAGAGGCAATATCTGGCTTTGTTTGGAAGCCAACTTGACATTCGCGCTGCTGAATTTCGCTCACGATGGCGATATTGTCAGCGTGAAACGGACTTGCGAGATGGAAAGAAACCATTCAGTCTGAAAACACGAAATCCTTGCTCACGATGGCAAAACACAATAGTTATTGTGAAAAAGGACTCAAGGTTAAACGAAAGACAGAAACACGAAAGAAAAACAAACTTCCAGAGCGTGTTGTAAAGGTGCCAAGCTACGCGTTTGACTGAGAATCGCACCCGGGTAACGCCAAATCCGAGGATTAGCGGCACATCCATTGGAGGTGGCTGCATTTCGAGAGACAAATACAACTGTTCCAGGTAAAACCTTGGAGGTGAAATTGAAGTGACTTCATGGGCAGCTCTTTCGAGCGAAGCCAGTGTGATTGGGGAATGCGTTGTGTAGTTACGGTGAAGGGGGCGCAGACACATCCAATCTGTCCGCTACTAGTGTTCGAGCCATCGGCCTCGCTTTTTGTGTAGGCGCTTCCAGCACCGCTTGTGCTAGTAGCTCCAGGCTGGCCTGGAGCAACACTTTCTTTGCTGCGCACTAGCTGGCGTCTTCGTTCGTTTTCCGTGGCAAGTCCAATTCATTTCCACCAAATGCCCATCTGAAGAGGTCCCTTCAAATCCAGAAGTCCCACTCGTTGACGTCGGTGCCGGCCAGACGTGTCTATCGGACTTTTTCTTTTGTTTGTCGAATCATAGATCGTCTCAAGTTCTCACCAGCCTCATTCCTTTCAAATTTCACACCCATTTCATCACTCGCCTCCTCGACTAGGACGCGTGGCTGTTGAGCACAACAAACAAACACGGTCAGAGCTCCTAATCAGGACAATTTTTCTCAGCCTACTTACCCGAATTGTAAAGCTCCCCTTATGGTGCGTTATATAGTCAACAAGGTAGTACGGTCGATCCAACACCAAACAAATAGCTCGAGAGCTTTCATCCCAAAAATTGATTTATTTATTTTCAAGTTTATACTTTCAAAATAACATCCTCAAGTTAATCATTGATCATCTTGCTTTTCTTTGCAATCACATTCGTTTACCTTCTATCTCTCAAATCTAATACCCTCATTCTTGAGCCTATACAGATAGAACCAGTTCTCACCAACCAAGTCACTAACTATAAACACAGCTAGGTCAGTCCACAACACAATCATTAGTCCACAACAATCAGTATAATGCAATTCAACAAATCTGTCTACTTAGCCATTTTGGCTGCCACATTAGCTTCAGCAGCTACACAATCCAACTCCTGTTCTTTCGAAACAACCACAATCACTGCCGCTACTGGTGTGCAAGAAATCAACTCTTGTCCAACAGTCACAGGTTCCGTTGAGTTCAACGGTGATGAATTGGTTGCCATCGACTTGTCAGCTGTTAAATCTGTCCAGGGTGATTTAATTTTCTCCAACTCTTCTACTGCTACTGAAATTTTATTATCCAACTTAGCCAACATCACTGGTAAATTGGACGTTAACACTTTGTACCAATTGCACAACATTGATCTTGCCAACTTGGAAAAATTGAACGAGTTAAGTTTCGTTTCATTACCTTCTTTAGCTACCTTGAACATCGTCAACGGTATCTCTGAAGCCAACTCTTTCGAAATTTCCGATACCGCTTTGTCTCATATTCCAGGTTTAGAATTTACCACTGTTTCCAACTTGAACTTCAACAACAACAAGAACATTACCAGTATCACTTTACCATTAACCGAAGTTCTCACCCAATTGACTTTATCATTCAACAGTGACAACTGTACCGTCAATATTGACGATTTGCAATGGGCTTCTAACTTGACTATTCAAGATGTTTCTTCATTATCTGCTTCCAACTTGACTGCTGTCAACGGTTCTTGTATCATCAGTTACAACACTTTTGACGTTTTGAATCTTGACGTTTTATCTAACGTTGGTGGTTCTTTAGAGCTTTATGCCAATGATGATTTAGAATCTTTAGATATTTCAAATCTTACTACTATTGGTGGTGAATTGCATCTCGCCAACAATACAAATCTTGATGATCTTTCAGAGTCTTTCTCCTCTTTAGAAACTGTTAAGGGTGCTGTTTCAGTTACTGGTTCTTTCTCCAACTTTTCTCTTCCAGCTTTGGAAAAAGTTAACGGTGATTTTGCTGTTGAAACTAACAACGACGATTTCTCATGTGATACTTTCAACAAATTGAAGAAATCCAATGTTATTGAAGGTAATAACTTCACTTGTACTGCTCCAGCTAAATCATCATCAACCTCCTCTTCATCTGCTTCAGGAACTGCTAAAGGTTCTTCAGCCTCAGCTACTGCTTCAGGTTCATCATCATCATCATCTTCAAGTTCTAAAGCTTTAGCTGGTGCTTTATATGTCCAATCCACTGGTTTATTAACCGGTTTAGTTGGTGTTGCTTTAGCCCTCTTATAGGTTGAGATTTCGAAAGTTTCCGCAACATATCTCATAGTATCTCCCATTCTTTGCTAGTTTTAGATCTGGTAGGTATCAATGGTCACCTCTGGCAATTTTTTAGTTTTGATTGAGATCAATAAAATTATATATGAATTAGTTTTTTTCGGACTTATAGTTAATAATAACCTCCCTCATCTTATAAATATGAAAAGAACTAATTTCCTAACTCAATATTAAATTCGTCCATTTATTACAACAGACATACATGGTATATATGTGCTTCTCTAATTGTTAATTTTATATCTGTTGTGCTTGTTTGTTTGTTGAAAATTCAACTATATTTTCTATTCATTTTGTTTTTGTTTTTGTTTTTCTATTGCTTCTTGATTCAAGTTATCACCGTTTTAATTATACTGCCAGTATTTAGTTGATAATCATACTTATTCTTATTACACTTAGTAGTTGAACCTCTTTGAGTCTTTTTACAGAGACAATTATCCGTAATATTTATCCAGATCTTTCTCCAATTTTTTAAACCTCAAATTTACGTCAAATTGATCAACAAAAACAAAAATATAATCAACAACATGTGAGTTTTTAGCCGCTGAAGTCATACAAAAAATGCCTACACTAAAAGACTATATTGTCGAATTCTCTTTGGCTATAAAGTTCCAAGATGGTGATAAACTAAAGCCATTAATTCAGATATCCAGTCCAGAAATATCTAACAGGGCGAACTTCCCCATTCCAACGCAACAAGATCTTCTTCTTATTTCAGATTCAAAATGGCAGGATACTATTCAGTTGTACCTCAAATTGGCCAAAATAATCATCTTTAAGCAAGATATGAATGAAGCGTTTCTGGTCATAAATGATTTGGTGATTAGCCTCAATCGCATTGCAGAAAATGAAGACAATTGGATAATAAAGCCATTGATAAATGCACTGACAGAATTGATCAATTTGTACAAAGCAAAGGTTAAATACATGCCACCTGAGCCTTTGGTGTCCGAAGAGAACGATGGTAAAACAACAAATTTGGAAAGGTTGGCTGGTACAATTAATAGATCCTTCAAAATTTGTTTAAATGACAAAAATCTCGATGTCAGATACAGCAAAAAAACAGCGATTTTCTTTTTTGTTGGTGAGTTATTGAGGGTGTACTTCAGACTAGGAAAATTAGAACTAGCCAAAAGTATTGAGAAGGCTTTGAGAGTCAGTAAACTGAAATTACCGGATTACAGTGAGGTTGAAAAACCTCATGCTATAAACTATTTATACTATAGTGGAATTCTAGCTGTCGGTGACGGTGAATTCAATATTGCTGAAGAGAAACTAAGTACTGCTATATCACTTTGCAAGTTATCGTATAAAAGGCAATTAGAATCGATATTAATTGTTTTGATACCTGTGAAGTTTTTAACCAGAAGAATTATGCCATCAGCAAAATGTTTCCAATTGTATCCAAACATCAACTTTTTGTACGCAGAGTTATTCAAGAGCATAAAGCAAGGAAACTTGAAGCTTTTTGATTTAATTTCAACCAAGTTTGAAATGGTTTTCTTGAAGAAACATTTGTATTTGGTTATTGAGCAGTTAAGGCCTTTTGTCGTTTTGACATTATTCAAGAAAACGTTTTGGGCCTTGGACAATAGGTCCCATATTCCGGTATCAGCATTACAAATAGCTTTGGAATTTTCTACCAATCATAAAAAAAATTACACTTTAGCCTATTCTACAAGTGAAACAATCATGTGCTACTCTCTAGATTCTGTTGAATGCTTATTAGCTAATCTCATATTTGAGAATAAAATTAAGGGTTACATTTCTCACACAAATCGCGTCGTGGTTCTATCCAAAAAAGATCCGTTTCCCAATTTGGTGGTTAGAAATTAGGGTAAACTCTGTCATAACTTCTTTTGATCAGTGTATCATAGTAAACGTAATGAATTTTGTCTCATTTTTGAAAGCTGCTTCGATTTTAGTCTCTTTTAACTAGAGTTTTAATCGTTTATGACATGAACATAGAGCCTATACACCTTAAGCTGATTCCTTTTTTATGATTCTATGAAATTAAATAATTGTGCCAGAATATATATTTACTTCATTTGCTTTCATCATTGGGTATACCTTTAGGAGCTTAATAATTAAGCTAATTATGAGCCCCGCGTTTCTTGCCACGTGATGATTGATTATTTCTGAGTCAAAAAAATTTGATGAAGAACAGAACAAGAAAAACCAACAGCTCATAAAAGATCCTCTTCAAATATTTGCCTCTTATTGATCATCTTGATTGAATATATCATAAAGAAACATCACTCCAGAGATATTTAAGTTTTTGTCTTCTACAATTAACTTGGCTATTTCAACTCTCCTTCAAGTTCTACTGTCTTGTTCAAAAATAAAGCTAATTACTCATTTTTTCAATTTAGTGATTTATCCATTGTATATGTATAATCCTTCTCATTCAAGTTTATTTTTGTTATATAATTGTGTGAACAACATAAGGTCGTTACCGTAATTGTGATATAAAAGAAAAAAAAACAAAAAATCATAAAATTCAAAGAGAAAAATTTACTCAAAATTTATTTTTTTACTAGCTAGTTAACCAGAATTCCATTCAAGGCCCGTAAGTTTCATCAACTGTCAGAAAATGTCATTCATAAACATCCGTCGTGATAACACTGATCCATTTTACCGTTATAAAATGCCTTCAATCCAAGCAAAAGTTGAAGGTAAAGGTAACGGTATTAAAACCGCTGTTCTCAATTTAGGTGAGGTTTCAAGAGCTTTGAATAGACCAACTTCTTATATTCTTAAATACTTTGGTTTTGAATTGGGTGCTCAAACTTCTCCAGACAGAAATTTAGTCAATGGTGTACATGAAGCTTCTAAATTACAAGATTTGTTGGATGGATTCATTACCAAATTTGTTTTATGTGGATCATGTCTCAATCCAGAAACAGAGATCATTGTCAAAAAGGATGATTCCTTACAAAAAGATTGTAAAGCTTGTGGTCAAGTTACCAAAATTGATCCAAGATTGAAGTTGTCTTCATATATTGCCAAGAACCCTCCAGAATCTTCAAAATCGAGAAAATCAAAAAAATCTGCTACTGCTTCTGCGAATGTTGTTGGTGGTGGTGTTACAATCACCGATATTGCTTCTGGCCAACAGTCCCAAACCCAATCAAGGGATCAAGATGATGATGAGAATGCTGATGACGATGACGAGTTAACGAGAAAAATCAACGCTGAAGCTGCTGCTTTACCTGAAGCTCAGGTTGCCGATGATGACTGGGCTGTTGACATGTCAGAAGAAGCTGTTTTAGCTAGAGCTAGAGAATTAGAGGCTGTTTCAATCTCATCAGTCTTCGATCAATATGGTGAATGGGTTTTGAGTTTTGGTGATGATAAATCTCAATTGCCTCCTGATGTGGAATTGTATAAAAAGGCTGTCGATTTAGATATTATAGATAATGTTGAAACTGTTCAAGTTTTAGCTCAATCATTATTTGACGACAATATTGTTGAACAAATTGAGTCACATGCTGGGCTTTTGAACAAATTGATATCTTCTGAAGATCATCAAGTTGCTTTCTTGGGTGGTTTGGAAAGATTCTTAGGTTTAGAGAAACCAGAGTTGATCAAAACTTTACCAAAAATTTTGATGACTTGTTACAACGAGGAAGTTGTTGATGAAGAACAGATCAAGAAATGGGGTAGTAAAGTTTCCAAGAAGTACGTTCCAAAAGAAACAAGTAAAAAGGTCCGTAAAGCTGCCAAACCATTTTTAATTTGGTTGGAAGAAGCGGATTCGGAAGAGGAATCTGATGACGAATGATCACTTTCGATTCAATTTTGGTTCTGTTTGAATTATGTGGTGAATCCCTACACCTTGGAAAATAGTATGGATGATTTTTTAATTACGTTTACGTTTATTGTCTGTTCAAATGTTTAAATACGATTAAGTATTGATACTCACTTGTAGTTTATTACTTTTCACCTGTATAACCCATTACATATATCGACTTCGCGAGATTTTTGTTTACATTTTTAATTTATTTAAGTCCAATATCTTGATTAGCCGCTAGAATTCCCTTTTGTTTCGCTTTCACTTCTCGAATGGATGGTAAGGTAAACTCACCATGCCACCCAAGAAGATAACTCATATGGAGTCGCTCCATGAGCGTCTTGCAACATTTGAAGAAGGGGCGTCAATAGGAAGAAGTAAGAAAAAAATTCCGTGGCCCCACGAAGTTCCTAGTGGTGAGAAAATGGCAAATCATGGTTTTCACTTCACGCCTTCCAAAACAAATCATGACGAGGCAACGTGTTATATATGTAAGAAGAAAGAGACAAATTTAGAGGGTGTGGCAGAACCTGCAATTCATCATTATCATAATAATCCATCGTGCTCGTTCGCTATGATTATTGCTGCCAACATTGAAAGATTGACACATCCTGAGACCTTTTCGTGGAAAGATATCCCTTATTTGAGTCTACCAACAACGAAGAAGGCATACCAAATTAGAAAGAAAACGTTCGGCAAAAATTGGCCTCTCGATGCCTCAGAGTTCGCAGAGTGCACAAGCGATAAGATGGCAGAGGCGGGGTTCTATTACAGCCCTGTTGCGGTCGGTGATGATTTGGCTATCTGTACCTATTGTGGAATTTCATTGGAAGGCTGGAATGATGATGATGATCCATTAGTTGAACATAAAAAGATGAACTCAGATTGTTTCATTCTCAAAACAATTGATGAAGAAGATGCAAATTCGGTTGGTAAAAGATCGAGGTCAAGATCAAGATCAAGATCGAGGTCCAATTCAGCGTCTTCTAACAAAAGCTTGAAACGAGACTCATCTATCATCGAGGGCGAAAATTTGGATTTATCTAATGCTGTCAAACGAGCTAAAATCAGAATTCCGGATGACGAGAGCAGCGATGGGGAGGCTGAATTAGGCCCTAAAAAACCTAAGAACAAAGATATCTTTGATTTTGAGTCTGAGGAAGAAGAAGAAGAAGAAGAAGAAGAAGAAGAAGTGAAAGGAGTACCGGTGAAACAAAGGTTGCAGAAAACCAAAATGAAGACCATACAGAAGGGAAAAATGGCGACCTCTCTCAAAAAATCGAGATCGTTGAGGTCCTCTACATCATCTACTGACAGTGTGCAAGCATCAGAGTTAAATCATAAAAAGTCAGCCAAACATGAACGTAGTTCATACTCATCAGATATTCCGGATATTGATGAGATCACAGATTACTCAGATATAGAGTACAACGATGATAGAGCAAACTTCTCGAGCGATTATGCTGATGTGTCTGATCTTATCGAAGATGAAGATATAGAACCTGTGCCTAAGAAAACGTCAAAAAAGCCCACTAAGAATATACGAAAAGTTGATAGTCCGCCTATTATAGCTTCCAATAAGAGCAAAAGAAAAATTAAAATAATGAAGGCGGTAACACCAGATCCATTGCTCCTTTCAGATATTGATTTATCTCGTGAAGAACAAGAAATTGAAAAACTATCATCTCGCAAGTCAACTGGCAATTTACTAAAATCTTATAAGCCGTCTCACAGTATCAATCCCATATCACTAGATGATACTAAAGAAAATTCATCTAAAAAATTTAGGTCGTTACCGCTTGCAAAACTTGAAACGCCCAAACCCAAAATAATCAACAAAAGCAAGTTTGATCATGATAGTTCACAAGAGGATTTGAGTTTATTCAGTTCTAGAAAATCGTTAGGAACCCAACTACAACAATCAATCAAAAAATCACTCTTGTCCCCTATAAAATCGACCCCCTCCATCAAGCAAGATCCCTTTATCGTGAGGCCATCTAAAGATGCGAAAGACAATTCAACTCAAGAGATCTTAAAAATTTCCGGGCACTCTAGATCTTCATTTGACAAACAACATCCAGGTGTATTGGATATCAACAATACTAATGGTGATATTGTTATCGAAATTGAAGATGAAGATTCTAACGACTCCGTTAATGAAGACCATGAGAATGAATTATTATCGACCAACAGTAACATGAGTAACGACAAAGATAAAGTAGAGGATGTTAAAGCGAGTGATTTAGTTGTTATATCTGAAGACAAATTCATTTCCAAAGACAACGGTGATGGGGTAGGTGAAAAGGAAGACAAGGATATGAGTGAGCTTATAGAAAATGAAATAGAAGATATCAAGCACATCAATAAAAAGATCAGAGAATCCTTGAGTGAGCTAGATGATTATAGTTCGTCCCAAGATTATCAGACACCAAATGTATCAAACAATGAGAAAATACAAGATGACAAACTTACAAGTGGATCGGACAATGAGAAGGATATATTGGGCACAGTGAGTAAAGTGCACGTGAAGACTATAGCCAATGTCCAAGAAGACCAAGCTAGCGAAAATGAATTAAACTTATTTGATGGTCTTCCTTCAGCTCGGTATTCTCGTGAGGTAATTGAGGACATGGAGCAAGATCTAGAAGAAATCGTTTTGGACCAAGATGCTAAAGAGGAACGGCAAACAAATCTAATGCAGGTAGATACCCAAGATCTCGAAGAAGCACCTTTAATAAACAAAGAAGATACAATACAAAGTGAGTCTAACAATTATAATGACAACGATCAATCTGAAATGCCACTTGAAAAAAACCAATCAGAGGACATAATTGATGATGAAAGCGTTTTGAAGGCCAAAAGTGCTGAAGAAAAACAATCGTTATCACCACAGCATGGAGGAAAATTTAAAACTAAGGACACATTGAAATCGTCTCCACTAAAAACCAGTATAACACCGTACAAAGCATCCTTTATCAATTCAGAATTCAACAACCCATTGGAAGCTAGTACACCAACTTTGATCAATAAGCCACGGCCGAGAACACCCGATACAGCTTCTCCATCAAAAAAATTGAAATGGCAACCACTAGAATCCTCAAAAGTCTTCGACTGTTTGGCGGATTTGGAAAATGCTTCTGAATTCTTGTCAAAGATTGCAAATTCAGGGTATGACTTGAACGATGATTTAGATGGCGAGCTAACAAACTTTATATCCCACATGCCTGACGATGAATTGGGTATGACCATCCATGAATGGGTTCACAATGCTGCCAAGCATGCTAAGTATTTACTTGCTCTGACTTGTGAAAATATGTTACGATTATATGAAGAAGAAAGTGTCAGAGCACTTCAAACTTTGAAGGATTTACCAACAAGAGACTAGGTTTTCTTAAGAATTAGTAATTATACTTGCTGTACCAGTTTAAGTATCCATTAGATATTTAAGTTGCTTATTTGAAAACCAAATATATTTACATTAAGCAGAGTGTAAAGATGAGAGCATGCTAAAGTAAAAATAAAAAAAGCTGATCAAAAAGAAATTAAATAACAACCAAAAACAATTATGATTAACCAAAACCTAAACTAAACTTCAAAAATAATTGATTTTAATGGAAAAAAACTGTAGCTTCAGAAACTCTTGATATATTCGAAGCTGATGAATGAATACTTGCTAAAAAAAGAATATTCTCCTCTATATTTACTCTTCCATATCCTCGTCTACCTCATCATCATTATTCACCATACCAGGGGGGATGTGTGGGTTGAATGCGGGAAAGTTTGGATCAATATTTTGCAACTCGGGAAGGTTATCAGGAACATCTCTCTCAAGTAGTCTTCTAAACTCTGCGGGATCAAAATTGTCATTCAAATTTATGTTCGGTAAATTCATGTGAATGGCTTCCAACAAACGTTCTTCGTTCAAAGCAAAATTTGGCATTCCGACTTGTTGTCTCATTTGAAACAATCTTACCAATTGTGTTCTGTTCAAGCTAGTTATGCCCGCAGGATTTTGAAATATCTCCTCTAAATGATCTCTCAAATTTTTGACTCCAGGACCAGAGAATACACAAAACAAAGACTGTTGATGAGGTGTAAAATCTGGAGGGGCAGTACGACAAAATCTTGTAATATCAGCTCTTAAAAAAGCTTGAATGCCCGTTAATGATAAATGTGTCAATTTAGGACAAGCTTTTAAAAGCTTGTAGATTGAGAATAGTGTCAAGTGGGTACAGTATGATAAATGAATTCTTTCTAAGCTTTCCTCAGTAACACGACGTTGTACCAAATCAATGATACCAGCATCTGTTATGTTGATACACTTGACCAAACCTATTCTTCTTAATCTTTGTAGACTTGCTAATTCTGATAATGTATTGTTTGTCAACTGGATGCAGCACGCTAAATCAATGTACTGAATTCTTGGACAGTTTCTCACTAATGAAGCAACACCGTAATCTGTGATGTTGTTACAATGACCCAAATGAATATAATGTAAACTTTTTCCCAAAGAAGATAAAATTCTCAATGAAACATCAGAAATATTAAGACATTTGGATAAAACCACATTTCTTAGCCTTGGGGCAGCTGTTACAAATTTTTTAACAAATTCATCAGTAATTGCATTACAACCAGTGAAATCTAATATTCTTAATCGATCAAGGCAAGGTTCGAATGGTAACAAATCAAAACAATTATCAGTAATATTGAAATTATGTGATATTCTAAATTCTCTCAACTGCTTCAAATTTTTGAAAACTAATTGCAAACTGGAATCTGTAACATTTGGACAACCATGTAAATCAATTTCAACTAAATATTTACAATTTTCAGTCAAAGCAATAACCGTTTCATCTGTTATTTTTTCATTGGAACTTAATTTGATTCTCTTTAACATCGGGCATGATTTGATCAATTTGGTTATCGCTTCTTGTGATACTTCTGAGCATCCAGGGGCATAAACCCCTTGTAAGCGAGGACAATTCTCAGCCAAAGTTATAAAAATATCATCGTGAATATCTTTAACCCCGGTCATATCAACTGATTGTAACCTTTTACAACCTCTCAATACACTAGATATCGGGGTATGTGTCAATTGAGAGCAGTTGACTAGTGTCAACCTCTCCAAGTTTTGACAGTCTATGAATAAGTTTAAAAATGAATCGTCGATGCTTGAAGTTAAAAATGATAAGTTCAACCTTCTAATAAAAGGTTTATAATTCCAATAAGTCTGATTTGGAACTAATTTCATTATTTTATGAATTCTCTTGAAGGTGGAAACGGTTTGTAAATTTGGTCTAAACCAGATCAACTCCACAATCAAATCAGCAAAATACTTACACACAGTTAACAAAGAAACCAAGTCAGACTTACCCATAGTTGAAAAAATCAATAACAAAACTTCAGTGGGTAATCTCATGATTTTCGAGTTCTTCAAGTTCTGTTTGCTGATATCCATATAGTTGAAATTAGTTCCGATGGAGGAGTTTCTTCTAGTTATTATATCTGATCGTACTTGTTTGAAATCGTCCTCGGTGTCGGTATCATTATCAAATTCACTATTGTGATTATGGCTGTGATTATGTGCATGTATATGATTGCGATTATGACAATTCTGAGAAGAACGATGAGTTGATCTTTTGGCAGGTGGTGCAACAGGTATTGAAGACTCTGAGCCATCGACTGGAGTATCAGTGCTTTCAACGGAGCTCATTGTTTCGTCGATTCTTTTTGAAGGGGATGTTTGATATAAAAATAGATCTACCACAAATGAGAAATACCAGGCGACAAATTTATCAATATCAGCGTTGATGAAAAATCAGAGAAGGAAGGACAACTCTAGTAAGACACAATCTGTGAACGGAACCAGAGGTGAAACAAAAACGTAATTTATATTACCTATCAAGGCGCTCAGATTGGAGTTTGGATTGCAGACCAACAACTGGGATATTGAAGGGAACGGGATGTCCAAAGTTTGAAACAGCACAGATCACAAGGGACTAAAATTACCAAATCAATCAATGTACGGATCGAAAGACCAGCTTTCAAATAATCAATTAATGAGATACAAAATGACTCAAAGAAGAATAGTTAGCTGAGGTTTTTGTTGATGTTATTTTTGTGATGGTTTTATCAATCTGAAATTGATCCTCATCTCTGCTACATTTCCCGTGTCAGCAATTTCGTTGAAGTGGCGAACTCAATGACAGTGTTCATAACCGAGTTTCGTAGTGGGTAAGCCGCAGTGTATTGGCAGTTTAAGCTTGTATTATAGTTGTATATGAACACAAATTGGCTTCAAGGTTGTGACATAAACACAAACATCCCAAAAACCCAATGATTGATATCCGTATAACCATTGATATTAAAGCCATGTAAAAATACATACCTACTGGTGAGGGTGCACGATTTTTCAGAAAAACGACCCGTCTTTCAAAAAATAGAACACGATAACTCGAACAACCACCATCTAGATAGTAAAGATTATCTACAACAGAAGCTTCAACGTAAAGAGTGTAGTCGTATATATACTTTTAGCTGCAACACATAATCTCATCCATCATTGATTCATAGTAATGGAAATAACCTCAAAAACAATATACAGTATATACAAAATAAATATAATCTATAATAAATATAAGATTAAAAAGTAGATGCTCAAAGGTATATTATGATGCATGAATAATGAGCAAATATCAACAATAACAATTCATTTCAACAACTCGATTCATTATAAACTCCAACCTTCCGTATACATAAAAAATAACAATTTGTAATAATAATGAGAAAAGAATTCTTGATATCAGTAAATAAAACCGTTATAATTTGATTTTCACCAGTTTCCATTTTGCCCTCCAGATGCATCTCCATAGTATGCCGCTTGTTGTGAATTTGGTTGATTATGAATCTGATTAGCTGAAAATGACGGTGATCCTGGAACCGAATATCCCATAGCAGCAGAACTGAGGGAAAGTTGTTCCAATTGTTGCATCACGGCCAAATCAAACAGCTGCGTTTGAGAAGGTGCATTGTTAGTATTCATAGGGTATTGCTGCATGATGGCATTAGGGTTTCCCTGGAAAAATGATTGTTGTTGCTGTTGCGATGATGGTGGTGGTTGAATGGCAGATTGCGCTTGCGCTTGCGTTTGAGTTTGGTTTTGGTTTTGAATGTTATTGAAGTTACCACCATTCTGCAAAAAATGCGGTGGAATCCCCATATTAGTAGGATTACCATAGATTTGTTGTTGAGCATTGAAATAAACATTAGCTTGATTGTTGTTACGATAATAGTTATTGTTCAAATTTAAGTTTTGGTTAATTGTCGATTGGTTTGATAATGGCATTTGCTTGTTGAACTTACGTCTTGAAGTTCCGTTTGATGATGATCTCTGGTGATGACCATTTCTGAAATTTTCAGATCTATTAACCAATCCAACTTCGTCCATCAACTTCTTGTAGTTTTGAAAATTTGAGACGTTCAATTCAATGAGAATTCTACGGACTTGTTGTATAACGAACTGTCTGTATGGTGCTTCCAATAAAGGACATGATAATATCTTGTAAATGAAAGTCGGTCCATTAGCCTGATCATTCAAAACTTTCTCCAATAATTGTGTAGTTGGTTGTTGAGCACTTTCCTCGGGCATCAATTCATTAAAGCTGCCAAATAACTCATTCAATATCAAATCTTTTGCTTGTGGTTCTGATCTGTTGTTCAAAACTTTCAATATAGTCAAATCTGCTAATTTATGAGTACATAATTCAAATAAATTTGGAATTAGTCTAGGAGCTAATATTGAGTGACGATTAGGAAGCTGGCAGGTATCTAAAAACCAAGTAATTAAGAGAGCACCATTACTATTGCTAATCAAATACTCCGCATTCATAACAATCATGGCTGCTAAGATAGCGATCTGTTCTTTAGTTGATTCTTGACTTTCTAAAACAGCTCTAATGGCTCGGGCACCAAATCTACCTTGCGAGATTTCAATAAAATTTGATAGAATTGTTTGAAATATAAAATCGTTATATGGGGTTCCAAACCTCAAACAACATTGCAAAACATAATTACCAAATTGGTCGTTGAATAATGGTTTAGCATATGGATGCAAATTTTCGCTTATGATTTTCTTTTCGATTGGTGTATCTGCAACAGCGATCATTTTTTGGGCAGCCCAAGTACCATTCTTGTGAACACCCATTTGTGTGATATATGCGGCAACTTGTTTGAGCATCATGATCTTGATGACTGGATCTGAGTTTTCAAAAAGCTTCTGAACAACAGTATTACCCAAATAATCAGAACTTAGTTCTGGTAACTCATCCAACATATTTAAAGCTAATTCTTCCAATTCACTTTTGGATAATGAATTCGAATCAATTTGCTTCCTGATCTCACGTAATCTTGGCGCATCAAAGTCTTTGTTAGTCAAAGGATCAGGTAAAGGGCCAAAGTTTGATTCATAGCTGTTGTATGAAAGAGACTTATCTAATAAAGACTGAATTTTGGATATTGAACTGGATTCAGATACTTCAAATTTACTGATAATATCCATCATGTCCACGGATATTTCGGATAATTTTGGTGGCACAAAATTTGCTGTGGTGACAACATTACTGTTTCTGTTGAAATCAATAACCTCTTGGAAAGTAGTGTCATTATTGATAGGTTTCGGAGAAACCTGCTGATGGTTTATGTTCAGGGGAGCAACTGATAATCCATTAGTATTAGGGATAGCGATGTTGTTGGGAAGAGTTGAAGCTATATTCACTGGAGCCAAATTACTGGAAGTACTGCTCAAAAGCTTACCAAATGCAACATAGCAAACATATCCTGGAAAAAATTCATAGTGAGTTAAAGAAGCTTTAACATTCATAGCTAACTCAATTGAATCAAATTCCATTAAACAAAGATTGGCCTTCCCTCCTCTGATCACTCTAATGGACAAAATTTCACCATTGTGGATTAAACTGCCAACTAAACTATATAAGTTCAATGATAAAATGTTTGGAGGAATATTATCAATAACCAACAAGCTCGTTGGACTTAAAGTTGGATTTTCAAAGTTCGAGATATAATTTATAGTGGTTGGATCCAAATCATCTTGTAAAATTGTTTGCAATATCGAATTCTTACTCGAAAGAGATTGGTCACCACCAGAATAAGTTTGTGACCGATGTCTATGATTCGATAAGGTTTCAAAAATTCTATTGTCAATATCGGTATTAAAGGAAGATGTCTGATTGGATTGAGGAATAGGTTGAATTTGAGATGTCGGGATTTGGGTCTGTAATTGGGATGAATGAATGGTGGAATTTACATTTGGCAGAAACGATTGCTCTTGATATTCATTGATGACACCAAACCCTTTCAAAAAGTCGTTACCTAATGGTTTGATTTGATTAGTTGTGTAAGACCTGTTCCTACTTAGTTCAAATGGATTGGTTATCAAACTATCGTTTAAATTCAAGTCGTTAGACAATGATAAATCATTAATGTTGCTGTGAGTATTACTTAATTCGAAAAATGATTTCGTTGGTGAAGTGTTGTAATTATTGATCGGGATGCCTATATTATTCGAGTTATCATTCCAAATCAGGTTATTTGAATACAAAGAACCTGATCTCAATCTTCCATTGGAACTATTCGAGACGGGAGTTGGCGCTTGTGTGCCAGTAGCCGACTGACTTAAGGTGCCACCAAATGGATCAATCGATGATGTAACTGAAGAAGTGAATGGAGTAGACTCCTCTTTAACAGCATTGAAGGCTGGAGAAACGTTTGAATTCAAAGTCGAGGAGGAAGAGTTGAGGTTGTGGCTTGACATTTGATTGGGATTCAGATTAATACTTTGAAACGGAGACTGATACAACCTTGATGGTAAAGTACCAGCTCTGCTTCTTTTCGAAGTGGGAAGGGACTGAACTTGGGCCTCCATCGCTGGAAAGGAGATTGGCTTGTGTGACTGATTCTCTGGAACTGGATTGTTATTCAAATAAATTGAATTATTTAAATTTAGATCTTGAGAAGACATATATGATTCATCTAACTGGTAGTGTGTATAGGGGTGGCAATAACTGAATTTATTTTCTAGAATAAATTCGCTTTTCAGTATTATGTAGTAACCCAAATATATGAAAAATTAATTCAGTGTTTTCAGGAATAAGGAAAACTGGAGTAAAAAATCAGCTTACGAGTATTGTGTATAGGTAGTATAGCAAATTAGCAAAGGATGTTTTCAAGGAATGATTGGATGGTGAATTGTAAATTATTTTATTAAGTATTAGTTATTATAAGATTAACCGAACTGGAAAATTGATTTAATAGAATTATTAATTAAAATAACAAAAACAAAAAATAGTGAGGAACAATGTAAGTGGTGATGAAAGCTCTAAGGAAAAGCTTTTGATTATATTGCGAAATGATGATGAATAGCGGTTAGCGGTTAGCTGGCGGTTAGTTAATTAGTCTTATGTTAAACATTCAGATTCAACAAAAATTGCAGACAAAATTAAAATTGGTTGTTTCGGTGAGCCAGAAGGAGAGTGAGCGACTTGTGTGTCATCACCAAATCTCCTATTTTCTCCCACTAATCACAATAATATATGCTGCCAAAAATAGTGTGTAAATAGGTTCTCCTGCATACAAGATTGTATCCTGTATATAAGAATAGAAGTGCGGGTAAGTTTTGATTAATGCGTTGGCCAAATCGATTTGCAGTGGGAGAATATCGTTGATTATGTCATTGTGACACAGCACTTATGTAACACACCTTGTGATCGCTAGCTATAAATAAAGTTGACAAAGCGGCAATCCATTGGAGGGCGATTGGTCTTTGATCCATGGAGAAGTTATTCATTTGTGCTGAAACAATGAAAGGTGTCAGGGCAGTCCAAAAGACCTGTGCATTTGTTTGTGTTGCGCTACAGTGACCGCATCAGGGCCGATTATCAAGTCGCTTCGAGATCATGGCGGCTAAGCTCTATCAAAAGGTTCAAGAAATCGACCGTTTCAGCTAGCTAGCACACTGGAATGGTGTGCGTTTGTCTTAGCTGAGAAATCGTGCTCTCAGTTGGTCAGACAAAAACTCGTGTGTTGCCACCTGCGATCTCTCAGCTGCTCGCACTGAGGAGGACCCTGCCAAAGCGAACTTTAGATGTGTTGTGTGTGCTCACGTCGACTCTGAGCTGGTACTCACCACATCTTGAACCTCAGCCTGCAACCGGTCAATTGGGGGAGGAAGGCATCCTTATAAGGTGGTTCTGGAAAAGAAGCTTGCTTTCATGAGCCATTATATGCAGCTTCAATCTCAGAGATGGAATGGTACTCGACCAAAAGGAAAATCGCCTTTTCCGCCGTAATGGGGGAATGCGCTGAAGTCAGCTGAAGTCAGCGGAGATTCTTCGTCTTGAGAGAGAGGAAGAATGAAATTTGACAGCTTTCACAAGATGAAGCTTCAGTGTTGATCCTTCGAGGATGTCAAAGATTTCTTCACCATTTCATGTTACACGTGAGGGTGGATGAATTTAATTACCATTTTGGGATATAACTCAAAGCCAACGCGTCTTGTGGTTTTCATTCTTTTTACTGTATCCGGGAAATGTCGACTTCAGATTTGGGAAATTACGTTACCTCGGAAACATACATATTCATGTAAAAGGAAACCAGGTTCACCAAAACAAACAAAACGTAAACATATTAAATAAAAGTGATCCTAACAACAAGTTTTCTTCTTCTGCCTTTATTCAACTCATATTGCTCAAAGCCAGCTAGCAACAAAATTAAGTGAGATTGCTTCAGGCGCTATTCTCTGTGTGCTATCAATCCCTAGGCTCCTAAAAGACTAGCTCATACTTTTCAACTCCTGCTGCTTCGTTTACTACACTCATTGATCATTCAGCTAACCTTTCGCTAACACACACATATTATTTGTACCTCAAAATACTAGGACAATCCTATAGAATTCTCTGAGTTAAGCTTAACACTTCCTTGAAATTTGGGTCCAATTGTTTACTCTTCAACATCTCATCAGCTGTATTCTTTCAAAATGTCTGACCTTCAGGATTATGAGTACGAAGATGCAAATGAATCTCTTCCCTTGATAAAGAGAGAAGGCAGCACCTTACACAATTTACATGATCTTTTACAAGAAAGTAAGTGTGTTTTTTCATCAAATTCACGCGTTTTATTTTACTAATGATGACAAGCAGCCTCCATAATACCAGAATCTTGTAATAGTTCACCAACGAAGCCTTTGAAATTAATTAAAACTACCCCAGATATAAATTCAGAACAACTTGAAAAATTTATTAATAGAGATTTCAACTCTTCGTCAGACACCATTATAGATGAAGATACTGAAAAATCTAATGAATCTGCATCGTCTTCAAACTCAAATTCAATCTCAAATCTTATTAAACTACATGGACCAAAAGATTTACCAATACCAGATTTAACCCATGATGATAACAGGAAAGAACCATCGCAACAGAAATCCTCGTTGAAATTGAGTAGTGACTTATTTGAGAAGAATTTTGATTTGAGTGAGTCTGAGATTGATAAAACAATAATGTATGAACCATTTCCAGTTAAATCATCAAACTCAGCACCTATCCTTTCTTCGTACAATCGCCAATCTAGTACTAATATAGTTCAACTACCACCAGTTGAAGAATTCATTTTCAAACCTCATACCCCATCTCCTAGTAAAGCTAAACCATCTTTTTCAATCATGAAAAAATCAACTTCTCTTTCACCATCTAAAAAGTCGGTGATATTTGAACAATCGCCGCCAAAAGTCCTAACATATTCTCAAAACCAATATGATTCGACTGATAATTCTGTTGACTCATTTGATAATTTCACCAATGAAAGCAATAGTGATGGAGACTATAGTGAAAATAAAGCTATACAATTCAATACTATGCGTGATTTCAGTGATAATGATGAGGATGAAGATGAATCAACCCCCCCACCTTTGCCACCCCATCAAGATGATAATATTGATATAACTGATTCTGAAATACATAAATTAGACGAAAGTTTTAGCAAGGAAACCATCAACAAAATAAAGAATTCGATGAGCATGAGTGAAAAGTTGGATGTTTTTTTATCTGATGATCATTATGCACCAGAGCATGTACATTCGTACCTGGGATCCCAAAAGCAAATATCGTCAACAACAAATACCACAAATGCCAGGCCCAATCATTATGAGGAGATACTACTTCATAATGTGAAATTGAAGCTTCGACAACAAAAGGAGCAATTACCCGATGAGTCTGAGATTTTGTCAAACTTGCAATACCAATATCAATCTGAAATTTCAGCCAAAAAATCACAAATAAAAACAGAGTCACCAGTTGATAACGAAACAACAACTGCAAGACTGACAAATTTGGGAAGGTCCTCCTCCTCAGTAAAATTACAAAGATCGTCGACATTGAACTCAATTGTATCAAACACTGCCACCCAATTTACAGGATTAGAAGAGGGGGGTAGTGATGTTGATGTATATGAGGACTCATTTGATGGCTCTTATAATACTACTGAAAGATCAATAATGACTTTGCTCAATGGTAGTGCAACGAATGTTCAAGGCACTAGTGTTCATCTTGTTACCTTACCTAGGAATGTCTCTTCATCAACCAACCAGACTGCAAATGCTTGTAGATCTGTTTCTGGTGATAGTTCTACTATGGGTGTAATTCTGGACAATCGTCCTTCTTCTGTCAAAGGGAATACACAACCTTCAGATGTTCAGGTGAAAACTTCCAAAAAAGAAGTTCTCGACAATGGTAACAATGATAGTAAAACAACTTTTGACGTTTCCACTCCAGAGACCATTGGAAGAGATATGTTTTTCGAGGATGACTTTAAGTCTGGTGACTTGAAATCCGCATCTTTGAACTCGAAACAAGACGAGATAATTGAGTCAAATGTCGTACATATTGCTGGTATAGGCACAGATTTAAAGAAGTTAGCTCATGAAAAACAGAACTTTGAAAAGGATCTTGTTGCAGATAAACAAGATGAAAAGGAAAATGCGGGGGGTAGAGAATCGGAATTAAATTTTAGACTCAATTCCTCAGATTTGGATTTGAGTGTCAACAGCTCTAAGTCTTACGTTTCATCAGATCATTCCACATCATTTGACAATAAACTTAAAAGTGAGATCATTGAGAATGAGACTGCCAATTTTTTTGCATCCCCATCCGATGACCATAAATCCATAAACAGCTTTCAACTGTCACCCAAAATCGAACCAAGCACAATACCGGCATCACTAGTGAGAACAAACTCATCAATAAAAGAAAAAGCGGAACTCATTCAAAAGTCATTACAAGATTCGTACGATTTTGAGACGTTTAAACAAGAATCACCTAAACTCAAAAGCTTTGGTCGTATAAAAGGCAAGGTTGATAAGGTTGTTGATGTTTTCAACCAAATAAGGATTTCTAGTGCTGAGTCTAATACAAGTCTTTCAAGAACCTATTCAAGAGAGAGTTCGGATGGTTCAAGAGCAACTTCTATACGTGGATCCAGGTCAAATTCAAGGAACGGATCAAGATCAAATTCAAATGCATCAACTATTTCTGTCCCGGTGCAAAGCATCATAAGCAATTTCGAATCTAATAATGTTCTGTTCGTCAAAGAAGAAATTACAGAAGCTACCGCTATATCCAACAAAACCACTCAATCCCCAAAGATTGAAGTTAAACAAGAATACAGTCAAAACGATGAATTTGTTTTCAAAAGGGAAGATGATGATAGTTATAGTTCTGTAATTCATCATGCTCCAATTCCTGAATTTATCAATATTAAAAAAGAATCTTTTGAAGACACGCAAGTGCCTGATGACGTTGCTTTTGAAGATGCTAGTTCACAATTCTCAAACGATGCAGTAGCGCTTGAGAAAGAAGGATCGTATTCTAAAGATTTAGATTTACCGCCAACTGAGTCTAATATCGTTCACTCTCACTTGAAGGTTGAACCTGATCACAATAAAGAGAATGTTTCTTCTATCATGAAAAAGCACGAGTTGGTAAAAGGTGAAGTTTTCCAAGACCAGGCTGAAATTTTAGCAAATTCAACTTCAAACTCAACTTCTGACTCTAATCAGGGGGAAATTGATGATAAGAAGGAAGATTCGAGCGCATTTGCCAACTCCACATCTTCATTTGACTCAAATAATGTAACAAGTAGAATGAATTTTGACTTACCCAAAATCAACACGAATACTTATTTATCATTTGAAGATTTGAGTCAACAGTTTGAGGATTCAAGTGACAGCATTTTATCGGAACCAACGGATTTCCTTTCAATTTGGCATCAAAAACCAATCATTTTCAAAGACAAACGTCAGCCCCCCGTTACTCCAAGAACAATTCCTAAATCGTTCCAGTTTAAAAATAGTGCTCCCAAATCTGTCAATGTTTTGCAAAGAAGAATCGTTAGCACTAATTCAGAGGATCTGTATGGCTCAAATGCATTACCAAACGTTTCCAGTGATTCAGACTTTGGCACTTCTTTCCAACAATGGGTAGTTCAAGATAAAGATGAAACAAAGTTGAATAACTCTCAAAGAGGAAAAGTAGGTGAACTTTCAAGACAAATCTCGAAGCATAGTTCCAGAACGCCCTCCAGTGCCAACCCTAAACTTGAAGCTCATAAACAGAGAATTGATTCTAATGGTTCTACGCGATCGGGGATAACCACTCCTTCAGGTAATTCTACTTTACAATCAAAGAATACTGTGTTGACCCCATCATTGGAAATCAGAAGAACTTCCACCAAATTATCTCCTGGTGTCATTCTTGAGGATGAAATCAATCAAGTTGAAAGCTCTCAACCAACTATAAAAAGTAGTGGTATGAAAACTTTACCTAGTATGGATTCGGAAGATGTGAAAAGAATCTTGAACACTAAGAGAGTTATGAGTCAAGACGAGTATGCTGAGTTCAAATTATTGAAGAATAAAAGCAAAGGGATTCATATAGATCAAGATGATAATCGTTATGATGAAATGGAACAAGAAGCTTCAATAATAGACTTCACAGACGATGCCATAATTTTGCCCCATTTGGCTGACGAACTAGCAGCTACCCCAACTGAATTGATGAAGAAAGATAGAGTTTTCGATGATGAATCTGAAATCGAACTAATGGATATCGATGTGGAGTTTGATAAGATGAGACAAAGACAAGAGAAGGGATATTCTGTCACTGAAAATAAAGAGATAGTTATCGCTGAGCCAGATTTAACAGAAGCAAATGTTAATGAAAGTAATGACAGTTTTGACGAATATCATAACAAATATATCAAAGAGAATAATGCTCAGGCTTATCCACACTCACCCAAACATTCAACCAAAGTGAAACTGGAACCCCAATCAGCTCCCTTGTCGCACATGGATTTGAACACATTGCAACAACAATCAGATGTAACCAGAAGACACAAATCATTCAAAGGGCACGAAATAAAAAGCAAAAAGTTGAGAAAAGATGAAACTACTGATACGAGTACTGATCCGAAAGATGAAACTGGAGGTGAAACAAAAGATGCAGTTAAATCCCAACCAGCTTCTAAATCTAAAGTGAAACTACCTGTCCATGAGAAAGGTAGGTTATTTGTTCGTATTATTGGGTTAAAAAATTTGGATTTACCAGATATTGAAGAGCATCAAGCTGAATTTAATTTAGTGTTAGATAACGGCATCCATTGTATCAAAACCAATAATTTCAAATTGGGTCAACAAATACCTATCGGTCAAGAATTCGAGTTAACAGTTGGTGAAAGCTTGGAGTTCATTTTGACTCTCAAAGCCAACTATAAAAAACCAGCGGCAAAAATGGTTCAAGTGACAGAAAGACAAGTCGTGAAATCAAAAAACAGGTTTAGTAGACTTTTCGGGGCTAAGGAAGTTGTCACCAAGACAAAATTTGTATCTCAAGAGGTAAAAGATACTTGGGCCAACAAATTTGCGCAAGATGGATCTTTTGCCAGATGCTACATTGATTTTGATCAATATCAGGGAAAAGTCACAGGTAAAGCAACCAATTTTGATATTACCTGTTTTAACGAGTGGGAGTTGATTGAAAACCCCAAAACGGGACAAATCACGAAACGCCAGCCTCACAGGATTGGTCAGCTAGAAGTTAAGATGCTTTTCATTCCTAGAACTTCTTCATCGGAAATATTACCATCTAGTATTAAATCGGCTATCGAAAGTATCAATGAACTCAATCACGAGTTAAAGTTCAAGTACGAAGGCTTTTTATATCAAGAAGGCGGTGATTGTGAATCCTGGAAAAGAAGATTTTTCAAACTAGAAGGCTCATCATTGATAGCTCATAGTGAAACATCAAAGAAGACTCGAGCTAAAATAAATCTAGCAAAAGTTGTCGATGTTATTTATATGGAAAAGGAAAATGGTAAAAGCGACAGAAGTTATAGAAACTATACTGACGTTATGTTGATTGAACATTCGTTCAAATTGAAATTTGGTAATGGAGAAATCATAGATTTTGGAGCTGAAACGAGAGAAGAAAAGATTACATGGATCAATTTGTTAGAGACTATATTGCATAGAAATCGTTTCCGCCGTCAGCCATGGGTCAAACTTTTATTAAGTGAGAATCAAAACTAAATTCCTTTTTAGTTGTTTTGTTATTTTTTTTTGAAAGCTAATTGTTTGTGTTTTATCCTCAAAATTTGAGTTTGTTTTTGTTTTTTTTGAGTATTTGATGTTTTTGGTTTACTCCGAGCTGTATAAAAATGTGATCAAAAATCATTTGTTTGTTTGTATAAATATTCTTTTTCCATTAGTTAAAGACGTTTGTTGTGGTATTTAATATATTAATATTTAAGTTTATCTACAGAGTAAAAATCAAACAAACTAATAGAATACGATCAAAATACATAATAAGCGAAAAACAAAACTCGAATGGTGAAGTTTTTGTTAAAATTGTTCACCATTGACGACCTCTTCTATTTCCACCACGGAATGAAGCTCCTCCTCCATTCTGTCTTTCTCTTTCTCTTTGATATTTTTCGCGCTCTCTTTCACGACCTGCCTTTGGCCCTAATGGAGGTGGAGGCAAATTATTTGGTTCAGCTGAACTCGATTTAGAATCTGATTCTTGGCCTGCAGGTGTAGTAGCACGTTGTGGGATCTTGGGTAAATTTGGATTCTGAACTAAAGGTGTAGATTGTTTGTCTAACTGGCCCGAGTTGATGGAATTGCTTCCATTGATGATATTTTGTTGTTGTGATGATTGCTGCTGCTGTTGGCCATTGCCTACTAATGAGTTAGGCATGTTTTGGTTATTCATTTGATTATTATTTCCTTGACTTATGTTCTGGCCGTTGACAGCAGAATTGTTGTTATTTGAATTGGGGGCATTTGTTGTCGAGTTAAATGGAAGTGGCATCGGAGGCATATTATTCATACCTGAAGGGTTCATAAAATTTGGCATGTTGGCCATATTCGGCATGTTTGGCATGTTTGGCATGTTTGGCATATTCGGCATGTTTGGCATGTTTGGCATGTTTGGCATGTTTGGCATGTTTGGCATGTTGGCCATATTTGGCATAGGCATATTGGGTAAGAACCCCATAGGTGGCATACTCATTCCTAAAGGAGGCATGCCTGGAAACCCCATGGGAGGAGGGATACCTTGGCTCATCAATTGAGCCATTAACTTTTGAGGATTAAACTCACCTCTTAGTTTATCAATCTTAGAACAATAAGCTGTCCATGTGAACTCGTCAAATCCGTAGTTGAAGTAATCCGATATATCAGCACCTGGTAATCTCCAAGGCTTGTCTTTCAAGCTTTCTAAATCAACTTGAGTCAAAGGTTTACCATCTAGTTCAGGAACAGTTTCAATATCAATTCCAGGTATTCTAGTCTGATCTTTTGAGACAATGGTGGTTGTACTCATGCCTGCAGTATCAACATTCGATTGCGGTTCCACCGAAATATTTGTAGTCACTCCAGTAGTAGCAGAAGTGGAAGGTTTGGATTCTATGTCACCTATTATAATTTCTATGTCAGAATCGCTATCTTCTTCTTCATCGTCGTCGATTTCTTCGTCATCATCGTCATTATCTCCTTTTCCTTCAAAGTTTTTCAAGTCTTCTGACTTCGCGTCTTCGTTTTCATTGCTCTTTGTCTCACTGTCTGAATAATCCACATCATTATCTGTTTTTGTTAATACTTGCTAAATAACTTCAGAGAAAATTGCACGTACCCTCTTGAACTTTTTGCTTTTTTGAGGCTGGTTGTAAGTTGACGTCTACATCTGACCCATAAAGATAAGCATCATCATCATCATCATCTATGTTGGACATCTTACAAGTCAATTGCCCAAATAAATTGATGATTCCTAAACTTGTTATGTTTTTATGAATTCAATCCATCTATATCGCGATGAGGTTTTCGATAATGAATATTTTCTTAGGTAATAATTTTCATTGCTTATGTAATTATTTCCTGATGGTTATACCAGAATTTGACCATCATAAATGAAGCTTCTAGTTATTTATAATGATTCGATGAGAGTTAGAATTATTCCTTGAAACTACCATCTTTGATATTCAGGTGGTTCATGGTGGAACTCATTCTCACAAGTGGCAACCAATATAGCTAAGGACTGGTGTGGAAGATGGACGACAAAAACGAACTGACTGAAAATATTTGTTTTGCGACAGCCTTACTTGATGTGCTTTCCAAATCTACAACATTCGAGAAATTGGCTAACAATGAGTCGGTACTTTTGGGTTTTGATGCAGCAGCTGTTATCCAAAAAATTGGTTACAAATTTGATAAACTGCTGGGTTCTGATGTGGTAGATTTTTTTAACAAGCTAACCTATTACATTTACGAAAAGATTCCAAACGAATTATCTAAGCATATGGCATTCAACATCTTGAAATGTTGCTCCTGTTCGTCACTGATAAACGATATAGAGGTGCGTGTCTTGTTTAGTTTTCTGAGCAATCTAAGGGAAGAGTTGGAATTGTTTGTGAGAAAAAAACAAGAAAGCTGTTGGTGTTTTTCATGTGCGAAAGATCATGAATGCGATGTCATTGTTTCCATTCCCCTGTTGATTGCAATTTTACTTGAAAGTAAAGAAGACGTTGTTGGCGAACTTTCTATTTTGAACAGGAAATATAGATGCCTTGGCTCAGTTTGGTATGGAAATGGCCATTATTATTGTGGAAGTAAAATTGACGAGGAAGATGTAATGAGAATGATTTTTTTCGAGAAGTGAGGAGTTATTCGTGGATTGTAGCAATTTTTGAATCAGTTTGCAAACCACGTTTAGCAATCAAACTTATGAATTACCAGCAAAAATTTTTCGTCCTCAGACATTTCGGACCACCAGCTTAGTTTTTGTATGACATTCTTGATCAACAATAGATCGCAATCTTCACTTGTTATGGGAACATAAGATTCCTCAATTTCAGGCTTGTTGTCTGGAGAGTATGTTTGTGAAGATGGAGGAGCGACAATAGCATCACAATCCAAATCATCCAAGACATCTACATTCGAATTAATTCTGCCAATAGTAGGCAAACCTCTATCTTCAATAGCTTGAGTTATTTCATTTATCAAGGAAAACTCCTCACCAAAACACGTTGTTTCATCCCAAACACTTTGGTTAGCGGAAATTGGGGGGTGAGCATCTTTTTGATCAAACAATGCTAACGAATTTTCGACATTTGTCACTGTGTTCAAATCTATGTCAAAAAACGAGGCAAACTCCAAGTTATCGTTGAAATCGAATGAGATTTCATTTAGCGAGTGGCTTTCAGTCATCATACTGTCGTCGCATAATGTTGTTGTGGTTGTATTATTGGCGATGGAGCAGGAGGAATTTAAAAAGGTGGAATAGTCTGATGCTGTGGACGACAATGATTTCTCTATTTCCATACAACTGATCCTTTTGGATTTGCTGATTTGATAGAACTTTGGGTTGTCATTGAACTCTCTCAATAAAATATCAAAGTTTTTGGATCTTCTTACTTTCATTTTTTCTTCTTTAGAGTGTATTTTGCAAGTTAGTTTACGCTTGCATCGTGTTTTTCTTGTAGTAAGTACTGAACATGTGTAATCCAATAACAGCAATTCAATTGAGCCGTCGGCTCTTTTTGACTGTATGCTGGCTTTTTTGATCTTGTTGCCACCTCTTTTTGGTCCTGTTTCGATATCTTTCGATTTTTTATTTGCAACCATGCTTCCAGTAAAAGGGAAAAAGCTCTCTAAATCAAATTCTTCTGCAATTATTAGCTTCAAAAGAGCCAGCAGAAGTGCCAGAGCTGTGTCATACTAACCCTTCACCATTATACAACGATATCTTAAAATTAATTGTTCATCAATTAAACGCTCAACAATCTGCTTTGTTGTGAAATCAGGTTTATATGTCGTCTCTTATCTACGTAATTACCATCTCAGTCAGACGTGTAAGGGCTTTAATAGATTTTACTTAGGGCTTTACGTTCCATTTTAATAAGCAGTCACATATCGTGATGTATGTTACACACTTCCAAGTGACTCTTATTTGCATTGATAGTTTTTCTTTAATAGTGGTTTTTGAGGCGGGTAATTACCTTTGTGTTGGTAGTCTGAAGTCCAGGTTCTCATACACTCACGTCTAGTGGGTTGGAGAAATTTGTGAAATTATAATCAATACGGGTGAAAATTTCTAACTATATAGAATTCTTTATATCAATTTTGATACTTATTACCATAGATAATTAAGAAAAATGTATGTGTTTGCTCCAGTGATATGAAGTTGACATTGCAATGAAAGAGGAGGCATGGCATCCAGCAAAAACATGTTGAAAAACATGATCATTCTCACCTTACAGATTTTTCACCAAGGTTGTCATCCGTTGAAACAGCAAGAAAAGTGTTGAAATGAGCACTCAAATGTTCAAGCATCTGGGTGTATGAGTCAACGGATCGTGGAAATGACTTCCACTGATATTGCTTGTGCATCCTTAGTGCTATACTGATTGATAATGTCAACTTCGTGTACTATTTTGCTTGAACGTCGAATACTAACATATTACAGGACCAAAAGAACTAAGAAGGTTGGTATCACCGGTAAATATGGTGTCAGATATGGTTCATCATTGAGAAGACAATGTAAGAAATTAGAAGTTCAACAACACGCTAAATACGATTGTTCATTCTGTGGTAAAAGAACTGTTACCAGAGGTGCTGCTGGTATCTGGAATTGTAAAGCTTGTAACAAGACTGTTGCTGGTGGTGCTTACACTGTTTCTACTGCTGCTGCTGCTACTGTTCGTTCTACTATTCGTCGTTTAAGAGAATTAGCTGAAGCTTAGATTAACCAAAATAAAATCTTATTTCCGGAAATTCACTTGATCTTGTATAGGGGTTCTGTAACGAAGTTTATAATGTAAATTGAACTTCTAAAAATCAGTTTAATGTAAATTAATCTTCATAGTTTTCAATCTCTGTGATATCATCCGGGGATTTATCAATTACTCGTAGCTACAAATGGACTCAAGAAATCGCTGTTGATCAAAGTCGGACAAGAATACCTTTATTTTTGAGTTGACAGAAAATCTTTTTTTGACGTCTACTCACATACGAAGGACGTAATACCAATGCTCCTTCCTTCCATTCCGAAAGCTTATATGGCAACTTGAAATTCTTTCTAAAATCCCTTTGCTGTAGAATTAAAACTGTGTTTCATCTTTTCAAATTAACCGATTTGACACTTTGTCAGATGGATAAACCTGAAGCTCGAAATCTAGGCAATAGAAATGGATGAAAGGAGCCGTACGAGTCAGATAAATTGAGAGCCATTTATAGCTGTAATTGTCAAATACAACTCGGGTCTAGGCATTTTTAGAAAGTAAGTTGAACCACTGATTCAATACTGTTGTAGCTTCACTCAAACAATAAGAGCGAAAAATAGTGTACCATGTCTTCCTATTGATAAGAAAAAGTATCTGACGTTCCAGTAGGGCTCGTGTTTCGAAACGGTCTCTTCAGCATCGTAAGAAGGTAGTTTTTTCTAATCAAATCACATCGCTTCTTTTAAAAATCTGGCCAGTAACTTTGAGAAAAGAAGAGTCTTTCTCCCAATGTTGCTACCATTTAGGGTGATTTGTTGTTTTGATTGAATAAATATTGTGTTTCTTTTCGTAGCCGTTCCCAAGATGTCTTCTGTATAGATTCTTTTGAGAATTCAAGTTTTTGGCAGTACTAGCTTGTAGTGATACATGTAGTTAATCAAAATGTGATAGTATCAACTCAAATACAACAGTCAAGGTAACACCCCGCTATTTCAATTTGTCAATTGTAGTAAGCCACTAAGTTACAAAACTTTAGCCTTATTATATCAATCTTGGTATTTTCAAGGATTTCTTCAGTGTCCAATGGATAAGACAAAAAGTAAGTTTATTTAATATTGTTTGACTTACATTTTGAGAATAGGAGTATCTTTTGACTCTTCCAATTGTCCCAGACAGCTAGTTAACTTGACCTAGTTTATACACTCTCACTGAAAATAGGGGGTCCATGATTTTATTACTAGTAAGTAGAAGGTGGAATAGGGGAACCCAAAGATCCTATGTCGCAGAACTTTTTCTTCGATATAATTCGGTTACATTCGAGAGGAGCCCCAACTCACGTATAATTGAGGAAATTTGAAGAATGTTAGTAGGCGACTATTTTTAATCAGACATTGATCGATGTGTTTTCAAGATCGAAGTCAATGACACTTAAATATGACTATGCATATATTGCTCTTTCTTGTGGTGCTTTTCTTTATGCGCAAAAACATTTGAGAGAGACAAAGGGATACTAGATGCTACTATCCGATTATTGTACGAGTGGTTCCAGCTATAATATTTTGGTGATTTGTCAATAAACAACTGAGACCTCCTCAATTTTTCTATTCACATGAACCTTGACTCAAATTTTACGTATCATTTGATAAACTTCTGGACAATCAATAGTTATTGTTGTTTCGAATGAGACGGTTGTATCAAAAGGTAACTCGTTTACCGAGCAGACTATTAACTTATTTGCGTCCATACCTTAACTGTAAATTTGCATCTTCGGCCTGATATGTTGCGTGGATTGTGATAATAGCAAAGCTATAAATTTTGCTGTTATATCAGTTTATTGATCACGCACTACACGAATGATGTAGATAGATGGATCAATGGTCCAACACACAACACCCTCTTCGTCATTGACATTTTTTAATCTTTACAATGATATCAACGAGGGCTGTGACGAATCTTTCTTGCTATAGCATCTTCACGAAGTCCTTCTGAACTCCAACGATGGATAGCAACCATAAAGAGCAAGATCCACTCAAGGGAGAGCCGCACATGCTGCAACGTTATGATATGAGGTGAGGAATTGGATCAAAAAAGAAAGGATGGGGTACGAAACATTGAAATTGAACGCATATCAAGCAAGGAAAATTAGGGAACTAAATTTCGTTACTTGTTAAAAGCAAAATACGAATGCTTCACTTCAAGTTTCGTACTGGTGGTTGATCCGAAGGTATTTTGGTGGAACTCAATACTTCTACCCAGCCGTGAATTTTTTGGAGCAACCACAGATAAGTGCATTCCGCAACCATCGTCGTGTTGTTGTGCTTTCAATCTGGGCAGATTATAGCAATGTCCACGTACCTGTGCCATCATAACTTGTACTATCTTATGACCGTTGCTGGAATCATGGTGGTGACTACACAACACGGTGAGCAGCAAGGCCCTTGAACTCACGAGTTCAACTAAAGCACCACAATGCCAGACTGCCAAAAGAAACTTTCAATCGAGCTGTTCGGACGCTGCAACCCTAAACCAATTTCATACCGCTATGAATCGAGATCTCAATTTCGCCCGCTGCTGAAATTTTGGTTCTCCAAAAGAACACCCTCTACCACCTCCTGAGTTGAACAAATGTGACTGGTAACAACTTCACTCATCAGCGAGACGCTCCCGTTGGACTGTATTGGACCTAGGGGTGTTTGAAAATACTCGGAGTGTTTCTTCCCCAAATTACCTGCAAGTCAGAGTCAAACCCGGGGATTTGGATCTTCAAGAAAATTGAATAAAAATAGAATTAAAGTTGTTATTATAACATGGGGTGCGGCAGAGAAGAAATGAAAAGTTCTGGAAGACTTCTGGGCTCGCAACTAAACAATAGATTTGGTCTTAAAACGGAAGTGCGGCGCAAGGATGGGAAGAGTGGAGGCACTGTTTCTTGTAGTTTGTATGCAATGCCCCATAATATGGCATTCCGAGTTCGCGTAGCAAGCCACATTCACGTGACCGCTGTTGTGGTTGCTTATTTAATCCTGTGCCGTCGTCTTGATCACTTTGATACTATGTGGGGTAACTGAGAGAGTCACGGCTCCATCCAGGAAAAGTTGAAATTTGATTTTGATCCTATAAATACTGCCGGGCTCCCTTTTGTTCCTACTTTCTTTTGTTTGCTTTTTTCTTTGACTTCAACAACAACTGTTAAAATATTAGTGTACTGATATACATTCGATACCATTAATATCATACGCTTATTAGCCACACGCAGTTATACTACATAAGTTTAAATTACACAAAATTCACAATCACATTAAGCATAAATTTTAGCCGCCCACAAAAATATTATGTCTGAAGTTGAACATCTTGTCGCAACAGTAGACATAGGTACAACCTCAACAAGAGCTATCCTTTTCAACAAGCAAGGCCAAGAAATTGCCAAACATCAAATCGAGTATTCCACAACAGCTTCACAAGGAAATTCCTCCGAACATGATGAACAATTCAGAAGAAGGGAATCTTTGTTAAAGGAGACCCCAATTTTTTCTGCAGAAGGTGTTGCTATCACTGTGTCAGATAACTTGAACATCGAGAACAACAGATCCTCTATGGGTCCTACATTAAGATTCCCACAACCAGGTTGGGTCGAATGTATGCCTGTTCACATTTTGGCTAATGCCGTGCAATGTCTTACTGCCTGTTTGATCACTTTAGAAAAGTTACAAACAAAAGAAAGAGAATATAAAGTCAAGTGTATTGGTATAGCCAATATGAGAGAAACAACATTGGTTTGGTCCAAAAGAACAGGTAAGCCTTTATCGAACGGTATTGTCTGGACTGATACCAGAACCTCCGAAATAATCAACAACTTAAAAAAGATTACCGACGACAAGAAACAAACTGAGTTGAGAAATAAGACCGGTTTACCATTATCAACTTACTTTAGTGCATCTAAATTAAGATGGTTATTGGATAACGATCCTCAGATCCGTGAGTTATATGAACAAAACTCTGGTGATTTAATGTTTGGTACCGTTGACACCTGGCTTATTTATCATTTAACCAAAGAACACAATTTTGTCAGTGATGTTTCAAACGCTTCAAGAACATACTTCATGGATTTGACTACATGCGATTATGATGATGAATTGTTTGACTTTTGGCAAATCGACCCATCCAAAATCAATTTTCCAAAAATTGTTTCATCTTCTGAATTATATGGTCATTTCAAAATCCCAAATTTATCTAAATTAGGCTTCCATCTTCAATTGACTCCTCAAGCTAAAAAGGTTCTCAAGCAACTTCAAGATGTTCCTATCAACGGTTGTTTAGGTGATCAAGCTGCTTCTTTAGTAGGTCAATTAGCTTTCGAACCGGGTTCAGCAAAGTGTACTTATGGTACCGGTGCTTTTCTTCTTTATAACACAGGTTCCCAGAAACTTATCTCCAATCATGGTGCTATCACTTCAATTGGTTACTGGTTCAAGCATCTTCCATCTGGTTCAAACAAACCTCATTTTGCTTTAGAAGGTTCTATTGCAGTTGCAGGTTCGATGGTTCAATGGCTCCGTGACAACTTAAAACTCATTCATAAAGCCTCAGATATTGGACCTCTTGTCTCAGAAACCTCCGATGCAGGTGGAGTTGTTTTTGTTCCAGCATTCTCTGGATTGTTTGCCCCATATTGGGATTCATCTGCAAGAGGCACTATATTAGGTATGACACAGTACACTACTGCCAGTCATATCGCTAGAGCCGCCGTCGAAGGTGTTTGTTTTCAAACTAGAGCCATTTTAGAGGCCATGGAGGAAGACGCTTCTGCTGCCTTTGATGAAATTGAGCAAGATATCAAGGAACATGAAGGTGATGTTGTAGGTGGTGAACCTCAAGCTGAAGAAATAAATTCTCTCGAAATTTTGCAGAAATTGAAATGTATTGAGGACGTTGCAATCGAGGAGGAAGCTACATTAAATGAGCCAAAGAGCAGATCTCGTTCTGGTTCTCCACAATTGACCGTTTTATCTGTTGATGGTGGTATGTCCAAATCCAATGAAGTTATGCAAATTCAAGCTGACATTTTGGGTCCTAAAGTGGTAGTCCGCCGCAGTCCAATAGCTGAAAGTACTGCATTAGGTGCTGCAATTGCGGCAGGTTTGGGATTTTCTGATTCGAAAGAAAGGCTCTGGAGCGATTTGGAAGACGTCGTCACTTGCGTTGATGGTAAGAACGGCGGTGAGTTCAAAGGGAATTTGGAAGAATTGGAGAGAGGCAGTAGATGGAAGAGATGGGGTAGAGCCATCGAAAGAGCAAGAGGATGGCTCGATGATGACTTTTAGTTCGGTGCTATCCCTAAGTGTATTTTTTTTCAACTGCATTGTTAAATCTAGAATAGATTGATTTCTAGATTTTTTTTCTTTGTTTGATTATTTCTTGTTGGTTTGTGATTTTGTTCCGTTTAGTTTTGTGTTGTACTGTTTCTGCTTTTTATGTTTCTAATATGGTTTTGATTTTGTTTGAAATTTTCAGATTCGAATAGTGTCTCGACATGAACTCGAAAAATTGATGAATGATTTTAAATTAATACTTAAGTGATGATTTATGAAATTTTTAATAACAATGAATGATAATAATAAATAATAATAATAGATTTATTTTGATATTTTGTTGTAGGAGAAAAGGTCCAATTTAAGACAACAGTTATTAAGTGACTTTTGTGCTTTTAAGACAGTAAAACTCGAGGTGTAATTTGGGGTGAAATTTACTACTGATAAGATGGATTGATGAGTCTCCAATTCTGTTAAATCAAGTTAAAAGACACTTTGATAAACAATAATTCGATTTCTAGATCCGGCTTACTAGAATTTTGCTTGGGCCATATTTAATCAGATGATATGCTTTTTAACTTATGTGTTTCAGATTCTTAGTGTTGCAGAGCTGGTGTAACAGATTTAGCAGCCATAACTAAGATTCTGCTTAAACTGACATACATAAAAATGTCAGTTCAAGCAGTAGTAAGAGTCAGCGTATATCAACCATTTACAACTACGTTGGCTTATTTTAGTTCAAATCAAGGCATTTCGCTTGTTTGTAAAGTGTATCACATGAAAGACTTAATTTTCATCCTTACATTGAAGCACCGTTCTTTATTTTCATTACATTATGTGACACAAGCGTACAAGCTATGTGGAAGATAGAATAATCGGCTACTTAATGAACTGCATCTCTGGTATATCAACTACATCAAACTATTAACTTGACCTTTTTCACGGCAAACATTCACGAAAAAACAATGCGAGATGATTCTTTTTGAACCAAAAGGCGATGGTGAATGAACTATTACTTTCTAGACCATTTAGAACGACAAACCACCATCTTCTCCGTGTCTGTGTAGTCGAATGAGTTGGTTTGACTTGCTTGGCTATCAAATCCAGATAACGATCTAGTAACAGTGACATCGCCGGTGACTTGAGACTTTGTTATATCAAAAGTTGAGCTATAAAAAGCAGCAGTCGTTGCAGCAACATTGGAGGTCGCTATAATGTAGTTTGGGTCAACAGTTTCATTTTTTTTGTAGCCGATTGCCAATTCATTGGAAACCATATCAGCAATGAAGTAAAAGCTTTTGAAAAAATCTTTCCCTAAAACAAACTCATAGCCCAAATCTTCCATTTCAACTATATTTGTCAAATAATAATTTGTGCCATTAATAAACAGAGTATTACCAAACTCAATAAATGTAGAAAAAGGAAAACTGAAGGTTTTACCAGTGAAAGTTACATTGAAATATGTTGCTTGAAAATCAGATGATGTATCAACCCAAGAATTCCCATCAGGATCAACGAACAAATTGACAGCTGTGGCAATGTTGTTAAAATAATTAGAATTCACTATAAACTGACTGGCACCTGAATCAATCAAAGCATAATTTTTGGTTGTTGATAATTTCAAAGAATCAAAGCTGTTGAAAATTTCAAATTCATCCACTGTTATGTAGTATCCTTGATAGTATGGTGTGTTTGTATCCCTATAAAATCCACTAGGAAGATTTATGAATCGTGTTAGTGAGTCTATTACAATTTGTGAAGCATCATAACCTCCAAATACCAATTCCCCCCCAACATCCTCGCTACCGTAAATTCCTATAACATTACGCGCAGTATAATTATTATCAACCAATGATTGAGGAACATTTGGATAAGCAAATTTACCATCAGTTATGTATTGGGATGATTCATCTTGGATATATGAAATACCCAAAATAGATTGAACACCAGACATATCAACAGGTGCACTAGTACCAACACCAAGAACTTGCTTTGGAATAACGCTATTACCAATAACTAGATGGTCTGAACCCCAGAGACCGGAGATTTGACCAGTAGCATATTCCATTTCAAATTCTGTTGAATTCTCCACAAATGTGGTTGACTCATTGTAGTTGAACAAACTATCCAGTAACCATAAATCTGATGATCCTGTATCGATTAATGATAGAAAAGTATAGTTTTGAGAACCAACCTTCAATTCAGTGTAGTAAGCTTGACTTGGAGCATCATAGATCAATTTGGCCTTAACAACACCGGGGGAAGTCTCAAAATTGGCTTGAAGTTGACCACTATAAGCAACACCTAATGCGGCTAGAACCAAAGTATATATTCTGAAAAAGTCTCTCATGAAATATCACTGTTAATATTACAATTCTCTCTAACAATAGTTATTTAACTTTACGTTATACTTTGCTCTATATTTGCGTTGTTAAAAACTTGCCAAATCATTTCTATTTAAACTTGTGGTCACAACGCATAAATAACAGTTTAGATTCAATCAACAACATCTGTTGATATTTTGTTTCACATTTTCCTGCCTTATATTAGTGCTTACATACTTTACTATGAACATTTGTCTGCAATATCGAATATGGACTATAAGCCACTATCTTTGTAAACATACTGATTGATCATACATACAAAAAGATTCATCTCTATCATTAAAATTGATCGGAATTACTAGAAGTTAGCCTTATTACTACTCTCAAACAATTTCTGACCTATATTTGCAACCGGTGTAATAAATTAAAACTTGTAACCAAATTAAAGGCGGACTGAGCTTTTGGTTCCGCCTTTTTGCTTTTTTTGTATCACAACTTTTGATGTAATGAGCGGAATATGCTTCGAGGTCAAGACAAATCGGTGATGACTGTGTCCATATTTGTACTTTTGACATTTCCGTTTTTGTAATGAGAATAGATGATTTCAGTTTTTCAGCATTCTCTCCTTTTGAAAAAATTTCGCCTACAATCAAGTCTGATGATTTACAAACTAACAGAATCAGTATAACATTTCTTATTATCGCAACTTCTGGTAATCTTCACCACTAAGTATGTGTGTCGTTTTTATCAGAATAAAAATACTGTTGAGAAAAAAAACAAGTTTGATAGCTGGATATAGGTGTTTCAAGTTGACGAGAAGATCGTTGGAGACAACATTTTTCATGTATACTTTTTATTACTCTTTCGTATTTGAATGTAGAATATCAACAACGGGTACAAAATTTTCACAGTACCCAGTTTCTGTATGATGTACAACAATACCTCTTGATGTGAAAAGTACTGCACAAAATACGATTTATGGAGATTATAAAACATATAGTACATATATTGATTCATAGGTATTGAAAAATTTGCCTCAGTGTGAAAAACTTTTAGAGATTTTTCAATCTCAGTGAAGGCGATATAGAACGAAAGCTTCGAAATGATATTATTTTTCCCATTTCAAAGTGATATGAATAGTTGTAAAGAAAGTGCCATATTTTATATAGAGTCTAAAAATTCTGGTTTCAGGTAATGTGATGGTTCCATTTGCTTGAGAGATCTGCTTACAGTCACATCAACGGATGGCACAGCAGTACCAGTGAATGTAGCACTGTAGCTTGGAGCACTGGTTACCGGTATAGTTGAAGAAGCAGTAACATAATACTTCTCTTTATTATTGCATGTTTTTTTGTAACCAATAGCTATTTCATTGGAAAGCATATCAGCAATGAAGTAAAAGTATTTGAAAAAATCTTTTCCAAATAAAAATTCAAAACTTGAATCTTCATATTCATATACGTTGGTAAAATAATACGTTGATCCATTGATTTTCTGTGTTATGTTGAACTCTATGAATATTGAAAAAGGAAAAGTAAATGTTTTACCACTCAAAGTCATATTGAGGTTTACGGACTCAAAATTTGAATCACTGCGGATCCAAGTATTTTCCTCCAGGTCTGTGTATAAATTCATAGCGGTGACAAGGTTATCAAAATAGCCAGGTGCCATTATAAAACCAGAAGAACCAGAATCAAAGGCAATCAAATTTTTATTTGTGGAAAGATATAGTTTATCAAATTGATTGAAAACTGTGAACTGCTCTATTGTGGTTTGGAATCCTTGATAGTAAGGCCTTTCGGTACCATTATAGTAACCACTCGGAAGGTTTACAAATCTGGTCAATGAGCTTGTGTCAATTTGAGATAAATCGTAGCCTCCAAATACTAGCTCACCTCCATAGATTTCACTACCAGTAACACCTATAACATTACGTGCGGTGAATTTATTGTCAACTAATGATTGAGGAACATTTGGATAAGCAAATTTACCATCAGTTATGTATTGGGATGATTCATCTTGGATATATGAAATACCCAAAATAGATTGAACACCAGACATATCAACAGGTGCACTAGTACCAACACCAAGAACTTGCTTTGGAATAACGCTATTACCAATAACTAGATGGTCTGAACCCCAGAGACCGGAGATTTGACCAGTAGCATATTCCATTTCAAATTCTGTTGAATTCTCCACAAATGTGGTTGACTCATTGTAGTTGAACAAACTATCCAGTAACCATAAATCTGATGATCCCGTATCGACCAATGTTGAAAATGCGTCACCATTGGACCCAACTTTCAATTCAGTATAGTAAGCTTGACTTGGAGCATCATAGATTAGGTCTAGCGCTACAATACCAGCTGATACCTTTTCTGGGTGTACAAATTTATATCCACAAGCCACTTCAATACTCAATAAGAAAATCTGGCAAGCTTTTGGGAATATCATCAAAAATAGTATGTCCCTTTTTTTTTGTAGTAAAAAGTAGAATCATAATCTCTTGTTTAAAATGGGATCATTGAATCATGTTGCTGAGACGAACGTATTTAAATAAGAAACTTGATCACAATTCAAATTAGCTGGTAATTACTTAATTGTTGTATCCACTTGTTTCGAGCCTGCGTTTTCACTAATTTACTAATTATCAAAGGTACTGTAAGTCTGGTGCAGATAATGGCTAAATGCTCAAATTAGTGAACACATATGTCGCGGTATTTGATGCAAAATCATATGTATTCATCTGATTGAGTATTCATTGATACAGAATCTCAATCAGAGATGTATTTCACATAGACTAAAATTCATACAAAGCACACTTTTTCAAGGAGATGAACTTTCAATTTAATGATGTCTCAGAAATATGAGCCTGAATCTCCAATCTTTCGATAGAGCACTACTAGTTCTGTCGCACAGCTATATCACACCCCATACCATTAGGTATCGAGATAAAACTTCGGTAGACTAGAGTTTATATTCTGAATTCTTTGTTATGAACTACACAGATTTTGCTTAGATCGATTGATGATATTAATCTTAGCAGTACCACCAGCAATAAAAACAATTATTGCTCTTCTTCGCTGTATAACTGTAGGGGAATCATTTAAAAATATTGCGGGGATCCTACACACGAGTAAACTATTTATTGAGCCCAACCGCCTCTATTGAAGTGCACTGAAGACTAAATTCATCACGTATAGTCATATTTTTCTGAGAGGTCTTTGTGTGAACATAGGAGCAAGCATATCCACCAGTTGTGAGGACAATATAACGGAATTCTCCAGTATCATACCTAAAGTTCTTTCTTATAAATACTAAAAACCAGATTCATGAAACAGCCATACATTCAATTTACTAAACCATTCGTACTGGACGTGAATTATAGATATAGTGAATTGTCGTTTGCATATGTGTGAATAAAAGATCTACCATCCGAAACAGCAAAAGATCTCGACAACCGCTGTTGTAGAAATTGTCATCTTTCTCCTGAGAGACAGCAGCTAGCAGCTAGCAGACTTTATATTCGTTAATACTACAAACGAGAAGGGTCAAGAAATTTAATCTAGAAAGGTGATGCCAAATAAACTTGGTTTCAATATAAATTCACTTTGAAGCATGATCTAATATTCCAATCCGGCATATATTTCAGTATGCCATAATACACTATATCAAAAAAGTACCAATATAAGTGAACCTATGAGGGATTGCGTATGGATGAAATATTTTTGTCTCTTAGATTGATCGTTTTGAAAATCCTTGTTGGTTTGAATTTTCCTTTGAAAAAAAGAAACGATAAGGGGTGCAATTTGAGGCTGAGCTACTTGCTTTCCATATATATATATATATATATATGTAATTAAAGACTACAATGGTTTCCAAGTGATTTTGAAAAACTTGTTCATTCATATGCCAACGCTGTCAGTGAAAAGCTGATATTTCAAATTCATCATAATACTAGTTATTAGATTAACAAGTCGATTCCCTCTGGATTAACGATATCTCACAACATTCGCTCCCAGCATGAAAGATTGAAATCAAATTTCACAAGTTATATCTATTCAAATGACTAAATTATTGTCCGTGTGATTATGCACATACAAACAATTGTCATTAAGTTGCGCCAATGACTCGGTCACAGAGGAAATTATAGGACCATGTCTTGTGTCGCTATGAAGTCCTGCGGTATAAAGTTGTGTTATGAAATCAAGTCAAGAAAAATATACAATCCCAACAAATAATATTAATGTGACATGGAACAGTTGAATTGACGTATATCATCAAATATCAGGTGATTGGATTTTCGATTAAAAATGTCAACTGTTCATCAATTGTTTGGCACAAGTCAAGCTTCTTGATATCATTGAAACATTTGAAATTCAAATTCAAATCACACAAATAGAATTTCATTCTTTTCCACTGTTTCAACTCAAAGTCAAAACCCAAAAACTTTCCCATATCAAAAAATATTCTCACTCTTTTATCCCCTTCAAAATACAGCTTAGCATCAAATAATCTAGCGGGATTTAACTTCAATGTATTGCAATGAATGGTAGCATATTTGGACTCTTTAACAGTGTGAAACCCATGAGATTTCTCAAACTCTTCGCTAGTGGTTGAAATATCATTAGAAAATTTGGAAACACTGTCGATATAGTTGGTATAGAATTTGAAATCCTCAACAGGATCACGCTGACCCATTGCAACACCATTGAATTGCCCTTCTCCTCTAAAGTGGCCGAAAGATCTAATTTGCTGCTTGACTTGATAAAAGTCTTCATTGGCTTTGACAGCACCTGCTATAAATGTGTCTTTATCGCCCTCTCCTTGTTGGCCTTGGGAGAACAATTTATAATAGTAATCAGGACCATAAGTATTATAATATAATGAAAGCAATAGCGTTTTTATATGATTGTTTTTGTTGATCAAAAATTGACCCAGTTCAGTTGATAAGTCCGGTATTGTCCCTTCCAAGTCATGTAACGGAACTGGCTCATCTACTTTTGGTTGGTTTGGTAGTTTCAAATATGGTACATTAAGTACTCTAGCTCTCTTTGTTGGAGAATACTTTATATCAGCAATATCGTAGTAAAGGGGAGATGTTGTTCTTTTCCAGTAATCAGGCCATATGATCATACCGATTGTTGTGAATGGAGCTTGCTTGAACCATTCATCTGGATTTGTAACAAGAATGTTATCAGAATCTAACAATAACACGTTTTGAAAGGACGAGGCAATCAAAGCTAAGGATTTGAACTGATAAGACCTAAAATTTAACTGCTGGAAGATTGCTGAATTTTTGAAGATTGTGGGAATCAAAACACATTTTGCGTTCAAAAATGGTAACACTTCTTCACAAAACTGAATTTCATATTCTTCGATCGATGTAATTATCACTTCCACTGGTAACTGCGACCCAGATGACCGTAACGACTTTATTGAGAGTAATGATAACCAACTGTATTGGCCTCCTCCCACATATACTATACCGTTACCTTGGTACATCCCCTTGGGAAATTTCAGTGGGAGAGATTCATAAACATTGCGATGAAGGGTTTGCAACTTCTTGATGTCATCGCCGCTCATCTTTATCGACTTACCCAACAGTTCTTTGGTCAAAATGCCATCCACGCTTGAAGCTGATTCAATGATCTCGATTTTAGGGATGTTGTTTGCGTGGGGATCATTTTCCATAAACTTTTCGAAAATCACATCATAGAATTCCATCAACCCAGTGTTCTTGACTTCATTATTCAATATTTCCTCCTTGAAGTTTTTTTTGGAGTTTTCGTCAATATCTGATAACAAAAACTTTTCCAAGTTTGTTTTTTGTGTTATTTTATTGCCGTTACCTTTGGCGCCAATTTCATCTTTATTGTCGCTTATGTATTTCGTCGATGTAGCTGGTATGTATTCTGGTAGCTTGTTGATTGATATATTGCTGAAGATGATAAATCCAACCAAAAGAACTCCTATTCCAACGAAAGCTAGCCTTTTGCTGATTTTTTTCATCAGTATTGTTTTTTTCTTTAATACCCAAATGGTCAAGATCTATATGAAAAGACCACTGCTATAGCCAAAAAAAAAGGAAATTTTATGCAAGAAGAATAAAAATGATTTGAAATCAAGTAATATAGGAAAAACTGTATATATATTGATTGATTAACTTTTCTCCACGTAGCATAGCAGAAGGTGTACCGATAAACAGTGGTTACTACTGAGATGTTTATAAAATCGTTTTTAGTGGGCTCACCTAGCCGGGTGAGTTCCCAGACGATTTTTCATTTGATGGCGTATTTAAATCAAGGTCACCTAGCCACGCGATGCTTAGATTGCTCAAAACAGTGGTTTCAGTTCTTGAAATATTATTCACTGTTGGCCTTATATGGGAAGTCGGACGTCCTTACGGAAGCGAAAGGCATCTCAATTGCAATAGCTGAGGTGGACGAGTTCGAAAGTCCGCACTATTCACAGGAGGGCGGTACGTGGACCAGCTGAAGAGCTGAAGAGCTGAAGGATCTTTGGCGGTATGGAGCATGCCATAACCATAACCTTGGCTGGACAAGGGTCCCCTACCCTGGCGCTCGTTCCCAGCATCCACCAATTGCGAGCAGTGGTAACAATCTAGTGGTTCTTGCTCATCTGTAGGAGGTGTGAAATATTATTTCACCAAGGGATGATAACGAGCGACGAGGAAAATTATGGTGTCCAGGGAATCTAACACTCAACTAAATTGGGATTATTATCCAACAAAAGGACTGGGAGGTTATTTCTCAATGCAGCGTGATGCTTTACTGTATTCAGATAGACTGTATTATATTTTTATTTATTCAGAATATTAAGTATTATGTTTTCATAATTTATTGAGATACTTATTTTTTAATTTATATAATTCTTAACTATTTTTTTTTAATGATTATTCTTAATTTATTTTTTAGTGACAATCTCTGATGGTCAGTTTTGATGGGGCGTCAATATCAGAAAAAATATCTGATAGATCTAATTACCATATCTTTTTTTATTATATAAATTATTTATATAAATGGTAATATATATTAATAATAATCTTTTTTTATTATTAATATTTTAATAAAGTATAAAGATCCAATATAATTGTATTGAAATCAATATTAATAAATATTAATAAAACTTAAAATGGAATAATTGGATATTAATTGTAATACTAACAAGTAAAACAAATACATAAGTATAGCATATTGAACAGATAATACATATTATTATGGTTATCGATAATGAATAAAAGTTACGCTAGGGATTATCTTTATTGTCCCAATATATTGTGAAATATATTTAAAAACTGGGTAAATTGCAAGAAACTCTTATTATTTTATTATATTATATTATATTATATTATATTATA
>PPLN03000025.1:0-157129 GCA_003707825.3 Cephaloascus fragrans
CCCTTACACCACTCACCCTTACACCACTCACCCTTACACCACTCACCCTTACACCGCTCACCCTTACACCGCTCACCCTTACACCACTCACCCTTATTTGGCAAAGAAATACATGTATAAATAGTATAATTGTACGTTCATATATGAGTTGATGCAGGTTCAAAAGTTCCAGATTCTAATTACCTCATCTATGTAATCGATTTCGCTACTAGAAAATCTTATCAAAATGCCTTCAGGAGAACCCTGTTGTTCATCCTTATCTTTTTGTTCTTTGTGACTAGCGCACCAGAAATATCCTGCGCATCCTAGATTAAAATCTCTTGACCAGTTCTCTGCTTTGTTGTTCCCGAATGGTTTTTTGCGAAACAAATTCTCTCTAGAAAGCAGGCCTGGTAGAATGGCACCATCGATTTTGATATTGGAATCATAAAAAGCTTGCAACTCTTCCAATGTCTCATATTTTTCTTTTAGTTTTGAGCTCTTCTTATTGATATTCATATCATAATTTGCACTATTCTTTTTGCAAGTTTTTAAACCACCGTTTAGCCATAACAATCGTTTGTCTTCGCTAAAATGGGCAATTTGAGTTGAACAGACTTTGAAATTGTTTTCGTCGTTTTGCTCTTCTTTCAATTCACCGATTGCAAATGAAGGAAATTTATTGAATTTGAAATTTCCTTTGAGTGAAACTAATTGTCCTAACCAGAAAAACTCTTTGTCGCCATGCACTTGTGTTCTTAACTGGCTTGAAAGTTGTAAATTTACGGACAATAATAATCCTCCCAAAGTTCTAGATTTCTTCATCAACACTAGGCCACTTTCCATGTAATTTCTATAATTCTGTTGAAAAAACGAATTATTCACGTTTATATCAGAAGCCAGCTTGATACCAAAAACATCGTTTTCGATGTAGTTTTTGTTGACTAGATTGAGCAAGAACTTTATGGCTTTGTCGTTTGCGAATTCGTCTATATAAAATCTGTCTTTAAAAAAAAAAGAATTAGTATTTTCATCTAGCAATTCTAAAAGCTCTTCCGGATTCAAAAAGGGAATTGTGTCAGTGTCCATCAAAATCATTTCATCAAAAGAATTGAATATCGCTGCAATCCATTTATTGGCAAACCTTTGAAACTTATTGGAATACTCAGCACTTATCGATTCGATTGTATTGACAAACCAAACATCTTGCTTGTGTGAACTTATCTTTTCGTTCCTATTGCCCTTCAAGACTAATGTAACATCATCTCTTGACACTGCTATCAATTCTTTTTCAAACTGTTCAACTAAATCACCCCTATGTATGATTTGAATTGGTAACTCATTTCCAAGAAATCTTAATACCTTTATTAATCTTTTCAATTCATCAACTTGATAATTTGAGGCGCTCAATACTATTCCTTTTCCATGTACTTGCCTCTGAAATTGTGCCCAGAATGATCCATGCTCCTCGAGTTTTGGAAAGTGAATTACCTCACCGTTCCATCTCCTATATGAGGGCAGAATGTTAGTGAACATAGGAAACAATTTCAGCTCTAATTCAATCATATTGAGTCCTTTAGGTAATTCACTATGCAACACACACTGGTTGTAAATTCGTATGTTCCTAACTCTTTCAGTAAGGTAAGAATACTCGTAAAAATAGTCTCGTATAAACCTTAGAATCTTTTGCTTGCCACTAACTTCATTTGAGTCATAATAGTCATTTGATAAGCTGTTCGTCAACTTGGACAAATATATTTCACAATTCTCACTGACCGATTTGGATTCTGTTGCAATCATCCGGTGTAACGCGTTGTTGATCGATTCACCTTCATAAAAGTTGATGAAACAGTAGATGATAGCTGTAAATATGAAGGACACGAATAACTTTTTCTTGGAGTATCTTTTTATTCTAGCGCAAGAAAAATTGGGTAGATTTGACCGCATTGTGTATATTCGTATTCGAAAAAGGAGATGAAATTGTTAGAATGATGGGAGCTTGCTTTTGATGTGCCAAAGCCTTCAGTAGCGACGATGTAACGTTTTATCCAACAAATGGATGAGGTGAAACTCGCTCGGGTTGATGTTTGTTGATTTATTTTACCCAAAAGATTGATTTAGCTTCAAAGGTGTCTTCCATTATACCAAAAATTGTTAAAACTACTCGATAAAGTATGATCATCCAGGGAATTAGATCATAAAGTTTGAATAGGTTTATTGGTTGGGCAGTTTTGACAGCTGCCATGTTTTGATGATGTAATACATTACTTTATCATAATATTCCCCAGTGATACAGGATCAACTCCATGCCTTTTTGCTCTATAGGATTTCCCTATTGTTTTCCCGTCAACATGTTACCCAAAAGCTGTTTAAAGTTTTAATATAATAAGCTTAGATGAAAAATTGTTTTTCGTGATCTTTTTCACTGACTGTAAATTGATTTTTTGGCATTTCCTTTTTGGTTCGAAAAAGCCGATATGAGTTTATGGTATGTTGTTCCATCCTTTACTACGAATATTAAAAACTCTCTTTTGTGGCAATAAACGTTTTTGCTAGCTGTTTAATACAATAGTTTTTAGGCATACTATTCTTTGGTGCATGTTCAAGACCAGCCGTATTGCTCAATGTAACGGCATTCATGCTAGCTTACATATTGCCCTCGCGGACTCACGCTTTTTATTCGCTGGTTTATTGTCTTTTTGCTACCTTGAATCACACGGAAAGGATACACAGCGGGCTTGCGATAAATTGATAATCTTTGTTTTTTCTTCAAAATCTCGTATCAGCTATACAACCAATAAATTATATTATGTAGGTGAAATTTGAGCACGACTAACATTTCATACAAAGCATCATGACAAGCTAGCTGAATTCTGGATACCTTGAAGATAAGAGTTGCGAGTTTTTGTGAAGTAATTTATGAAAAGCATCTTCAGGATATCAAGTTCTTAGAGTATTTAAACGTCTTCGATTCCCTCAAAACACTCATTTTTTTCTCATCAATTCACTACTCAAATAGTAAAGCTCAAGATTCGCAATGAAAATTTCAAACTTTTTAATTCTCTCCATTTTATCAGTTCTTACTTCAGCCGCTACAACTGATGGTATTGTCATTGACAATGAAGTTGTTTGGTCTGTCACCAACTTCACCGCTGATGAAGCTACTTCTGGTTTAGCTAAAAGATGCACAAGCTGTGTTGGTGATGGTGGCCCATGTATTCCTGGAAAAGGTCAATGTCACAATCCTAAAGGATGTTGGTCTAAGGACGGTGGGCCTTTTGTCTGCCAATGTGCTCAAGGTGGAGAATACAACTTTGCTTGTTAATCACCCAAATTATTATATTTGACCCCAACTTCAGTGAATATTATTTCCAGCAAAAATCCTCTTATTACTGTTATATAGTATAAATCAAGTCACTTATAGTATTATTAGGTGTAAAGTATTTAGTAAGTTTACTTGTCTTTCAGAAACTTGACGTGAGATGTTTCATTGCTGCACATATATGCCCGACAACTTCATAAAAACCTCGATTTTGATCATTTTAAATTCAGCCTTCCCAAATCTACCATATCAAGTGAGCTGAACTATTAATAAATGTGCAAATATTTAGCTCTGTTAACAACAAAGGTCTTTCAAAGATCAGATGTATAGATTCAAGCAATTGAAACTATCCCCATCACCACCTGATTAAACATTCAGATTTATTTACGTCAAAAAATGTTTTCGAGAACGGAATTGACTTAGTTACTTGAGACTTCTAGTTTTCCATGAGGCAATACCAGAAAATTATTTTTAAAGTCTATAATAATAAAATTGGCTGCCCGAGTGGTAATCGGGATATGTAAGTGGAGGCATGCGTTCTTAATGCCCGACAATTGATTATCAAATACCGTTAAAGATCGGGGAATAACGAAGTCGGACGACGCCACAACATGACGGTAAAAAGTTGCAGATTCTGTATGTATTGTGTTTGTTGATATTTTGGGTTAAAGGTGAAAATCATATCGGTGTTTGAAAAATACCGTCTTTGAATTTACTCACAAGGCTGCTTAGCAGTGACAAGTCACAGGTGTCTGTTTTAAAGAAAAGATATATCAAACTTTTGAAATCAAACTACTTTCCACCCTTCCCAAATACCCATATGGAACATACTATCAAACTTCGGAAGAATAAACCTTGAACGACTATGTTTTTCATTACCACTACTTATTCTCAAACAATTTTTTTTGCTTACACTACATTACACCACTTCAAAATGAAATCGACCCCTAACAGCAAACTTTCAGTTATTACAATCAAATGATATATATATCGGAAATTTCACGTCATATTTGGCTTGAAAAATAAGGGTTTCAATTGAAAGTTTGAAAAATGGGTTTTAATGAACATAAATAATAATCAATCAAGATTCACAAACAATTGGATAATTCTTCGAAAAATCTGTCAAAACGTTGCCTTTGGACAGCAATACTCCATTTTCTTTTTGAGACGTGAGTTAAAGCTCACTATCATGGTATTCACATATTACTCACACTATATTACTCACGCTAAAAAACTTTACTTTAACCTACCTAAAGTACCCAGACCAAATTTCAGCCATATGGAACGTTTGCAAACTTAGTTGTTTTATTGGTATTAATACTTCCAAAATATTCAGTCAAATCATCATGTTTGTTCGGAAGCCTAATCTTACGATAAGCCGAATGGGTTTTATGGGATGGTGGCCGATCTCACACTGTATTATTCAAAGATAAATGAAAACGTAGAGCGGATCATCTTCAGTTAATGTCGCATTTACTCAATGATTCAGAGACTGGCGAGTTGGTGATAGCTTGAAAGGCAAAATTCAACAAGAAACACAATAGTTAGCACCATTTAAATTGGAAATTAGTAATTACAAATTAAATCGACGTGATCGGATAAAAAATCACACTTATAAAAGTTGGATCCGTAAAATATGTGGATCTTTTATTTCAAGTTGATTTACGATAAGATCTTCAGTTCTCGAAGTATTTAAAAGGTGATATTTCTTCATTTTTTTTTGTTCCCATAGCCTCCAACAACTAAAAACAACAATAAAATTTTTAAATATGTCCTTAATTTCAAGCTTCAAAACTCAATCTGGTAGGCCTTTGAGAATAGGTACAGGTACCGGAACCAAATGGCAATGGCTCAAGAAGAATAGGCCAGCAGAGGAAAGTGATACTTTGAGCGAGCCATTGGTTGAGCAATTACTATTAGCATTAAACAATGGATTCTACCATATTGATACAGCTGAAACATATACTACACATCAAGAGGTTGGTGAAGCTATCAAAAGATCAGGCATCAAACGAGAAGATTTGTGGATTACCGATAAATACAGTCCTGGATATAGACAAATCAAGGCACCAAGTTCAGGACCATTAGAGGCTATCGATTCAGCTTTAAAGAAATTGAACACCACTTACATTGATTTATACTTATTGCATTCTCCTTTCATCACTGTTGAAAGAGCAGGATTGACTCTCGAAGAAGCATGGAAGCAATTAGAGGTAGCCCACGAGCAAGGAAAGGTAAAGAACATTGGTGTTTCCAACCATTCAGTGGAACATTTAAATAGAATCTTCAAAATTGCTAAATACAAACCACAATTTAATCAAATTGAGTTTCATCCATTTCTTCAAGATCAGACTGATGGGATTGTTGAGTTTGCGGAAAAAAACAACATTTTGATTGAGGCGTATGGACCTTTGACCCCATTGTTCAGAATCAAGGATGAAGAGGCAGAAAAGGCAAAACCTTTACTTGAATATATTGGTGACTTGAGTAAAAAATATGGCAAGACCGACTCCCAAATTTTGTTAAGATATACTTTACAAAAGGGGATTTTGCCAATAACTACTTCTGCCAAGTTAGATAGAATAAAGCAAGTATTGGATGTGTATGAATTCGAGTTGAAAGAAAGCGAGGTTTCAAAGATTAGTGAAATTGGAAGTAAATACAAGTTTAGAGGATTCTTTGTTGAAGACTTTGCTGAATTTGATAAATGAGGAAGCTTTCTTATCTAATATACAGAACACTGCCATCATGTGTCATGAAAAAATGTAGTTGTAACGATTTGTGCTCTAATATATATATTGAAACCAAAAAATAACTGGACGAGTTGGGAATTGAACCCAAGACCTCTTCCATGCTAAGGAAGCGCGCTACCAACTGCGCCACACGCCCTGTAAGAAATTGGTGGTCCCTAGCAGGATCGAACTGCTGATCTCGGCGTTATTAGCACCGCGCCTTAACCAACTGGGCCAAGGGACCTTTTGTTGTAAGATGAAGTGTCAATTATAACTATACTCTGAAGTGTCGTGATTATTTACTTCGTATGAAAATAATTCATTCATGTAGCATAAATAAATTTGTATTTCATAAGAACATCATTCCATCGAAAAACATCTCTCTTTCATGGCTTGTGATAAATAATATCGACTACTTGATTATCGTCTGACATTAGGTTAATTTCTGAACCTCGTTTAACTCACCATTAAAAAACCAAATAGCCAATAGATTTATTGGCTGCTTTTATTATTTTAAAAAAGTTTCAGGTCCAATAATATCCCTAAATTTATATCAGATAGCGCCTGCAACCAACGAGCTGCCTTATAAAACTTCAGCTGTATCCACTTCAAGCTTGCTTATTTCCTCAGTTATACCAGGCTTAAAATCAATTCCAACCACTATAAATATTCTCATACTTTCATAATTTCACTTTTTCACGATGTGGGTCTCGTTTATGCTACATTTAACATTTGCTATTTTTTCTGTTCAATCATTGCTACACGATACGAGACTCGATGGAGAAGATCCCATTGATGAACTTCCCAAATCAATAATAGATATATTATCTTCCAATGTTGAGTTCAGCACATTCCTTCGAGTTATACAACGAAATGGTCTTATCCCTTACGTAAATCAACTATCTAACGTTACATTCATTGCTCCCATCAACTCAGCGTTTGTTGAAAATGAGAACGATCAAGTGATTGAATTGACCTCCGAAACTTTGAAAAGATACATCATAAATGAACCCATATTTTCCAACGATTTCAATGGAACAGTTGTGAGGAATTCGTTGTACTATTCAAGCCCTAATATATCATATCCTCTATTGCTACAATCTGTTGAGGACAACTTTTTCATTGATAATTCACAGGTTATTGAGACTGATGTGATGGCGTACAATCAACTTTCGATTGTGCAGGGTGTCGATAAAATTTTACATTTACATGGTGATCTATGCAACTTCATCTCCAATGAAAGTTTCTCGCAACCAAAAGACCCCAATGTCTTAAAAAATATACACATTTTCCGTTCATTGTTGAATGAAAGCTGTCAAGATTTTGAGAACTTCACATTGTTGCTACCATTGGATGAATCATTATCGTTCAATTCCATTGAATTTGAATATTTGACAACAAAATATGGTACGAAAGATAGATTAAAGCTAATTTCCAACTATTTCTTGCCTGGTTATATTGGCGGAGCAATTGAAAGTACAAATATAACAAATTATAACAATAATCTAATCAATATCAAATCTATTAATAAAGGGTTTGAGATTCTTATTAATGACACATTTCACTCAAAATTCAATAACATTTTGACATCAACTGGTATTATTCATATATTCAACAGCTCTTTGACTTATGACAATTTGATCGATTTCACTCCAAGAAAATATTTAATAGGTTTGGATGCAACGGAATTTGTTGCAACTGTTGATTCAAGTGATCTTAGTTACTTGATTGATGACAAAACAATAAATCAAACACTTTTCATCGAAAATTCAACATATGATAGTTTCAGTGATAGAAGTCTTGGGAACTCTGGTTCTCGATTATTATACCATTTTGTTGATTCCAGAATCGATATTTACGATGATGACTTTCAATCTCAATTGATTGATTCAAAGTCGATACTGAAGGGTTTGGGTTATAATCATCAAAAACTCAAGGTTCTGAAATTTGATTCGAACAAAATTGTTTTGAATAACAATATTCTTGTTATATCCGATAAGATTGAAATTGGAAATACTATTATTTACCTAATCGACGATGATTTGACTCAACCTAATAACTTGAAACACTCAATTGGTCCAATTTATCATTGCTCGAGATCGATAACATATTTTGATGATTTGAACTTGATCAAGTTGCCTCCAAATTATCATAATGACTTGGATCACTCGGGTTATTCTATATTTATGCCTTGTTACGATTCTTGGAAAAGTTTGGGGATGACTTTTGATTATTTGGAACAAAACGATACTGCTTTGAAATTGGTTCTTGAAAATTTGATCGTAAATGGTTTGATCTACTCTGATTTTGAAGATGAATTGATTACTACTAGTTTGGACAACTCCAAAATTACTATTTCCAAAACAGATGAAGGTATCAAGTTCAACGATACTGTTATTCCAGTAAATCCAAATTCTGATATTTTTTTCAATCAAGGAGTTGTTCATCCTATTCAGCAAGTTATATTTCCGGACGAATTGGAGATAACTTTGACAAACTTGATTCAATCAAGTGATTCGAGCCATTTCTTGAGTTTGTTGGAAGAATTTAGTTTGCTGGATAAATTGCAGGGATTGAATTACTCAATCATTTTGCCATCACCTTCCTCCCTAAAGTTCGAAAATATTACAAAATTTTCACCAGACATTCTAACTTTATTGAGGTTGCATATAATACCGAATGAATACTTGAGCAATCTCTTGGAGTGCAATGAAGTGATAGAAAGTATTTCTGGAATAAAGCTAGAATGCCATGAATTGTCGTCGGATAACTATATGCTCAAACTTGCCTCGAATGACAATAACCATGAAGTGAGAATTTTGAAAAAAGGGTGTACCAGATCGAAGAGCACAGAAAGTGGCTCACAATCCTGTGTTTTTCTAATTGATAGACCCATTTTACCAAGCTGGTTAGATTACAAAGATAGATTACATATTCATTTACCCATAGTCTCGATGATTATTGGTATAATAATAGGAGCGATATCTATCATTGCCATTGTTTTGTTATTGATCTATCTATTAGGTAATTCAAAAGACGGAGAGGACGAAAACAGTCCCTTATTGAATTCAGATGATGACCAGTCTAGCTACGGCTCGAATGAAATAAGCTCAAGCTCAATCAACGAAAGTCTTCCCAGCCATAATAACAACATTACAGGACCAATGAATGTAAATGCTGATCATAGTTTTCTGAAAATAATAGAACGCAGCAGAAACATTCCTGTTTGATTGACGTTAATACAAACTTCAGTGCTTTAACCTTTCTTTAATTTTCGTAGAGGGTTAATAGTCATTTAGATCTACAACCGCTTAACTTATAACTGTACACTATAAGCAATAAACAGGTTTTATGGTAATCGGTAAATGCAAGATAATATTGACACATACATCATAGATACTATTAATATAACGAAATAAAATTTGTTTCTAAATTTTATGGAAAGTGAATATTAAAATTTGTTGGTAGGAATATTTTTGAACATTTCTAATATAGCAGAGTAGTGGCCCAATATACCAAATAAAACAAACAAGTGCCAAATATTGTGGGAATTGAAAATGTAGTCAACCCACCATAGAGACCAAAATTTGTCTTTGTGCTCTGTATAAACTGGCTGAGCTTTGAAATGTTTTTCAAGTATATTGACCGACTTAGATTGTTGATTTATCAAAGCATTTGTCGAAGAAGATGAACAACAGTTCTCATTTTCTAGCAAATTCGATTGAGGACAAACTTCAATATCATCTTCATCAATAACTACATCGTATCTCCACTTTTCTGGGATCAAATTTCCATAGAACAAAACGCCGCAGAGATACCAGACAAGGGATCTCGATAAAGGTGAATAAAACCATAAAGTGTGATAAAATCCTGTGAAGTAAGCCATGAAGAAAAAAGCTGAACAGCCCAAGAATGCTAAGAATAGGAAAAAACCTATTCTCAAACCTCTGGATTCTGGCTTATCGAAATGTGGAGACCAGTTGAAAATCAATCCCATCAAACCACATAAAGCACTGAAACCGATGAAAATATAGCGAATCTTTGGTAAGAAATATAAAGCAGCGTATTCAGTTGTTATCACGGAAGAAGATATCAAAACAGTTATACCAGTATAATCAATGCACGCATATCTTGATCTCACCTGAAAGTCCGCAAATGATGAATAAGTGTGCCATATAACGGAAAAGATTAAGCACTGCATTGAGGTTATCAAGAAGGAATAAATGATGAGATTTGAATAATCTGCATTTGTATATGATATGGTCTCCGGGAAATGGTATAATGTTATATACAACATTATAAAAAATCCAATTAGGTGAGTCCAAATATTTGAAGTTTCATTGTGACATGAACAAATTGAATTTAATGTGTATGTGTGATTCTTGGAAAATCTATAACCATGAACGATGTATTTGTTTTCCCTCCAGAGTAGGGGCAACTGAAAGTAATGCAAGTACTTTGCCTGACCAATCTTTAATGCTGTATCAAAGTTGAAGAAGTTCAATTTTAAGTCTAACATAGATAACTCAGCTAAATTTGTCATATCTTTATTATTTATCAACTTATCTAACTGATCAAACTTGTAATCAAAAAACTGCAAAAAAATTAAAGCTTTATCATGGTAAGACAAATTCTTCTTCAGTTGGAGGTAGTCATAATTTTCGTCAAGGGTATTTATGATGAACTCCAAATTCTTCTTTGAGGAGTCCAAAAAATTGTTCTTTATTGTCTTCAAAGTTTGATATATCTTCCTATATTCATTGTTACTTGTTATTTGTTGATTGTGATCTTTCGAATCCTTCTTGCCGTTTGCAGAGGATGAAGCGCCAGAGGAAGATGATTTGAAATAGCTCTCGAAGTTATCTAAACGTGATTCCAAGTTGTTCAAAAACAACTCTAATTTTTGCAATGCAATTTCTTCCAATGAAGCCTCTTCGCTTCCCTGTTTAACATTAGACTCCAAAATTGAGCTGTACGAGTAGCTGGACTCTATTCGTTCCATCAACAATTTATCCAGATTACTGGAGAAGTTCCTGTTTCTTAGTAAAGGCTCTTGCTGGTTCATATTTATAATTGAATGTAGTATTCAATCAGAATATTGTGATACAAAAATCAGGGACAAAAGTGTGTAACTGGAATGGATAAGGACTTATAAGCAAGAAATGAAGGAACGTTTTACCATTAGTACCATAAGTTAAATTGATAAGTTAATTAAGTAAATTAATGAATGGAGCATGTTTTTCAATAATAACCAATTTTATTATTCAAAAAAGAAAAAAAAAAAAAAGAATCAGGAACGACCGGTGCGATCAATCATCACGTGCAAACCACGTGAGCCTCTCTTTTCTCCTATTTATTTTCTTTTACGTAACCATAACAAAATAATTACATAATAATGTTATGTAATCATAATTTATCATTCTCTAATATACGGCCTCATGATTCAATATACTGAAGATTGGCTGTTCAAGATAGGAAAAAAGCGTAAATGGTGCGAAAAAACTGGTTTATTTACCTACTGAACTATTGAGAGTAATTTGTTTTCAGAAATATACTGGAAACGTTTATATATTCCGTATATTCAAGTTTATTGTGATTGTAGCATATATTTGGGTACATGCGTGTTACCCGGGTGCGGTCAATTTCTGGCAGTATGAGCTATAGAAGCAGTCAGTTTCAAAAAACGTACAGGCAAAAAAGAAGACTAAACACCATTTTTGAACATATTTCATACCAGAGAATGAATTTGTTACATTCGCGCTCTGTTTTTAGAGCCCAGAGGAGGAGTTTGGCCACGGCAGCTTATAATGCAGCTTCCGTCGTTAGAAACTACCCTGTTGGGTTGGATGTTCACGGTTATAAAATCAATAATGTCCTACCAGTTCCAGAATTATCGTTAACCGCCGTCGAGTTGACACACAGCAGAACTGGATCAAAGCATTTGCATATAGATAGAGCTGATAAAAATAATGTTTTTTCAATCATTTTCAAAACAAATCCCCCTAATTCAACTGGTGTTCCCCATATCTTGGAACACACAACCTTGTGTGGTTCTTATACATATCCAGTCAGAGACCCATTTTTCAAGATGATAAATAGATCGTTGTCAAATTTCATGAATGCTATGACTGGGCATGACTATACTTTTTATCCCTTTGCTAGCACGAATCAAGTTGACTTTGAAAATTTGAGAAAGATTTACCTCTCTTCAGTTTTTGAGCCTTTATTGAAGGAGGAGGATTTCCATCAAGAAGGTTGGAGATTAGAGAATGAGGTTCCGGAAGATAAAAACTCCCCTTTGATTTTCAAGGGTGTAGTATACAATGAAATGAAGGGCCAGGTTTCAAATGCCTCTTATTATCATTGGATCAAGTTTCAAGAGTCAATATATCCCTCGTTGAATAATTCTGGCGGTGACCCATCCAAAATCACTGACTTATCGTATCAAGATTTGCTCGACTTTCACAGCGAAAATTATCATCCATCAAACTCGAAGACATATACTTATGGTGACATCCCGTTGAGAAACCACTTAGAGAAATTGGATGAATCTTTCAAACATTTTGGTAAAAGATCTGTCAAGAACGTTATTAAGAAGCCAATTGAGTTGGAAGAGATCAAAGAATTCAATTTAGATGGTCCTATTGATCCCATGGCAAATCCAGACAAACAACACAAGTCCTCCGTCACTTGGTTTGTTGGGAACCCTTCAGATGTCTATAATGGCTTTTGCTGGAAAATCTTGAGTAATTTATTGATCGATGGCCATTCATCGTCATTTTACCAAGAATTGATAGAGTCTGGTTATGGTGATGAATATTCTGTCAATACTGGTCTAGACTCAACAACAAGTTTAAGTTCCTTCACGATCGGTTTACAGGGTTTAACTGAAAGCAACTCTGCCAGTTTATCGGAAAAAATTTTATCGATATTGAGGAAAGTCTCTGAGGATTTGAAAAAAAACCCTGAGTTGTTCAATAGACGTGTTGAGGCTATAATCCATCAGTTGGAGCTCAGTAAAAAAAATAAAAAATCTGATTTTGGTATGGGTTTGTTGTATTCAATTGCACCCAACTGGGCAAACGATATCAACCCTTTTGATATTTTGGCATTTGATGACTTGATTTTTCAATTCAAGCAAGACTACGTCAAGAAAGATTTTTTTGCCAACCTCATTGAAAGAAATTTGTTGGAAAAGCCATACGTTAAGTTTACAATGACTCCCAACGCAGAGTTTGAAACTGAACTTTTGAGGGAAGAAGAAGAAAGATTAGCTAGAAAAGTTTCTCAGTTAGATGACGAAGACAGAGAAATTGTTCATAAGCGTGGATTGCACCTTTTAGCGAAACAAAACGAAAAAGAAGATGTATCTTGTTTACCAACATTAACAATGAAAGATATTCCAGTTAAAGGGGAAACTATTCCCTTAAAATTTTCTACTTTGAACGACAGTGATTCACCATTACAAAAAAGAATAACAGACACAAATGGATTGACTTATTTCAGAGCTCTTAAACCAATTCCTCATATACCAGAAGAATACATCCCGTATTTACCTTTGTTCACTGATTGTTTGTTGAATTTAGGCACAACCAACAAAGACATGAGTGAATTAGAGGATGACATCAAGTTGTACACTGGTGGATTGTCTGCTAGAATTGATGTTAGACCATCACCTACAAACATATCTGAACCTATCTTACAGTTCCATTTGAGTGGTGTTTCTTTGAACAATAATGTAAACAAAATTTTTGACATCTGGTCTGAATTGTTAAATCATACTAATTTCGACAACGTCGAAAAATTATCTACTTTGATTAGATCATTAGCTTCCAACAACATAAGTGGTATTGCCGAAAGTGGTCACGTTTACGCTAGAAACTATGCCGCTAAATACCTAACTCCCGTTAAATATATTCAAAATTTTTTGGGTGGTATCGGTCAAGTCCAATTTATTAATCAGTTGAACAAAATAGTGGAAAACAATGAAGTAGAATCGAAACTAATTCCAATTTTGAAAGAATTACAAGCTTTAATTGTTAATAATTCAAATTTTAGATATAATTTGATATGTGATTCATCATCAATTTCTGAAAATGAAAAATTAATTTCAAATTTTCATGGCTCCCAATTACTGAGCTCACCCAACTTACATACAGATCAAGTATCAGAAATCATCTCAAATTTCAATACCCAAGCTAGAGAAGCTCCTCAAAACACGTTGATAAATTTGCCATTTCAAGTCAATTACGCATCATTGGCATTGCCAGGGGTACCTTATGTTGAAAAGGATGGCGCCGCTTTACAAGTTGCTTCTCAGTTATTGACTTTCAAACATCTTCATAAAGAGTTGAGGGAAAAGGGTGGTGCGTATGGAGCTGGTTTGTCTTATGGAGGAACTGATGGAATTCTTGGTTACTACACTTATCGTGATCCTAACCCTATGAACTCCATTGAGGCTTTCAAGAAAAGTGGTGAATTCGCTGCTTCCCAAAATTGGAGTGATTCTGATTTACAAGAAGCAAAATTGACCTTATTTCAATCCTTTGATGCCCCCATAAATGTTAGTGACGAAGGTGTCATCAATTTTAGAAATGGGATAACTGACGATATGAGACAAACAAGAAGAGAAAATATTCTTGGTGTCGGTAATCAGGATATCAAGAATGCTGTTACTAAATATTTGGTTGAAGATTTGAGTAAGAGTAGAATCGCTTTAGTTGGTAACAAGAATGAAAAGATCAACGATGATTGGAAAATTATTGAAATGAGCAGTTCCAATCAAGTCGATCAATAGCTGTGATATTACTGTATATAGACATTCAATCAAAAACCATGTAATTATTGTTTTAACCCAGATAAATATATAATACTTGTAGCTAATGTTGCGACAGAAAAAATAAGCAAATAGATGAAAGCAAATTTAAACATACGATCAATATCCACTAATTGACACTTTCAATGAGGCCCAAAGCAATATGTTTCATGGGATCCATCCTTGCTCCATAATTATAACAGAAGTCTCTTGAATTCTCTAATGCACAAAATACATTGTCAGTGTTAACGTCTCTGGTATTCAATGCATTGATAGCAGGTAATTTCATTATTGAGTCTAGAAGCCCTTTTATATGTAAAATTTGAACATTACGATCACTCACAGACACAGTCAATCCTAAGTAGTCATCTACTTTCACTTTTGACTCACCAATATCATCACCGAATTTTACGTCATGTATATCCCAATATGATATCCCATTGGGGATTAAAACATTATTACCATTGCAAATGTCATCGGCATCTCCCCAGCCGATGATGGGAATATCGAAACCAATTGATCCACTCATATACAGAATTTCAAAATGCGAACCATACTTTTCCAAAACAAAAAAGTTGGGTCTGTACATTGCTGAACCACAACCACAATTGTCTATGTGGGCTCTTGCAAATCCAATCCAAACTTGTTTTCCTTCAGGCAAGGATATTGATTTATGGGAAGGAATAGGAATCAAAGCGGTACCCCCCCTCATTTCACCCACTGCTTCCTCACTTTTAGTATTTGGATCTAGTTTATATGTGAAGGTACACAAACCAGTAGCTATTGAACATTCTAAAATGTTCAAAGACTGGTACCTATATACAAAGTTTATCTTTTTGTGATACAATTGATTGTTTTCAAAATTCAAAGGTGCAACAAATGGTGTCCAATTTTTTTGGATTTGAAGACGTTTTGAATCCTTAAATTTAAACTCTATCTGCTTACCACTAAATGGTAAATATCCAAATATACTTCGATAGTAGTTATTGTATTGCTCATCATTTTCGTCTTGATGATCATAGTCTGGGTCATCCGGTGATAATCTGTGAAGCATATTGAATATGATAAGTGGCTCTTCGAAGCCTAACTCGTTTTCTATCGTGAGTATTCTGGGATCTTCAGGTCCCCACGTTTTACCTTTTTCCATCTCGTAATATATATCTATTGGGAGAAATGCAGGAAATGTGACAAGCTTATATTCTATTGCATTTGTTTTATCATTTTTGCTGGGAAAGGATAACTTAATATTGAATAGCTCATCCCAGTTGGCATCATATATTTGAGCGTACGCGAAACTTATCAATGGAGAGGATATATCTCCTGTAGGGGTGTAAATGACTCTACTGATATGGAAGTGCAAGCCAAACTCTTTTAACCAAACAGAACACCCACCAAATCTAAACCAATATTTCTCTATAGTACCTTCACTTAGTTCCTGAGGAACCTTACTGAAAAAGTCCTGATAGGGATATTTAGAGTGAAAAATTGTTTCAGCTAAGGTATAAAGTGGTGCATCCAAAACAAATGGACGAGAAATCTGAACTGGTATGATAGAAGACAAATTGGAGCACTCGCCTTTGGAAACGTCTATAATCAAATTGTTTTGAAAAGATACGATCTCGTGGCTAGCGTAATTATAATTCATGATTGATCTAGAAATTGGATCCTCAAATTTATCGTCTATAGGCCTGAAGAGACTGGCTGAGTTGTTTAATTTTCTTAAAATATTGGAGGAAGGTCCATGTTGAGGGAATGCAACAAGATTGTTGTAGGATTGTTTTATTTGATGTATTTTGTTGGAGGCAGTCAATAGGTTTGTTTGGATTATTACAAAGATTGTAATAACCAGAAAAAATATGTATAAAACCACTTTTCGCCTGGGAAACACCATTGACATTCTTCTCACCATGATTCATGAATATATTTTCACAACAATACGTGTAGGTTTATGATTTTTCATCAAAGTGTTCACAGTGGCTTATGCTTGTGAATGTCCGTGAGACTATCTATTTCTGCCCGATGAAAAGATGTCGTTAAGCAATTTGAAGAAAATTTCAACTTCTAGTTGGGGAACGTGTGATGAAAATGTATATGAGAATAGTTTCAGTAATCAGTCAAAAAATCCAAAAGCCAAAGATTTGATTTCGTTTCTCTAGCACGTCAAAATTATTGCAAAATCCATCCTTAGAACCTGCTTCTTCTCAAACTGAAAAGTTGATTATATACCGTTATTACGTAATTACAAGATCTCTAAGTTATCATCTATTAGCACCACCAAAGATTCCCCAACGTCTTTAGATCAAAATTATATGAATGTTGTATGTAATTTAAAGATATACGATAGTCTATAATTCACCTCTATATGCAACACTGAAACTAGCACATCAATCATAATTCGAAAATGTTTTGAAAAATTATTCATTATGCCTTGAGTTTACCCTCTATCTTCAAAACAAGGCTCATGGTTTGTTCCATAAAGGTCAAAGTCAAAATGGTATGTGGAGCAATTCTCATCAATTGAGCACCAAATCCTTTGTACAACGCAAAAATCCCCTCGGATTTGATAGTTTTCATGAAGCAATCAATAGGTCCAGAGTATAAATTTCCTTTCTGGTTATAAACCCTAGTCAAAACAACATCCCAAGGGTTCATTACAACACCCACACCCAATCCAGCAGCTGTGGAAGAACTCAAGTGTAAAGCAGGGCCTTCAGTAGCAAGATCGTTGGATACCAAGAAAGATTTGGTGGCATTGTAAATAGGTAACTGAACAGCAGAACCTGCACCAGTACGTAAGATGGCAGCATCAACACCTCTAAACAATCCTTTGATACCCTCCTTGTGAAAAATTTTAGAAAGACCATCAAACATAGAAGTGTAATGAGTTTGCTGACCGATTTGAATGGAGGATGAGTAAGATTGCATTCTGGTCTTGACTAAGAACAATGGTGAGCCGATGATGGCACCTGCAATACCTGACAAAGCACCAGCTGAGACATTGATGGCGACAGATTGCACCTCATGTGAGTTTGAGTTTGGGTAGAAAACACCGTTTATGACATCTCTGGTAGGCTCATATAAACCCAATCTACAACCATTAAGACCAAGCTGGTAAATATACGCACACACTAAACCCTTTTGACAACCTTTAATACCTTCATTCTTGAAGATAACACCTAAGGCTTGAACTGGATTTTTGTATGGTCTAGGAGCATTTGCATTCTTAGCGGTTAGTTCACCTTGCAATTGCATCCTCGTTTTGACTAGTTCAATTGGATTGGTAAAAGTAACAGCACCACAGGCTGCGACACCTAGAAATAACTGTTAGCGCTTGAAACTAAAATACGTTGCACATTTCCTGCTACCAAAATATTACATACCACCGGCTATAAAACCACCTTTAAAAGTTAGTGACTGTGTTGGGGATTAAATACCTCTTTCTCGATCTGAGACTGCTTCAAGATGTTTAAAAGTCCATAACGAAGATTGCCGATTCAAGAGAAAACAAAAGCAAATACTGATAACTTACCAAATGTGGAAACATTTTGAGCGGCATTTTGTGAAGAACTTCCTTCCCTCGACATTTTTCGGACCTTTTACCTTGAAGTGAAAGAAAGATCAGTTTTTTTTTGGTATTCAAATTATTTTCATAAAGAAGTTAAAACGGTAAAAGATATCCGTCCTGATGCTAAAATTTATTGAGCGACAATCGGGGGGTGACAATTTGATTCCGGTTTTTCGAAGTTGACTTCTCGCTTTAACAGTGAAGCCACTTATAAACACACACTGAAGGTAAGTACCTAAAGTATTCTTCAAAGGAAAGAACTGTTGTATATAACACCAGAAAAGGCGTAAGAAAAACAACCAAAAAAATCTCGGCGGCAAGTTCTTAATACGAATACGAAGGCTTTTGATCGATTAAGTAATAAAACGAACAGTTTTCCGTGGAGAGACCACCAAATTCAGAGAGCGTCAAATATCCAAAATTGTAAAGTAACATCAATGGTGCTCAAATCATCAAAACCTGAATTCATGGCAGAAAATTAGCCGCCCAAAACAAAACTGACAATATTTGCTACTGATACTCTGAACCAATGCTGATATCAAATGACTGAATTCACAAATTACTTCCAGTTAGCCCATCTTTCCACCATATGCTACACCTTCAATCAGTCAGACGCTCCTTGGGCATTCCATAACAACACCAACTATTACTTTGTTTCGTCTTCGACTCCCGATGCCTACAAGACTCCAATCAGCTCTGCATCAGATGAATTAAAAACCATTTTTACGCTGGCAATCAAGCTGTACATCCTCAATGAACTAGTTCGAAATAATCGCGTTTACCCATTTGCGGACCATGCCATCTCAATCCGTTCTAATCAGATTATAATAATGGACGTCTTGCTTCACCAGCAAGACTTGTATTTGATCATCAACACTAAAGACTTGAACTTGATGAGTTTGAAACTTTTCACCAACAACTTCTCTAATGTCAACTACAACTTGTTTATAGTGCCGTTCGGTATAACTTGCAGTCTTCCCTCGAAATTGATCTACTCTAATCATTTGAACCAAAATTTCGTCAATTACCTAACAGATTTAAACATCAAGTTTCTGGGACCCCATGTCAAGGTTATAGTAGATAAACTAGAGATTTTCTGGCCTTTGGATTTACTTTATATTCAATTATTCCCATCGGAGAATCAATTTCCTAGCATCATCAACTCTTACGTCGATTTCAATTTCAATGCCAATACTCCTACTCCAAAATTGTATAGCCCTGAGAAGTCGAGTATAGGCACAATTGGTAAAAATGATTTCTTAGGTGATTTTTTAGAATTGAATGACTTGAGCAATGATATCAATAATGATTTGCTTGATTCCATCAGTACAAACGATATACATGAAAACTTAAACGGAATCGAGAATGATACTGCTCTTAATGAGAATGATACCATGCATCACAGAAATGATGCTCTTAATAGTGTGCCCTCTGAAAACGAAAAAAACACTATCATGTCTGCCGAAAATATGAACTCAAATTTGAACACGAACTTGAATTCAAATTCAAACTCGAATTCAACGGCAAATACTGTTGAGTATCAATACGCAGAAAACGTATCTATACCTCAAATTGATATTTTGTACCAAGACCCAGGCGCACCGCGTCCTTTACAAAATTCATACTCGCCTTTGAATTTTAATCCCATAATCAAGACTAATCTCGATAATAAGTACATAACGGGAGGAAAGTATTTTATCGAATCAGATTCTACTAATGACACAACCCTTGCTAATAATAATGATGATCATGATAAAAAAATGGAAGATAGCTTCATGGACAAATCCATATTGAACGATGTCCAAGAGTATCAGACAACCACCAATATGATACCAACTCCAATAACGACCATCAATACTTCAACGATGAATGTGAATACCTCCAATCCGAATGTCAATTTACACCCCATATTGAATGTCAGCCCAAATGTTAATACAAATTATACAACTACTATCAATCCTTTAGTGGAAAAAAAATTGGAAATGAATACATATAACGGATATGATGAAGATAGTGATGAAGAGCTCGAAAGTGATAGTGAGGAAGACACCACAAGCGAAACAGACGAAGATAATGAGTCGAACGTTCAAACAACTGACCTTGATATGGGGTTGAACGATGACTCAATCATTGACGATATGAACCATGAGAATTCCATAATATTCGAGAAATTCAAATTCCTTCAAACGTTGAACTTGAACTCAACAATTTTCAAGAAAGATGTCAAGAGAATTCACATTAACGATTTAAAATTTTTGAGTATGAGCTACTTCAACGACTACATAACTCACATCAATGATAACGAGGACGAGAGCAGAATAAAAATAGATAATGAATGTGATGAAAACAACGAGAACGAGCAGTTCAATGAAATCAATAAGTTTGGAGAAGAACTAACTAATTTTTTCCCCGGTATCAAGCATCTCACCTTGTTCGATATAATATATCCTTCAAACCACAATCTGGAATGGCTTTTTACTGCCACTGACAAAAACTCAGTAAAATTTCAAAGAGAGCAAATGGACTCATTGGATGACATTATTCAGACAAAGCCACAGCTCCAGGTTAAAATCAATAAAAATTCAACCATATTGAAAATAAACATGATTTCAATATTCTTTTGGAAATACTTGAATTTTGAGCCTTTGAAACCAAAAAAATTCGATTTGTTATTGTTGTCGTGTTTCAATGCTTCCGAATTGGTTGATTTCATCATTGATTCATTTGAAGATTTCAATTTGGGTTCAATTAAAAAGCTTTTGAAGGGAAACTTGATTTTAAATGACTATAACGAGAAGTTATTACTAATTGGTGAAAAGTTGGTCAAGTTGAACTATAACGCAAACTTATTGATTTTGATTATCGACGCTGATAGCAACTATATTAACTTCTGTAAAAATGTTGCAAAGTTTCATTTGAAGTTTCCAAGTTTGAAAATAAAGTTCAAATTGATCCACAAGGAGTTCTTTTTCGACAAGCAAAACAAATTGAAAGTATTGCCAAATTTTAAACTAACTTTTTTTTTGATTGGCTTATATAATTTAGTATCATCAGAATTGATCAGTGAGTTGATCCAACCAAATGCGAAGATCAACTTTCAAGTTCCTACAGTAGCGAAGACAAAACTAGTTCACATATCATTCAAGCGCACTGGTAATTGGTTTGTTGTTTCGCTTATTGATGATAAATTATATAAGAGATACAAGTTATGGTATGTACCCCAACAAGTCAACACTCTTGATAAAATTTTCATGGAGATCAAAGTATTGTTGCAACAGTTTTGGTCGCCTAGCTCAGTTCTAGTAACCAGTAATTGGGATACACATGATTATTCAAGTTTCACTGAAATTTTGAATAACTGGAAAATAATCATAATCAATTTATCAAAGATAATAGCACCACTAGAGATACCTGCTTCGGATTCAATAAGTTTGGGTGACTTCAGGTATATGATTGAAGATAGATTCGCATATTTGTTGAACAAGACGATCTTAAGACTTGAAGTTGTTTATTTGCTGGAGGAAATGAATTTGATGGAAACAATTATTGACGATTACCATAAGTTGATCAACTTAAATTTTATGAATGGCGAAATCATCTGGATTCCATATCATGTCTATAACGTTGACACGATAATGCGGCATTTAAGTGACATTGAAGTCACAGACGAATAGCAAGCTGGCGAGTTTCCCAATAATAATTATGAATGCACATGATGCCAATATTTGTAGAAGATTTCAATCATGAATTTTCACCACGAAGTTTTGTGAACGATGCTCTACTACAAGAATTTAATTTCGACAACTCAATCATAGAAATTGTAGACTTTCAAAAATTCTTCAAACTTTAGAAGTTTGTTCTGTTGTGAGAATTGCACTACTTGCTCCTTTGCTATCAAAAATCCAGTGTCAGAAACCTTAGTGTGTTGATTTAATACCCGAGTATAATACTTTTGCCTCATCGAGTCACTTTTTTTAGCGCTATCGCACAACTTTTTGTAGTTTAGCTTACCAACATGTAAACCGTTTTCATTGAAATACAATTGGAGTAAGAATATCATCACATAGTTAAGCTGTTGAAACTTATTATAAAATCCGTGAACAGTTTTGATGCTCTCGTGGTAAGGCACCATATCTTTATCTTCAAGTAAATCAATTAAATATTTCACATCATTCACATAAAACTCCTCTGGGATTATATCAAGAATTGACGTTGAATCATTGATAACTGACTCCGCCAATTTAATCAATAGATTTGTTTTTTCACAAGAAAAATAGTTACGAACATTGAAAAATTCTTTAAACTCACAAAGTGGAACATTTGACAACTGCATGCTCAATCTATATATGAAAGTATCAGGTCTCAACTGTCTAAAATCTCCTTTCAACATCAAAAGATATATCAATTCAACAAACTTTATTCTGGTAGATATTGTATCAAAACCCAAATAACTCTCTTTATTCAGCGGTTTACTGACTATCATTTTTTTGATTATCTTAAAATCGTCAGGGTATATAGGGTCTATCTTGCAGTCGCCAGTTCTTATGAATATCTTCATGAATGCATCTTCAAGCCATGAATTTAACAGTCCCAATTGAGACAACATTTGATATATGAGGGTTTCTTTTAGTAATTTGTTATATAGGGATGTGCCTAAACTTAAGTCATTTTCCAAAAACGGCTCAAAATTTAATATGAGTATATTTGCAATCAAATTCAAAACAGGTTTCACGTTTATCCAATAATTGTGTTTAGCTAGATCTTCAGAAGATCCAGAATCAAAAGCGATCTCAATCAATCTCCAAGAATAATCCATTAGTTTATCCTTGAGGGGAACGAACTTTTTGAATATACTAAGGTTCTCATGATTTTTATCGAACTCAACTGTTTTGAATTCTCGTGACTTCTTGTTGTTCTGATAAATCGAGTGCTCATCTTTTTTTGGTGAGGGAGTCAAGGGTTTCTCAAACTTCAGGAGTTCAGTTTTGAGTTTTTTGGTTGGCGTCATGTTCATATCATTGTCAGATAAACTCGAAACATCTCTCTTTTGTAAGCTAACATCTGATGATTTTGTTTCCGACTCCGCAAGACTTGAAGGGAGTACATGGTATCTCTTGCTCCTAAAACCCATAGCTTCGGGCCTCTTAACAAAACTAACCATTTGAAAAAGTCTATCCTTCAATATAGATTTGAAATCCTCCTCGATTTTTAGCTCATGTGAAGTGGTCTTATCTGAAGCGATTTCATAATAACAATTCAATATTTCAAGTGCTTTCTTGTTTAGGGGCGATTCATTTTCGGTTTTGAGCTTTACTTCGTATTCATTTATATAGTTATTCTCCGATAGTATAGCTAGCGTTAGCAACAAGTCAAAAGAAGAAGCCGAAGGAATTTTTATGTATGGGTAATCATTGATCATGGAAGACTCTAGTAACAACAAAAACTTATCGTGCGGAGCAAGTATCGCAAAATTTTCAAGCCATCCTTCCTCATTCAGAAGGTATTCTGTCGACGAAATAAGCACATCAATATCAACCATTTAAACTTCTTGGAAGTTAATTGGGATCATAGGACGCGTTGAAGCATGTTTCTATTAAATAGACGAAAATAGACACCGGTTTGGAACCCCGGTTCAACATCAACTATAGTTCATACAAGTGTTTCAAAGGTATCAAACATGATTTAATGTCCACCAAGCAATCACTACTATCATGAAAATTATTGGCATTAAAGAACAGTTCACGATATCATGAAAATGGAAAAGCAAAAAAAAAACAAGAAGTATGCAACTTTTCCATTGTTTTGTGTCTCTTTTAGTCTACAAACTGATTTATGAAGTTATTGATGTATGATTATTTCACCACAAAATTAGTACAATTGAAAAAAACTTGAAGAAATGAAAATGTGCAACATGGATTATTAACATGTTCTATTATGATTTGTTATGTGGTAATGTTGAAAACGGGTAATACTGAACACCAACAGATAAATTGACTGAGCAAAAACGAAACAAAAAACGAATTCCAAATAAGCATCTCGTCATCACAACTGATTGATATCATCTTTCAACTCCGTCCAGCAAGATAGGTTTTCCTGCAGTAAAATTCTTGCTCTCTTTACATAGTTAAGCATAATTCCTAACCATTTTTTCTTTATTTTCGTGATTTCATTGTTGAAGTTGATACCAAGTTCTCTGGTTAAATTTTCCATATCATTATTCAATAAGTCTAATAGTTGCTGAATTTTCAAAATCTCCTTTTCCAACCTGTCTATCTCTTTCTCTTGCATATTGATCTTTAGTGAGTCTGTAGTTGAATATGTGCTTTGTATATCGTTGTCATCATCTTCCTGGCCATCATGCAAAGAAGATGTAGATTGGGGCAATACATTGTATCTTGTGGATTTTTTGCTGCCACCAAAAACCAGGTACCAACCCAAATTTTCTCTCTGTTTCTTCGTTTCGTATCTTCTGACTGCTTCAGCTATTGTAGGGCTTGTTTTGGCTCCTTCTCTCAAGGCAGTTTCTAATCTTTCAGCCTGGATTTTGTCTTGCTTCAACAATTTCACAGTTCTTTCCTTTTTGCTTATTGAATTAGTTAAAATTTTGACCTGCAAAACTTTCAATTTATAAAAGTTTAATATTTGTAAACAGGATTTATAGTTCAAGATGAATTGATGAATTGGCTCCTTGAACTTAACATTATTGTTTATATTGAAAGCTTCAAAATTTAAGAAATACTTATCGATTGTGGAACCAAACTTTTCAATCTCTTGATTGATACCGGTAATTTGTAATGAGAAATTATTCAAATTACCACCTAATTCGACTAACGTATCAATCAACTTATTGAAGTTTCTAAGGTTTATGCTATTCAATTTGTCCAAGTCAGTCAAAAATTTGATGTTGAGCTTGAAATTTTGCTCAAAGTTGGTCAAGAACTCTGGAATTTCTCCGTTTATTTTCTTATTATAGTTGGAAGATGAGGAGGAAGATGCTTGTTGATATGGTATAGGAAGTAAAGAATAAAGTCCATTTTGATTTGTAGGGTCAATGGGATCGCAAAGTAATGAAGAGTATGGGAGATACGTCATGGGAGGCGACGAGATAACAGAATTCCAATTGACCTCATTTGGATCTAAGAACTTAGTGAAAAGCTCACAGCTTCGAATTTGAACGATATCCTTGCATTCATTCAAAAATCCCAGAAGTAATCTCTTCCTACTTTCAATCATTTCAATGTCTTTGTTTATGTTGATTGGGTTGATTATGTAGTTAAAAAATGAATGCTTCTCGGGGATGGATGGTACTATAATTGATGGAAACAATTTCATCAAGCATCCTCTCAAAGAGTCAAACTCGCTATATCTTCTCTTAACGCTGATTTCGTATGGGTGTAGCTGAATGGCGTATAATATAACAGACGATCCAGGTGCCCTATTAGCACTATCAATTCTGATCACTGTTTCTTGGTCATTTAAAATTTGCAAAATCCTACTTGAAATGGTAAGCGAATCGTTGATATTAAAATGTGGGCTAGTGGTATTAAATCCCTGTTCATAGTCATTTGCTTTACCACCACTGGGAGCTTGATCTTCCTCAGCAATTGCACCATGATTAATATGTGGTTGATAAGGATTGATGGTTTTCGACTGCTCAAGAAAACTAGAGAAAGAGGGATTATTGTCATCCTCAATTCCATGAAAAATGTTTTCTCCAATGTCTCCATCTCCACCAAAGAGCTCGTCCTCATCCATCTTCAATTGATTGCTGGATATCTTTTTTCTTGATATTTTTGCTCTGTATAACCCATTTTGCTTAAAAGACGCTCTAAAATAAAAGACTATATCATATCCTGGTTTTTCCACGACTGTGCTATATTTTTGTTGGTGAATATATTCATTTACTTACCTTCTAACAATTGTTATCATAAACCAATCAAACAGTCAGTTCACTCATTTACTCTGTTGTTGTCTGCTTGTTGTCTGCTTGTTGGGCTTTTGGCAAAAATGGAAGATGGTGTTAAAACTTTCCAGAAACAACACTGCAATTGACCTGTCCTTTTTATGGTATAGAGACAAGGAATCGTTGAAGATAGGTCAGATATCAAGATACACCATAACTTACTCCAAAAGTGCCAATGATAGCAGGTCTGTTTTGCATTTGAGAATTACCAACGTTGAAAACGTTGGTGTGAGGATGGTTCATTTGCTTAGCGGTCCCTTCATATTTTATTGTCATGTCGTCCCTTGTAACTACGATCACCATAAACCACTTCAAACGTTCGGGAGTGACGACAACATAGATATCAAATATGACAATACGGTCAAACCGGGTCAATCATTCAAGGCAGTGTTGAAGATGAATGAAACCTCCAAGTTGTATGGGGATAGAGAAGTTTACCGATGGACAGTTGATATATGCTCTCAAATCGTTATTAGCGAAAGGACTGAAGTTACCTATGATTTCATGATTGGAACAAATAAAAAGGCGTTGAAAAAAGTTCGAAAGCACTTTGGAGAAGAGGATTTTAAATTAAATGAGCTGTTCAATGTTTTGCTTGACGTTGAAAAACAAAATACCAACCAGTTGTGGGATGTTGCACCCCCATATCCCGACAAACCGGTTCACTTAGTCTTTCTCACCCATGGAATTTTTTCAAATTTAACAGCTGATATGTTTTACTTGAAGGAAAGAATTGAATATACTGCTAATAATTCCAACGTCTTGGTCAGAGGATATACTGGCAATGCCGGCCACACCGAAAGGGGTGTTGCCAAATTGGGGAAAGCGATGGCTCAGTATATTGTACAGTTTTTGAATGAAACGACGTTTCAAATAGATAAGATCTCGTTTATTGGGCACTCTCTTGGAGGTTTGATACAAACATATGCCATTAAGTACTTGCTATCTTATCATTCACATATTTTCGACAGTATTGTTCCTATCAACTTTATCACTTTAGCTTCACCTTATTTGGGGATCTTGAATGAAAGATCATTATTCATTTCATTATTTTTGGATATTGGAACTTTGGGCAAAACCGGAAGAGATTTGACATTGTGCAGAAAACTACCTTCATTAAAAGATATCCAAAACCAAAGGGAGTCAAATAAATCACATACAAACGTAAACGATCCTTTGAATGCCCATACCTATAGATTTAAGCCTCTCTTAGAAATGCTACCTTTAGAACCCTTGCATCAGTTTTTGGCGAAATTTAGGAATTTAGCTTTGTATGCCAATGCTATCAATGATGGTATTGTTCCCTTGAGGACGAGTGCTCTTTTGTATTTGGACTGGAGCGCGATCAGCGATGTCAACCTACTTTCAACTAACGAAACCAGTGGTGATTTTGGTGTCAGAGATACTAATAACCAAGAATTGGGTCCCGGAAGCAGGAAAACTAAAAGCTTGAGTGATACTGAAAAGAAAGAAGAGTTCCTCAAATCTCTGTCAACAAATTCTAATTCTGTTAGAGAGATTCCTGATACTAAAAGGCATGCTTTGAATCAAAATAAAATCGGTAAACTTGTGGACTTGAACCTCAATGGGCATACTGATAGTCACCGTCCCAGATTGTCAAGACGGCAAAGGAGTCTAATCAAGATGCACGCCAAAAGTACCGATATTTCTGAGTTTAAGCATGGTGCTACACAAAAGCTGGCTACACCCACCGACTCGACAGGGAGCTTGTCTACTACACAAGAGTATGATGATGAGGATATAAAATCGTTCAGAGTTCCTCCTAGAGCATCAGCAATAGAGTCTGCCATCAATACATTGATTTGTCCGCTTCCAACTCAAAAATTTCTCGTTGATCCTGACTCAAGAGAAAACCCTATTTTTCATGACAGGTTCTACGATTTTGATAACATAGCACCACCGTTTGAGTTAGGATTCTTTGACAAGCTCAAAAGTTTTGTGACGAACGAAAAACTTCATACTCAAATCAAGATCGCGAGAGCCTACCACGATGGGCTATCGTGGAGAAAGATACTTGTAAAACTCCCGCCAGATGCTCATAATAATATAATAGTTAGAAGAAGATTCAGTAATGCCTATGGATGGGGAGTTGTTGACCATTTGTGTGCCGAATTTTTCTCTGATGTTGCCGCAGTCAGTGACGAGCAATATGTCAAGGATACCACAGAAAACAGTGATGACACTACTTAACTTCAAATTAAAACCCACTTGATGAATTTTCATGATACAATATTCACAACCTACCAAAAATATAAATTGATATGATAGCATTATTTTTTTTTTCAGGAAAAGATCATTATAACAGTCTTCAGTAGTTGCGATTATCATGCCAATTGGAGCCTCCGAAATTATACAGCAGAAATCACGTCTTACCGAATTAGGAAGTCGAGTTTGAATATTATGGAATCGAAATGAATAAAAAAATCATGAGTTCATTTAACACCTTTTTGTTCAATAAACTGTCCTGCTAATTGTTCACATAATGGCTAGTAAGTAATGCTGCTTGAGATACTTTGTATGACTTCTCGGTTTATTTGATTTAAGGGGGTTTTTTTTTACTGAAGTTTTTAAAACTCTCTCTATAAAACGAGCATAGAAACTATCACATCAAATTACAAGAAACAAAATGTACTAACTTTCAATAGAAGCTAAAACTAAAAACATAGTTGTCAGGTTGATATCGGCAGCCAAAACTGGTTTTGCAAGATCTGTTGTTGTGCCTCGTTCTACACCTAAAATTACACAAGTTAGATACGATCCAATTGGTATGTACAATTATTTCATGACAGGAATGCTGCCACGAAACAACATAAAAAGAATAACTAACAACAAATAGCTCAACGTCATGTTTTATTTACTGAGTTCAAAAAGCGTAAATATCCAGAAATTCCATCCATAGATTTTCACAGAAGAACTAAATAACAAACTGATATTTCCTGTATATAAAAATACAATGTTTTAGATTTAATCAACATGTAGCCAAAAAAACATCTGATATGTATAATGAGAGAATATATCAACTAGATTACTTGGATATTATGGTTGCTGATACTTTTTCAGCAAATAACGCTGGCTCGATAAAACGAATGATTTCTTCACTTTTCGAACGAATAAAAAACTGAATATCCCTGAGTTATTCTTAAGACTACACTTTGAATAAAATGATTGAAATTCTAATTCAATATTTTGATTACTTTTTCTAATATACAGGAGAATATCATTTGAACAAATAACAGTGCAAACAACTAAACACTAAAACTCATGGAGTTTCGTATCCATCATCATCAAAACCACCTGGCGTCTCGGCTGCGTGGCCATAGCCACCGGGTGTAGGTGCTTCCCATCCTCCACCAGGAGTTGGAGCAGCCTCACTAACATAAGAACGGCTTTTGCTTCCTCCCCAGGTGGATTTATTTCCATCGTTTCCTCCCCAAGCGGATCTGTTTCCATCGTTTCCTCCTCCCCAGGTAGATTTGTTACCATCACCACCCCAAGTGGATCGGTTACCATCACCACCCCAAGCAGATCGGTTACCATCACCGCCCCAAGTAGACCTATTGCCACCCCAAGAAGGAGTCTTACTACCATTGTTAGCAGCAGGCGTTTTACTACCAGCACCCCAGGCAGGTGTTTGTGATCCCCAAGCAGGTGTCTTACCACCAATACCCCACGCAGGTGTTTGTGATCCCCAAGCAGGCGTTTTACCACCAGAACTCCATGCGGGCGTTCTTCCACCAGCTGGGGCACTCAGAGAGCTGGGAATAGAAAGACCTGTGTTTGTTTGACGGAAACCTCTTTCGTTGATAAATTCAAGATAAGGTATCAACTTACCCAGATTGTTATAAAATGATAGTCTTTCCTTCTTGATGGATATAATCTTATTTTTGGTGTGGAGTTCAACTCTAGCTTGGTCACCATTGGCATCTTTCACAATACCTTGCAAACCTTTATGTCCACCAGAATTTATCGTCACTTTTTGATTGAGAGTTTTATCTCTTCCACCCACTCTGGGTGTAACAACTGGCGCCATAGGCGACATCTTCTTGATGTTTGGGTTCAATTTATTTAAGTCGGGGCCTAAATTAGATGAAACAATTGAATCTTTGGAGGAGATGGTAGTGACATTCAAAGAGTTGGTGACAAATATACCCAAATTCTCTGTAATTGTTTTCGACTTGATAAAGATGGCTCTTTTATAGATATGAATGATAGTTCCTTCCCTTCTCTCACCTCCCATTTCTTTAACCGAGTCACCTATTTTCAACTCATTACCATTTCTATCGGTTGCAATTGATTCGTTCCTTGATAATTGTAATTTTGAGGATACCGCGGTTGGTGGAGTTTCCACAATTCTTCCACTTTGAGATAAAATTTGAAACAAACCTTTTTCAGCTTTGATGATAACACCGATGAGTGAAGAGTTCAACTGAATCAAGTCGTGTAACTCATACTTGCCTACCTTAGCAGCAGATGCACCATCGGTTGATTTGACTAGTGAGTTAGCAAAAACAGTGATATCTTGCTTAGACTGGTCAGACAATAAAGTTACATGATCACCTTTGATATTAACAACTAAACCAGTTTCATCGGAGTGTCTACCACTGATAACTCTGACATGATCACCAGTTGAGAAAATTTTTCTCAAATTACGAACTGGTACCTCACTTCTAGTGGAGCCACTAGCGATTGTGACAATATCAGGGTTGGAAATTAAAACTTTACCGATTGTACCAGCAATTTCACCCGAAATAACTTCAACTCTATCACCTGGTTGAAAAGCGGTTGATTTTGAAGTGGTTGCCTTCAACGATTGCGCGATTGTAGTTAAATCAATACCCTCTTCACTTTGGTTATTGAATCTAGTCAACTCCTCCAAAGTTGGTTTTACATCTTCAGTCTGGATAAATTGAATTTTGAAATCCTTATACAAATACCCATCAATATATTCATCACCTTTATAGACATAGAAATTTGTGGATCTGGTGGATAAATTTTCACGATCATGTGCATCGGCCTCTTTGTAACTAAATAATTTTGGAGGAGGTCTAGACTTAGCAGAAAATCTCTTGCGCTTTCCATTATCGTCCAAATCCTTCCCATAGTCCAATCTTGGAACAACTTTACATCTTACTTCTAATCCATTTTCAGACAAATCATCCACCAAAGCTAAATCACCTTGATATTTCCCACGCTTGATTCTAATATAGATGCCATGAACGATTTCCACATCAGTTGATTTGACTTGTTTTAGTAATGAGGGGTAATCTTCCACAGGAAGAAGAGTTTTGTTTCTTGTAAAAACATTGACCATACCTTGCAAGGCATGTTCAACAGCTTCAATTTTCCTAGCTTCAATGTAAATATAACCTTTCAAATTGTCTCTTTGAAGAACTGAATATATTTCAAGCGGGTTTTTGGATGACTTCAACGTTAACTTCTTTTTCAAGAGTTGCCTGACCAATTCCTTCTCTTTTCCGGGCCTGCACCTAACACCCCATATGGAAGGATCGTTGACCGATGGTAATAAGAATCTTTGAGAAACATTAGAAACACCTTGGAAATTAGTTGAATGGGACTTTCTGTATCTTTGCTTATATTCCTCCGCCAACTGTTCAGCATCTTTTTCTTCCTCTCGTTCTCTTCTTCTATCAAATTGTCTGTGTAATCTATCATCTGCGGTATCGTTAACAACGGTACCATCGTGAGCCTCGACACGATCATCTGCGATAAATGTTTGTCTCAATAACTCTGCCTCTTCATCATCCTCTTCTTCCTCCTCCTCTTCTTCGGAGTCAACCTCAGCTTCCATATCAATGAACTGGTTGGTACGGCGCTTCTTTCTGGCACCTACTTCCTCTTCATCTTCATCGTCCTCATCTTCTTCATCTTCATCCTCATCTTCTTCTTCATCTTCTTCTTCCCCGTGAGTATTTTGAATATCTCTATTCAACCCATCATCCGAACCAAACCTAGTATTATCCTTATTATCATTATCCTCATTTGATGTCAGAAATTTATCGCCAGGCCTGTTTTCGAATTCGCCCTCTGTTTTTGGTTTTTCTTCGTCACTCATGTCAATATTCCGCTATCTATTATCTCAACTATCTGGATCACAGATGAGAAAAGATGATTGATAATTGATGATTGATGATTGTTGATATTATTTCAAGAAAATGATGAGTTTATCGTTATGAATTGATGGTTAGAGAAGGATGCTTTCAATAAAAATACGCCACTTACCCGACTCCAAGTATTTATCCGAATTTTATTTTCAATTTTTACTTCATTGGTACTTTTTTTTCATGGATCCTTTATCAGAAACACAACTTCTGGGAAATTGGAGAGAATTAATCGAGTAATCATTATTATATACACATATTTGTTTCTCTTGTACTTTCAATGTTCAATTACGGTTATGGTTATTATCTAGATAACTCTTAAGGAAAGTCGTGAGTTGCAGTAGTAGCTAAAATGAATATGATACAGTTATAAATCAGTGTATATAGGACTATTCTTTGGCGAAAAGTTAAGATAATTTATCAGCTTGACCAGACAACAAGGTGTACACAGGAGCGTTCAACTTGTCTCTACCTTTCAAGAAGTCTAACTCCATAACAAACAAGTATTCAACAACATTACCACCGCACAAACCGACTAGTTTACCAGCAGCATTAGCAGAACCACCAGTAGCTAATATGTCATCAACAATCAAAACATTAGCACCTTCTGGGATAGCTTCAACTTGGATTTCAAATTTATCTTGACCGTATTCCTTTTGAAAGATAGCCTCATGGGTTTGACCTGGTAATTTACCTGGTTTTCTAACAGGAACAAAGCCAGCATCAATGCTTAAGGCCAATGTGGGACCAAAAAGGAACCCTCTGGATTCCAAACCAACGACATAGTCTATTTTGGTATCTGGATGGTTAGCATCGATGTGTAATTTGAAAGCTTTGATCAATTTGTTGAAGAGTTCAGGTTGTCTGAAAATCGGTAAAAAATCTTCAAACAAAACACCTTGAGAAGGGAAGTTTGGGTATTGATGCAAATTTGATTTAAGCTCTTTGGCGATGGTATCGATTTCGGACATTTTGGTTATGATTGGGGTTTTAGAATTGCTAGTAAAAAGCTATTTTCAAAATGCTTTTTCTAATGTAAAAAGGAAGGTTGACGATTGTACGAGATATTCAGTACTCAGGAGGTTTAGTTTGATTTCATAAAGAAAATCTTTTCAACGTACCGATCTTGATTTTCGAAAAACGATAGATTTTTTTTTTGAAAAAAAAATTTTTCAGCTATACAGAAGAAAGCATGAATAGGAGAATCACGTTTGAGGACCCTACGGAGCAAACAGAGGTTGAGATTTTGGAGCAGTTTTCCAAACTCACTAACGAAGACCATCCTGATTTACTCATTCATGATGTTCCATCACTTTTATCTAATTTGCATATACAAGATTGCTTCCAGAAGGAGCTTTCAAAAGCTTTCATAGCCAACAAAACAGCAATTGTAGAAAAATATGTTTTACCTCATACAGATATTATTGACATAGATAAACTAATTTCCAACATTTCGAAATACATCAAACTCAGAGATAATTATAATTTAATCTTGGAAACATGGTCGCTCTTTTTCAAGATAATACAAAATCGGGATTGCTCTGAGGAAGAATTAATAACGTTTAAAATGACTTTACCAGATTTGAAAAAAGTCAAAGAAGCCTTGAACTTGACCAAGATGAATGATCTGGGGTTGATCGATATGATTGGTGTTTCTGGAAAAACTCAAATAGCGCTCGTTGATTTTGGTATGATTTTGGGACTCACTGGTGACCTAGATTGAACTTGAAACTTCCAACAAAATTATCGTTCTGAGAATCGAAGTGATGGTGGCAAAAGTGATTATATCTATCTATACTAAGAATTTGTATCATGACCTACCACGGAAAACGGCTATACTATAAGTCAACCCAGTTTTGCTTTGGCTTTATGTAATCACAGTGAGCAATGAAAGAGAAAAAAAACTACAATGTTTGCCATAATACAGTACGGCCCGAAACGTTAAATCTTCAGCTTCAACAAAGATATCAAATACTAGATAGGCTTTTGAAAGTTTTCGAGAGTTTATGTAATATAGAGCGAATTGAAACATCTTAGTGTTGATTTGAACATCGTTTTGAATGGAGAGTATTCCTTCATTTTGAGCAACCATAATATTATTTGCTTGAAGTCTTTGAACGATGGGAATATTTTTCCTTGACTCCTGATATAGGTTCCACAGATATAAATTGTATGCTGAAAGCCTTGAGAAACATGTTTACCCTCAAAAATATATGCCTTCAGCCAGAGTCGAACTGACGATCTCCTCATTACTAGTGAGGTGCCTTACCAACTTGGCCATAAAGGCTTTTTTGAGCTTTAAAAAATCATCATAACCATGTGAAGAAATGGTTTTTCAGGACAGCATTGGGGCAATGGTAATCAGCAACTGCTACGCCTGCTAACTAAGTTCCATCTTGAACAAGTAAGTTATTAAGGCGAATCCATTTAGTATCTCAACTTACTTCAAAAGAAGAAAAGAATAGTCGATGCTAGTTATGGAATTAACAATAACAAAAATATTATAGATATATCAACGATATTATGGGTACTGAGCCTATTATTAACAATGCCGCAATAGCTCGCATCAAATGTAGTTATGTGCTTTTTTTATATATCTGCAAAATAAAAAATCCAGATACTTTGAGGAGGTGTTCTGGTACGAAGTGAACCAAGTACAAAAATAATATCCCCATTATTATAATCAATATGTAATGCAATTGAGAAAAAAGTGATGGATTGTAAGTAGAATAGTACTTTTATTCAATTTGATCTCACCTTTAGGCTTCCATTCTCAAACCTTTCTGGTTGATCAACCTTTATTATTTTCCGCTCGACTGAGATATGATAGCAAAGCCGCATTAGAGGTTGCATGCAAAATATCTCTGTCAGATTATTTTCACTCGGTTTTTTATAGGTCATGGACACCTTATATACACTTTTGTTGTGCCAACGACGATTTGGTATGCTTTCAAGATAGTGAGTGGCGCATCTACTCAGATTGATTCAGTATTTAATTAAATCAAAAATTTCATCACAACGTCAGTAGTTTTCTGTTACAAATTACCTTAGGTTGAATAATTCAGTTTACTTTACAAGCGTCGTTTTTTTTTGACTGATAAAATATAGTTCAAAAACTTGATCTTGATCTCGTCTGAAAGTGGGTGTTTGAATCTGATAGAATCAAGCAATATATAATTTGACGTCTTTCGGACGACTTGCACAGAGCAGAATTTTTTGAGAATTTTTTGAGAATTTGAGTGTTCAGAACAAAAACGCTAACCACTACACATTAAGATATACATCATGGCAATATTAGACCAAATTATACTATTCAGCAAATTCTCTACATTATTCTGATGTTTTTTCATATTCCGCTTTTGGGTTGACACATTCCGGTACATAAAAGCGGAAAAGTACCGACTACTGATTACCGGTCAATGAATAATCTATTTACATTCTGTATAGTAAATTGGTAATATTTAATCAACATACAACTTCAGAGCAAAAACACCTGATAGTTGTTGTTAAGATGGAGGTTTCCAGTGAGAACTTCAGCCAAGAAAGTTCCCCCTCCATATTCGAAGCTGTCGTATCCCCAACGGACACAGGTAGATCAACTCCTGTCTTGAATAATTCAGACTTCAATGATGACATTTCAACACATGTTCAGGATGCTGAGGAGAAATCAAAGGTAAAACTGGATGAACCATCTCAAAAGAAGAAGAAGAAGAGAACGAGAAATGCTTTGGATGTGCTTTTAGCAGATTCGGATTGGTACATAACGTCCTATGAAAAAACCTCTACAATTCCAACGCGTCAATCTTCTATAAAAAGACGTTTGATTGTTGAGCTGAATTTGAAAGAGAACGAAGAAAAGTTGAAAAATAATCCTCCAAAACCAAAGGTAGTTAAGGCTAGGGCCCCGCCAGTTTTTAAAAAGGCCAAGCCGAAGATCGTTAGGAATGAGAGTAATAACACTACAGAGGGCTTGACAAGTAAACCAAAACCGAAAAAGGTCTCTTCTAGTCAGATATCAAGACTATTCATAGAGGCCGAATATTACACACGTTGGTCATTCGGAAACTCTGAAAACAAGGATGAGTCGTTAAATAACTACACTCGAGATAAAAGCGTGAGAAAGAAGCCAGTTATATATACAGATTCAGATTTTCCAACCAACTTTGACGAGTATGACAGAAAAAAGAAACGCACTGTCCCCAAGTTATTCAAGGAAAACAACGAAATGAATGGCGTACATAAGGTAAAAACTTCCTCCACAAAATTTAAAGACAAACCCAAGAAAGGTGGAACCGTATCAAAAGCAAAAACAAAAGAAAAGGAGAGAAAATCAAAAAAGAAAGGAAATTTTATTGACAGTGATGTAGGTGAGAAACAGAAAGAGAGGGAACAAAGCGAAAACCAAGAATTGTCACAGGATGATTCTGTTTCACCACAAGAAAGCTCACCCGAAGCGGAATACACACCTGATCCGTATGAACCGCTTTCTCTCAATGAAGATGTGGAAGTTCCGCTATTTGAAAGAAGATTTTTCCAACAAGGTATTCACGAGAAGAAGAACCCCGTTTTATCGTCGGAAGTCACGACAATCAAGAGTTGCTTAGATGTCATAGAAGCGAATAGAAACAGATACAATGATATTGGGTTTCCTCAAAATGTTTTACGTGTTAGTAATTATTTTTTTCCAGATAATGGTGAGAATTTCTTGCCCTTGGAACCGAAGGATGATGAAATCAATCCGTTTGAGGAGATAAAAACCAGCATGGAAATAATAACTGCGTTTTATTTATCCGAGTCCTATAAAAATAAAGTCACTAGTGAGATTCTTCCTGCTTACCTCCAATCTCTTCAGCAGAGAGATTACTCGGCCTTCATTCATTCGATCAGTGATTTCAATTCTTTGATCAAAATAGCTTCCAAAGATGAAAAATCCATGGAATTCATTGCTGGAAAACGCACAGTATCAAGATATGCTTTACACCAATTTTTAAACCAAATATATACAAGAGTTGTTTCACCTGAAGTTCGTAAACTTCGCAACTACAAAGCATTCTCCAATTATGTGTATGGAGAATTGCTACCCAGGTTTGTATCTGAAGTGCTTCATCAAGTAGAATTTGACCATACGAAAAAATTCTTTGACCTAGGATCTGGTGTCGGAAACACTGTTCTCCAAGCTGCACTTGAATTTGGGGCTGAAAGTTACGGTTGTGAGATTATGGAACATGCACTGAATTTGACTGAGCTTCAATTGAAGAACTTCAAAGCCAAATGTGATCTCTATTGTATTGAAACTGGCCCAGTTCGATTTTTCCTCAAAGAGTCCTTCGTTGAAAACGAAAGAATCAGAGCAATCCTCGCTCAATGTGATGTCATTTTGGTGAACAATTATCTATTCGATGCTGCCTTGAACAAAGACGTTGTTGCTCTCATGTCGGACTTGAAACCAGGTACTAAAGTCATCAGTTTACGTTCCTTGGTTCCACCGGGTTTCACTTTTGACACAGTTAACATTGAAAATGTATTGAATAGGATGGAAGTCAAGTGCTACGAAATGAAGGAGAACTCGGTGAGTTGGACACATTCCAAAGTATTTTATTATGTTGGCACTGTGCAAGAGGACATTGTTGATCATTACTTTGTGGACCACAAAGTTGGTAGGACAAGGAAGAAGGCCACCATCCCATCGACATAAGTATAAGTGTCATGGAATTGTCAGTTTGTATATTAATTCATTTAATTGTAATACTATATCAATGAGAAACTAATATAATGCGACTTACAAGTAGTACCCGATTAGGAAATCTACGATCTTTCAAATTGATGAGCTGTTTTGAACGCGAAAACCAGATCAACTGCAAAAATGAAAACATCATACTTCAGCTTCATTTCAATTCACTGAGCCCAAAATAGTATTCAAAAGAATCAATTGATTTATTTTTTTCATTAACTTGTATTGAGAAGTCATAAAAACAAATTCACTGGAAAATCAAAAAATCCTTACAATAAATATGAAGTTTTTAGCCATTTTTTTCCTCCTCATATCTACGATCACTGCTTTAAAACTAGATGTGGAAGCTAAACCTAGGGGCACACCGCCAACGTGTATCAGAGATTTCGTTGCTGCAGGTCAACTAGTAGTTGTTACTATTGACTCTAGTGGTTCTATTGGAGATGGACAGGTTCTTAACTTCAATATTTTTGACAGCGTTGGTAACGAATATCGTCGTAAGAAAGACGTCGCAGGTAAGGTTAGAGTTGTATTCACTGCTCTTTCATCTGCTGCATTTGATATATGCTTCGAAAACATCAAGGAAAGGAACACCGGCGCTAAATTGATCAGAGAGATCGAATTAGACATTGAAAGTGGTGCCGCTGCTAGAGATTGGAACGCTATTCAAGCTGCTGAAAAATTGAAGCCCGTCGAAGTCGAATTGAAAAGATTAGAAGAAGTTACAAATGAAATTGTTAACGAGTTGAACTATTTGAAAAGAAGAGAAGAAAGATTAAGAGATACAAACGAATCTACCAATACTAGAATCAAAAACTTTTCAATAATCATTATTGTTGCATTGGTTTCTTTAGGGGTTTGGCAAATTCAATACTTGAGACACTATTTCAAAGCTAAGCACATTTTGTAATCTGCTTTGCTCTCATCTCGGTCATTTCATGTTAAAAGTTATGTTTCTTTCTGACTCATGTCGATTACCTTTTAATTCTAGTGTTTTTGTATAATTAAAATAAAATAAACATTATATTTCTGTGCCTCATTATCGTAACTACTTGTGGAATCCAGATTGTTTCACCAGCTTATAATTTCGCCTTTATGGCATTCAATCTGTATTTCATGTCTTTCAATGGTTTGGAATCAGGTTTCCACTTTTCGAATTCTTCAAATAATTTTGAGATCTCTTCTTCTCCATTAGGTAAAAAATTTACACTTTCAAACATCAACCCTCTCATACACCATGGCAAGTGATATGGATTGGATCCTAATTTGCTGATATCGAATTCTTTGAATTTGACTGGCAAATCATATATCAAATCATTCGTATTCAATGCAAATCTAATTCCCATATCATATACCTTTCCATCGTTGTAAATCTTAGAGTGCCCTCCTCCTGTTAAAGGGCCGGCCAATATACCGCTCACTTCTTTGATGATACCATGATCAGTTGAGCCGATGTTATTCAAATGGTTTGCTATATCTACCAATCTCGTGACGAAATCTGGAGTACCAGAAGATCCATCAATGTATGTAGCACGAAATATGTTTGGATGTTTCACGTGCGAACATGTCGAGGAATATAGCGGTACTAGCTGATCATTTATAGAGCCAATAAATGATATCTTCACGTTGTGCCTTATCACTATTCTTATACTTTCAAGGTACCTTTTACTTTGAAGCGAGCTGAAGTTTTGAAACTCGAATAACTCCATCATAGAGAGATTCTCTATCGTTGAGTATGCCTTCACAAAAAACTTTTGATCTACACCATAGAAAGGTCCATTGTTGATCCCTGCCATAGCTAAAATTCCTATTTTTTTGTTAGAATCAATGTAACCATTTTCAATCAACTTCGCAAGTAATAAAATAGATACTGGACAACCTTGAGAGTGAGCTGCAATGAAAATAAAATCGGCTTTGTTGATCTCATCGATCCATTTAACCATAATATCGTAAAAAAAATCAACTCTGTCGAAAACTTTTCCTTCTCTTTCTAATGCAATTTTTTGAATGGAGACATGTTCCCACTTCTGTTCCTTGGCATAGCGCAAAACAGCTCTTTCAGCTTCATTGGCAAAACGAAATGAAGTCCCTGTGGGTTCACCTATCAACGGTCTAAGAACTTTTGTGGGGAAAAAACCGTGTACCCCAATAATCAAAACATTCCTTACTGGTGTGGATTTGATGCGATATAGATATTTGGGATCTGATTGAGATATACCCAATTTGTGGGTCAACCGATGAATGTTTGTGTAGATCAGAGATGTAGTTGAATATGATGGAAGACATTGCTCTAAAGAAGGCACTATAATGTTTGCTTTTAAGTTTTTATTTTTGTTGATATTGATTGTTGATTCCACTTCTTCCGACTCGTGAGGTTCAAAGAGCACAGCGTCTTTCGAGGAAAAAATAGTGTTAGTTAAGGGAGGTCTGGATTTATTGGAAGGATCTGATATCGCAGATGGATCTGAATTGGTGCTGTTCCAAAATGACCAAGGTTGCAGTTGCTGTTGCTTAGAGGTTTTGAAGTCAGGGGCTCCACTCGAATCATCATGAGTTACGATAGATTTAGGTTCATCAGGTGCCAACTGTGAGGATGTCAGTTGAGCGTAAGAGGCATCGCTATAGATAAAATTCGATATGCTCTCTTTCGACAATCTTCTCCAATTCAACCAACTTTCATCCTTATCTTTGTATTTATCGTCACTGTTATTTGATCTAATTGAATTGTTGCTTGATTTCAATTTCACTTTTTTGAGCACAGGTTCTCTATTTATGTTCAAATCTTCAGTGTCTTTGATCGCTCTCTGGGAATTCGAAGAGCTTTCACAAGCATCAGTAGTAATGGATGGCGACTGACTCCTCGCTCTCGCCTGTTTCGTGTCATTTTTCCAAAAGCTCCATGATCCAGACCTCGTCTTATCATTCACAACCTCGATATTAAATGGTTTTATTGATTCTCTAGTCGATTCTGTGGAACGATCTGCGTTTATGTTTTCTGATGGATTGCTATTGAGATGGGAATTGTCCGCACTCTCTTGAGATGAAGAAGAAGAAGGTAGTACAGGGGTATCCATCTGTGAATTTCCGTAGTTGATCAAGCTTGTATAGCTCTTCAACTTTTTCAAGCTCGAGGAAGGCGAATTTCTTCCTTTAGACATACCAGATATCTTAATTGTTTTGAGTAGTATATCTCTATAGGGTGCGATATAAATCGGTAATGGGAGATAGCAAGTGATTTCAAACCAAGAATCAATCACTGGTTAATGAATTATGGATTATCGTTACCTATATGATAATATCAAAAACTTCTGTATGTTCAAGAGTGGCTCAGAGCAATTTTTTTGGTGATGAATTGTATATTTAAAGAAGAAGGTGGTTCAGTAAGCTCATTCATCTTATCGTACATTCCCATATTATATGTAATGAAGCCCGGGAAGACGTAAAGTAGTTTCTATCCTTGAATTCATCGAACCCTAGCCTCCTCATATTCCTTTGACGAAACCGTTTGAGCACGCGGTTTTTTATTATCACATACCCTCAAAAGACGCGACTTCGAATATATCAATATTTCTCGCGTCTATCAAACAAATTGTTCTTCTCCTGAACCAAGCTGTGTTATCAATGACGGTTCAAAAAAGAAAAAGCGATGTATTCAAAGATGGTGAGAAATCAAAAAGAAGTAAATCCATAACAGAATTTTTCAAAGCAGTGGATCAAAACCCCAAAAGACAAGAGACTATTACAAAGATAACTGGGAAGAAAGGAGAGAAAGATGCCGGAACGTTGGTGATTGAGGATACAAAAGTGGAAAATCCAGAAAGTACAAAAAAGCTAGAAAAGACAGATAAGCTAGAAGAGACAGCTTCAATAAATGTGAACAGTGACACTGATGTTCCATGCCTGGAGCCCACACCAGAAGACGAATTATCCTCATTTCGTAAAGAGCATCCTTTCGATAAAGCTGAATGGGTGAAATCTTTGTCCGAAGAGAATAGACTGTTGCTTCAATTAGAAATTGATACGATAGAAATATCGTGGTTGACAATCCTTCACAAAGAGTTCACAAAACCATACTTTCTTCAGTTGAAGCGGTTTTTGGCAGCGCAAGCTCAAGCCAATAAAACTATATTCCCACCAGCACCAAATGTATACTCATGGACGAGACTTACGCCTGTATATAAAATCAAAGTCTTGATTCTTGGTCAAGATCCTTATCATAATTTCAATCAAGCGCATGGTTTGGCTTTCTCAGTGAAGGAGCCAACCCCTCCACCACCCTCACTCAAAAATATATACAAGTGCTTGAAATTAGATTATCCTGAATTCACAATTCCAACGGGACCAAACGCGGGGAATCTAGAGAAATGGGCTAATAGAGGAGTTTTAATGTTGAATGCGTGCTTAACAGTTGCTGCTCACCAAGCTAACTCACATTCTGGAAAAGGATGGGAAGAATTCACAGAAGCTGCAATCAAGGCTGTCATGATGTATCACAAAAAAGATAACAAAGGTTTTGTTGTACTTGCATGGGGTTCGCCCGCTCAAAAAAGGATTGATAAATTGCAAAGTGTCAGTGGTCATTGTTGTATTTTAAGATCTGTTCACCCCAGTCCTTTGAGTGCTTCTAGAGGCTTTTTCAAATGTGAGCATTTCAAAAAATGCAACTTGTGGCTAAAAAAAAATTATGGAAACGACGCAGTCATTGATTGGGGAATAGTGGAGGGAAATGTAGTTTCATAATGTGGAAGGACATTATGGAGCTTTAAGCCTGATAATGAATATCAACGAGTATTCAAATTTTTGCTGTTTTGGCAAGATTTTCTTTTTTAATAAGCGGTAGAGTGTTTATTCAATAAAAATATATGACTTGACTGTGAAAATCTGGTTACAGTTTGAATGACGTTGAACATAAGAACTATAGGTGTACAAAGTATTATTAAGACTTTTGCTGCCTCGAAGTTCGACTGGTCCATCCGAATAATAGCATAAGGGAGGGTGTGTAGTCTACTCTCCGTATTTTGTTGTGTTGAATAGCACTGGCTCAGATGAATGGGGGAGAACCTCATTTCACTTCCAAGTCTCAATGTACTCAACTGCTGCATCGATATTGAGTGTGTTGAGCTATCTGAGACATGTTGCAACCGAATGTATGAGTTATGGAACATCAGAAAGCTCAACTCCAGAGATCTTATTAGCAACTAAGAGGGCTTGATGAATACACAAATCTAGGTCAGACAACTAAGAGATACAAGAGGGCTGAAACGGAGGTGATACAACTGCTGCAACTGCTGCAAGAGATTAGTGAAACCCGGTTGTGTGCCCACATATAATTTGTTTACGACCATTTTTACGCTACACCTAATGAGAGATCGTGATGAAGATTTGATCCATCTGAAACATCTGAGACATCAATTTTGAAAAAAGGACATCAATCGTTGAACAAGTATCTAAATATAGACCCAAGAAGGCACTTCAGGCATATTTATCATTGTTGTGTTTTGAAAACCCACTGAAATGAAACAATTTTGAAGTTCATCGAAAGTCAACCAGAAGGTTTATAAACTTCCATGATTCCAGTCTCAACATGTCTTTTCTGCTCTGTCAATAGGTTTCCTTACACTAGCACTTGGACACTATGAAAATATTGTCACTTTGCTCTTTTCCATCGCTCCATGTTATTTCTTTGCTAGTTGCTGGCACATCGGCCTCCAATTATTCTGCAACTGTATCACAAGATGAGTCGCTGTGTGATAGTGAAAGTTCCTCATATATGATTGGTTCTACCTACACTGACTTTGAAATAGCAACCACAACACTCACTATAACTTCTTGCTCAAATAATGCGTGTCAGACTTCGACTCATACTACTGGTGTATATGTAACTACTGTCACTCTGGATGAATTTATTACTTCATATACAACATATTGTCCGTTGACTGACACATATTCATCAAATGGATATTCAGGCTCCTCTTCAATATTGAGTGAAATCACTATGTCGCCAATTGCTCTGTCGCAATATCTGGAATCGTATACACCTATACTGATTACTCCAACTGATACGCCAACTTCATCATTGATTTCGTCAAGTCTGTTTGAGTTGAAATCCTCCAGTCTCGAGGCAACAAGTGTTACTCCCGAAAAGAGCCCTCCTTCTCCACCATCATCCAGTGTCTATAGTTCGATTGTCAACTCCGAAAAGAGCTCGTCGGCATTACCGTCATCAGTTGTTTCTAGCTTGAGTATCACCTCCAGTGAAAGTTCTTCAGCACCACTATATTCGTATATCTTAAGTTCAAGTGTCACTTTTGAAGGGCATTCTTCAGAATCACCATCTTCAAAAGTTTATACCTCAAGTGTCGCCCCTGCTGAAATTTCCACGCTGGTTTTGTATTCTGCGAGTCAGAGTGTTTCTGACTCACTTATAATTGTTCCCTCTAGCTTGGTTCCATCAACTACGTTTATTACTACTACTTCGTGTTCGAATGATGATTGTTTCACTTCCACTTATGCTACTGGTGTGTCTGTTGTAACCACTACGTCCGATGATATAATTACCGTCTTTACTACATATTGTCCATTAACTGCTTCCGCGTCTACTCTGGGTTTTGCTTCATACACACACTTTACTTCTGATGATACATCAGCTTCAATATTGTATTCGCAACCTACTAGATCATCAAATTCTATTTCCACCATTCCTGCAAGTAGTTTATCAAGCTCAGTTTTTGCGACTTCCGTCGCTTCAAACGGTGTCTACTCCTCCGTTACCTTTCTATGTTCAACTATATATTCAGGTGCTGCTTCGGCTGTGAATTGTTATACCTTTGATTATAGCTCCTCAACTGGTTTGGTTGACCTTTCCTCTAGCAAAACACTGGGCACTGTATTGTCGACTTCACCAATACCGTCATCAGTACCTTCATTACCATCGTCAAGGAATCTTTATACGTCATTGTCAGTCTTTTCCTCGATAATTTCGACACCAACAGCCATCTCATTATCGAGCCAAAGCAGTAAACCTTCCTTTTCTACAGACATACCTCCAATTTCTCGAGCATCCTCATCATATATAGCCATACCACAAACTACAAGCACTTACATTATTGATGTTCATTCAACCACCGTTATCACTGAAACTAGTTGTGTTAATGACGTCTGTTCTGAAATAACGCAAACCACGGGTCTTACAATTGTCACTTTCACAGCGTCTGATGCTGTTACTGAATATACCACATATTGCCCTTTGACTGCTGGATCATCAAACTCATCAGTCAGTTCAGCCTATTTGTCAAGTTCAGTCGTAACTTCAGAAACTGAATCAACACCTTCAATTTTGAATACTCCTCCAGGTTCATCCGTCACATCACAAATCCAAACAACTTCGGAATCTCTGGTATCTGTTACCATCCCTCCATCAACCTCGGTTGTTATTTCAGAAACTGAATCAACTACTTCATCTTTGGCTACTCTTCCAAGTAAATCAATCACATCTCAAGTCGAATCGAGCTCCTTATCTCTGACTTCTCCTGCAGCTTTCTCACCTAGCTCCTTGCCAGTCATTTCTACTGATAGCTCGTCATCATTGGAAGCTACATCTATTACTTCGACCTCCATCCCCACTCCTGCCACTACATCCGTGTCTACGGTAGAAGCTCTATCTACTACTATAGTTACCATCACTTCTTGTGCTGGTTCTTCGTGTACTACTGCCGTTCAAACTACTGGTGTGACTGTCGTCACTCTCACGGTATCAGGTGTGACTACTCAATACACCACATATTGCCCTTTGACTGCTGTATTATCAAGCTCATCAGTCAGTTCAGCCTATTTGTCAAGTTCAGTCGTAACTTCAGAAACTGAATCAACACCTTCAATTTTGAATACTCCTCCAGGTTCATCCGTCACATCACAAATCCAAACAACTTCGGAATCTCTGGTATCTGTTACCATCCCTCCATCAACCTCGGTTGTTATTTCAGAAACTGAATCAACTACTTCATCTTTGGCTACTCTTCCAAGTAAATCAATCACATCTCAAGTCGAATCGAGCTCCTTATCTCTGACTTCTCCTGCAGCTTTCTCACCTAGCTCCTTGCCAGTCATTTCTACTGATAGCTCGTCATCATTGGAAGCTACATCTATTACTTCGACCTCCATCCCAACTCCTGCCACTACATCCGTGTCTACGGTAGAAGCTCTATCTACTACTATCGTTACCATCACTTCTTGTGCTGGTTCTTCGTGTGCTACTGCCGTCCAAACTACTGGTGTGACTGTCGTCACTCTCACGGTATCAGGTGTGGCTACTCAATACACCACGTACTGCCCTTTAACTTCTGGATTATTAAGTTCGTCGTTAACTCATTATGTTGAATCATCTTTTTCCTTGGATTCTACATCCATCACGACTGGAGCAAACACGGAAGTGACACCTGTTAGTAGTTTAGCAAATTCCTTTGTGCCCTCGACCAATCCTGAATCAACAACTCTTTTGACCCTCACCTCTTGTTCAAATAATGTTTGTTCAGTTTTGACTAAAACTACAGGACTTACCGTTGCTACCACAGTGTCGAAAGGTGTGGCAACGAAATATACTACTTTCATTCCGTTAACATGGGCTTCAATTCCCAACTCTGTCAATACTTCAATATTTGTGATACCTACCTCAGCACCTTCCGTTAGTACTTCCACTATTGGTGTCGAGTCAAGTGGTATGATCTCAGCTACTACAGCACTTTCTTCGGCGTACAATTTTTCTTCAGTTACTGGTGTTGCGCCAATTGTAGAAACCTATGAAGGGCAAGCTACAAGTAGGTATAGATTATCCCCAATGGTTGCAGGGTTGTCCATAGTTTTATCGGCTGTTTTGTTCTGATATGTTTGAATAGAAAAGGCTATATAGATTAATAAATTTCTCAATATTTGTTCATTATAACCTCATTGTAGAAAATTGATCCACTTGGATGAGAGAAAAGTTACAAAACTCGTTGAAAGGCATTTATTGATTTATATTCAAGTTTGAATAGAGCTATTCAAATTTTATATATCTTTATATCTCTATCTATCTGATATCTATATATCTATACCTATATCTATCTGAATATCTATATATCTATATCTATCTAAATATCTATATATCTATAGAACGATAAATTTTACCTTATGGGAAATCATACAACCAATGGAAAGAAGCTGCCCATGGTAGCCATATCAATGTTCATAGTTAGTAGTAGACTGGTCTAATAAAATGCTGATGTAACAGGACGTTGAAGGATGTGCTATGGCGTGAAATAATCGACGCTTTCAACGTCGACACAAGTTCAAGTCAATCCACTGCTTAACTGAACAAGACTCTTGATGGATTGGATTATGGATAATGAATGACAAAAAAATGATAATTCAATTTAATTCACCTAGTTGTTGGTTCCAACTTCAAAATCTTTCATTACATAGACATACAATAAATATAAACTTTTTAAATAGAATAAAATTTCCTCGATAATAAAATTTTCAAAAACATACATTCCGCAAATTCTTTTTGCATTGACTCTCCCAACAATTTTTCTTTGTAAATTCAATATTAAAGCACGATTCTGGGGGGATTCATTGCTGCTTTCTGATTCAATCCTTTATGGTTTGATAGTAAACTAAGTTGATTGATGATAAATAAAAAGGAATAAAAAGGACAAAAATCTCATGAAAATCAACCACAGTGAAATTTCCGTTTAAAAAGTACTCCACAACACAATAAAATTCTGATAGCATTCTAGGTAATTGAAATAAAGTAAGCAAAATTAAAACTGACAATAAAATTTTTCGTTTCAAATTTATATGAAAAAGAAATTTTTTCAAATATAATCGAAAAATTATTACATCGAAATAAACTCTGACTATTGAGTTTAATATTCTTCACGGCGAGGAGATCTATCACGGTTGAAAGATCCACCTCTTGGGGCATAATCATCTCTGGATCTGTAGTTATCTCCACCACCACGACCACCTCTAAAGCCGCCTCTATCACCAAATCCACCACGTCCTCTGAATCCACCTCTGTCACCAAAACCGCCACGGCCTCTAAATCCACCTCTATCACCAAAACCGCCACGACCTCTGAATCCACCACGGCCTCTGAATCCACCTCTGTCGCCGAAGCCGCCACGGCCTCTGAATCCACCTCTGTCAAATCCACCACGACCTCTAAATCCACCACGGCCTCTTGAAGCGAATGGAACATAAGGAGAAGTATCTTCTTGTGCAGTAATTTCAGCGCCGTCGAAATCGGAACCATCAATACTCTTGATAGCGTCATCCAAATCTTCTCTTGAACCAAATTCTAAATGACCAACAGATTGTCCAGATTCGTGATCAGTGTTGATTCTAGCGAAAGTTGGAACAATAGAAGCGGTATTCTTGACATGGTCCTTCAAATCTTGCCATGCAGCAGATGGTGATAAACCGAGAATTTTCATTCTGAATTGGCCTCTGGTATCAGGACCAGTTGATTCTTTTCTTACTCTAGCAAATTCAACACTCAATTGGGAGCCTTGGAAATCAATGTTATTCAAGTCAGCAATGGCTCTTTGGGCGTCAGCATTTTCTTCAAATTCAACAAAAGCAAATCCGTTCATAAGACGGATATCAGAAACAGCACCGACTTTGGAAAATAAATCTTCTAAATCTTCACGTGTAGCTATTTGGTGTTAGTGTGCATATTCATGAAAAGTAAACATTTGGAGAGTAAATTGCAACATACCATCGTAGGATAAAGGTCTAACAAATAGACGGGTTTCGGAGTAATCAGACATGTTTTTATAAATGTGTTGATAGGTATTTAATATAACAAGTCAAATATATGAAGAAAAAGGGATTTATTTGTTAAACAGAAAAAAGCAAATTTTCAAATTGAGAGAATATCCATGAAAATTTGATTTAGCAAAAAAAAGGTGTTCGGGTTTCTACCTTGGAGCCCTTTCCGTTTGCTTTTCCACGGGTAATATGCAGCTAAAAATGCAAAAATAAATGGACGAGTTGGGAATTGAACCCAAGACCTCTTCCATGCTAAGGAAGCGCGCTACCAACTGCGCCACACGCCCTGTAAGAAATTGGTGGTCCCTAGCAGGATCGAACTGCTGATCTCGGCGTTATTAGCACCGCGCCTTAACCAACTGGGCCAAGGGACCAATTTGTTAATCCAAAAAATGCTACATTATTTTTCAAGATTCGATCCACAAACGTATTTTCGAGCACCTCTCTACAAAGCAGACATCCCAAGTTTCAGAGTGCCTTCCCTGTTATGAATGACTATCTCAATTGATTTTTTGAATTTGTTATGAACATATCATGTCAAAGTATACTTGATACAATGACTTCAATATAAATTCTCTAGGGTTACTGTCTCATAAATCTTATTTTTTTTTCATTTGAACTAAGCAAATATAACAAACACTTGGGGATGAAAGAAAATCTTCAAAAATGTAATCAACGATAAAATGAAAGCGATTATGTTAGAAGCTTTGCCGTATAGTAATCTGACCTACAACATCTCCGAGAAAAAAGCTAATTGAATCAATTTTGAAGTATTCAGACGATTTGATTGTTCTTTACGTGACAAACATTTATTGCCTCTGGTTTATACACAAAACGAAAGTATTATGAACAAAATAGGTCCCTTGGCCCAGTTGGTTAAGGCGCGGTGCTAATAACGCCGAGATCAGCAGTTCGATCCTGCTAGGGACCATCGATTTATTTTAGGGCGTGTGGCGCAGTTGGTAGCGCGCTTCCTTCGCATGGAAGAGGTCTTGGGTTCAATTCCCAACTCGTCCACTCTTTGATAAAAACTTATTTTTAAGAAGGTGCAATTTTTTAAAGCCCAAAAGCTTTGGCATTGTAACCTGAAAGTCCTGGATTGAAGTCAACCAAACTGAATGCTTGAAGCCGTATTTGAAGCCATTTCGCGGTACCCTCACCTTTAATTAGAGCCTCTCAAATTTTTAGCTAAGATGAAGTTAAATCCAATAAGCAAATCTTTGCTATCACATTTCTTGAAGGCAAATAAAGTGAATTGACTCAGAATTTCTTATAACATGTAAGCACTAATTTTCGGTAGATAGCTCATAGTATTCTCCACTGCTCGCTGCGCTTATGTACACTGTTAAGCAAAGCTATTTGGACTGAAAATTCATCCTGCGAACTGCCAACTTTTGCCAAACAAAGCTTGTACCAGTGCACTTCATGGTTGCAGCAATATTAGCACTCTATCAGCTCGATCCTATAACGTTACTATTCAAGCTGAGCTTCTTATTATTGAACGAGAGGAACCTTGGAAAATGAAGTGATATGACGAGTATTTATATCAAAATAAGAATTCGCGAAAAAATGGTTGATTTTGTTAACTAGTAAAAAGTCTAACTTCTTAAGACTTGATAATACAAAAAAACACAACCAAAAATAACATCACGATGCCAGCTTACACAGAATCCACTCGTATGTATAGTTATATAATGGCCATGAAACAAATGACTAACTACAGGAAGCTGTCTTAAAAGCTGCAGATTTAGCAGAGGAAATTCAATTAAAAGTGTATGAGATAGCTGATTATGCCACCAAAAACTTCAAATTGGAGAAAGAAATTGCTACGTATGTCAAAACTGAAATGGACTCTTTGTATGGACATACATGGCATTGTATAGTGGGCAAATCATTTGGCTCACATGTCACCCACGAAATGGGGTTTTTCACTTACTTTTATATTGGTGAATTAGCATTCCTTCTATTCAAAAGTGGGTAAAGTGGGCTACTGGCTTTTGTCATTTTCAATTCATAACGTTCATTTCCATAATATTGCGGTAGAATCCTAATCTATACTATCATTTCCGTGTCCAGTTCATTCGTCGTTTTATTGTGATTGTGAATATGTAAATCAAAACTTTTCGTCGTTTACGTTTCACTATCTTGATCTGAGATGTAGACTATGCTAGTATGACGCTAGGATCAAATCTAGCTAAATCTGAAGCCAAGTTTTCTTTGAATCGAGAACTTAAAATTTCCAACTCACCAATATGTTCCACTAATGTTTTGTCCTCGCTTAATTTTTTCTTCTCCGCCATAATGATATTTAGTAAACCATTGTATTGATTATTTAGCTTGAAAAATTCTTCATAACAATTTTCATATTCTTGTTCAACCATTTTCTTCATGAACGTTTCTTGGCTGAGCTGGTCCTCTAAGAATTGGATCAATTTATTCAAATTTTTCAATTTGTTACTCGTCTCCAATTCCTCTTCTTTTTCAGCCTGATGATTCAAGATCTCAAACTTCAACTTGTCAATTTCTTTTTGTAGATTTTCAATCTCTTTCAAGTTTTGTTTGTTTTGGTTCACTTTGGCAATAGTCTTGATTTTCTTGACTTCGTTGGCATATCTAAGAGTACTCAAAGTTTCTTCGTAATCAGTAGGGGAAATACAAGCAATCATGACAGTTTTAGAGTTCCCACTCAAAGACTCCTTCAATAGCCATGTCAAAGATGAATCTCTATAAGGAACCAATGTTTGTTTTTTTGGTGACCTAGTAACATTGATTTGATTATTAGATGACAAAATCGAAATGCACCTCCCTAAAGTGGTCAACGATTTATTGATGTTTGAACCCTCCTTTAACCTTTCTCCTTTGGCTTCGGTGGACTTGTTTCTTTCGGAACCCGCTAAGTCAACTAATTTCATACTAGAAATTGTTTCCTGTTCGATGGACTTTGTATTGAGATTGTGCTTAGTCTGTTTCAACAGAATCGTTAATATGGCATGACTCCTACTCGATTCATCATTCATCTTAGTGAACGCAGTGGCCCGATTTAAATTACCTTTGTTCAAGTAGTTCAATATTTCTTGATATGAAGCAATGTTAAATTCGCTCAAGTTCTCAACATATGGCCCACTTGTGGGTGATTCTCTTATCTTCAAGAATGAAACTTTCTCAGAACCAGAATCAACTAATAAGTCCCGAACTTGCTCATTGTAAATTTCATAGAATGATAACTTGATTCCACAATTAATCTTTTTCTTCGACAAATCCTCCTTTAGTTTGAAAAAATCTTTACAGATCATAGGAGTTATACCAGGTTGAGAGTCATTCCCCATCATAGTATATGTTTTACCAGAGCCAGTTTGACCATAAGTCAACAAACAAGTATTGTAGCCATCAAAAGTATGTTTCAAGAACTCTTTACCTATTGTTCCATAAAATAATTCATGCCCAACATAGTGAGAGTCTTTATCATTGAAGGACCAAACGCAGTCATCGAACAGATACGTTTTACTTTCTTTTTCATCTTTTAATTTATTTTTGTACAACTTCACTGTATGATCATCGACATTCATAGAAACCAAATTAGCCAAGCCTGCCTGTTTCTCCCTTGTAACAAATGGCCTAACTCTTACCACCACTTTGATGTTTCCCGAATTTGAGTCTGTGCTGTCATCTTCAGATTCTGGTTTCCTCAAATTGGGTGTTTTGGGTACTCGGGTGCTGTGACTCAAGGACGGTGTCTTAGGACGTGATGTTGGTTTGGGGGAGTTTGGAGAAGTAGAATTTCTACTTGTTCTCAATGGAGTACTCATTGTTGCTTGTTTTGAATGTGACAAATCAGAGTACCACCACTTTTGATATATATCGATTGATATGGTGATGATATTATCTAATATTTCGATGTTTTTTATTTTTTGTTTACATATAGCTTATTCGGGAAAATGCAAACAAACAAATTTATACCAATGATTTTCAGTTACAGTGTTCTACAACGGCTACAGAACATATAATCCAAGCGTAACTTGAGTTGTACAATAGTGAAAACAGAAATAGCTGAACTTTTAGTTTTCGCTGCTACGAAGCCACTCTTCAACATCAGGTGCGTCTCTCTTGACCCAATTTGAGTTGGTTTTAATACTATCTAATACTTGTTTCAAGGATCTATCAAAACCATGAACATTTTTATCTTTGAAAAAGTTAGCAATCTCATCATGTTTCGCTTCGCTTGAAAAAACACCAAATGTGATTTTGATAAAACGGTCCAAGACAACCATATTTGTTGACATGAGCTTGAAAAACTCATTATAATGATTTTTGAAAAAGTCCCATAATTCTACTCTGGTAGTTGGATTTTGAGCCAACGAGCGACCCAAGAAATGCGAGTCCATTGTGGAAACAATAGAAGGATCTATCAATAATCTAATCAATCTTGATCCTAACTCCTTATTATTTATTTTACCTAACGCAATCAATGCAATTTCTCTTCCATCTAGTGATTTTGGTTTAGTTACTTCCTCTAAAATATAACCAAAACTCTTCTCATTTATCAACTCTGGTGTGGAGCACATGGTAGAGAACACAAACACTCTCAACGAAGGGTGGATGGGTGTACCTTTCACCCATTGGTCAAATATTTCACTAGCTTTGGCAACAGCCTCTGGAATTCCATAAGAACCAGCTTTTGTCAATATGTTGGCTCTCAATTTTACAGCCAAGTAATCTTCGCTATCAATTTGATTCATGGTTGAAATCATTTCTAGAGCCTTTTCACGGTAAACAGATTGAGCAAATTCAATCAATTTTCGTTGGATTGTTTCTGGTTGCTCAAACCACGTCGACAACAACTGCGATAACCTTATACCCAACTCAAGCCAAACAACATAATCGCTGTTGTGGTGTTTTAAGGAGTTAATCAACTGCAATAATGTAGAAGTACTACCGTCCCCAGAAATAGCCGTGGCCGTTGTATCAGCAATAAGACCAACTTTGTCCTTGGCTGACAATTTATCAACATTGGATATTATATTTTTCATTAGTGGCAAAGAATAACTAACACGATAAACCCCTTTTGAATCTTTGTTTAGTTTGAAGAACTTTTTTTCCCTGAATTCGTCAATGCTTATTTCCTTAGTATCGAAAGAATTGGAATTGGTGGCCATGACATCAGATTCTTCAGGACCTAAAGATATATTCAAAGGAATCCACCATAAAGTTTCATCCTCTTCGGGCTTAACATCACCACCATTCAAAAAGCGATGTTGTGAGATAACAATTTTTCCAGCCATATCATTCCTCACTTTTAAAACAGGAAATCCTATCTTGGTTATCCACGATTTCATAATTTTGCCTATATCTGTTTGTGATACTTCGCTAATAGAGTCCCACAAGTCCTTAGTTTTGGCATTTTTGAATTTATGTTTTTTCAAATAATTCGCAACTCCTTTCAAAAATATATCGTTACCGATAGATGAAGATAACATCAATATTGTAGAAGCACCTTTTAAGTATGAGATCGCATCAAATACTTGATCGATATCTAAGGCATTGTAGACAGGAACCTCGATAGGGTGTGAACCTCTAGAACCATCCAAATCTAAAGCACTTTGCAAGGACTCAGAAACGAATCCAGCAAAAAGATCCCATTCTGGATAAATATGATCAACGGCAGTAAAACCAACCCAAGTAGCAAATCCCTCATTAAGCCATAATTCGTTCCACCAGTCCATTGTAACCAAGTTTCCGAACCACTGGTGGGCTAATTCGTGAGCGACAACATAAGCAACCTTTTGTTTATATGAAGGATCAGAAGTTTCTGCATTGAACAATAACGTGGTTGATCTATATGTGATCAACCCCCAGTTTTCCATAGCACCATGTGAGAACTCGTGAACTGCAATCAAATCCAACTTAGGCAAGGCATAGTCCACCTCAAATATTGTAGAGAAGTAGTCGATAACTTTTGTAGCAAAATTCAAAGCAAACTCACCCTGCGGAGTCAAGGACTTTGTGGTATAAACTCTAACAGGTAACGGTTTTCCATTCCCATAAACTTTTTCTGTGAATGCTTCAATATATTCAAACTCACCACATGCCCATGCAAGAAGATAAGTCGACATAACAGGAGTAGTTTCAAATTCAACTACCTTATGTTTGGAGCTGGATTCATCTACAGATTTGATGGGCATGTTAGATAATGCTGTCCAATTCTTTGTAACTTCCAACTTCAAGTCAAATGTAGTTTTCAAGTTTGGTTCATCGAGGCATGGTAATGCTCTTCTGGCATCAGTGGCTTCAAATTGAGTTGATAACATTACCGAGTCTTCACCTTCATATTCGTACCTTGATCTGTAGAACCCGGCCATGTTTGTTTGTATGATACCACTGTAACCTATAGTGATTAAGGCAAAGCAGCCATCATTTGATTGGGGAATCAAGTTTCTATCAAACGTTAATGTGAAGAATTCCTTCTCTTTGTTGTGGACGGTCTCAACAACACTGATTCTTTCGCTAGTGCCGTTAGAGTCAACGAGCTCTACTAAGTATGAGCTTTCATCGATCACCAAGTCTCTGTAGTTCAAACTTAACTGATTGGTTTCCTCAAGTATCGATACTCTGATGACAACAGAGCCCTTGAATGTGTAGTGGATGAGATCAATGTTCTTTATGAATAAGTCGTAATGTGAAGGTTTCAAAGCTTTTGGCAACTCTTCATGAGAAGATGTATTCGAGGAAGGCAAGCACATTTTATTTGAAAGATGCGCTTATAGCTTCAGCTATGTGGGTGAAACAAAGAAGGAGATATGTTGGATGTTATAAACTATTGTGTGCGATCAATTCTTCAATTTATATAGGTATATTTTGTAGCCGCTGTGACGTACGGATAATAAAAACGATGAGGCGATCAAGATGAAAATATTTGGTAATATTTCCTTCAAACAATAATTAGCTGCTCTAGTGAAATGGACAGTTACCTTTGAAAAGTCTCTTCAACACACGATCATAAGATGCCGGAGCCAGTTTTGTTGTGCTGAATTGTAGCATTTTTATCGAAGCTTGAAATTGCTAATTCAGTTGATGTTTTAAAATTTGGTTGGAACCCCTTCAAAGTGGATTTGCTACAATACAATCCAAACTTTCCAAACAGGAAACATGCCCCAAAAAAATGCTCAAGCATTCCATAATATCAATGGGCACCGTCGATGCAAAACCCAACAACATACTACTGATTACAACTTGAATTGGTGAACTAAACATATCTCACTTATATTAAAAAAGCTCATTGCATTCCGGGCGAAAAAGGTGGCCTGGAAGCTCTTGAAAATGTTGAAAAATGCTGATGAAAGCGACATTGAATAATGCGACTATGTAGCCGTGCTATAGAATGATTCTAACATTTTTGCTGACCATTTGCAAATCGTTGACATTAATTTTGTTCCCGATCAAATTCAACTCTCTCAAGTTGAAAGCTTTATTCAACGCAATCAAGAAATTACCAGTAATCTCAAACCCCAATTTATTATAATTCAAGTTGACAACATTATTCAAGACGTCGGTAATGATAAACTCGAAATTATTTTGGAAAGACAAATTTAAAAATTCGAGGCACGGCAAATCCAACTCTTCGTTTATTTTGGTGATTTGATTTCCTGTGCAATTCAAAACTCTCAACTTCCTCAAAGTTGCGAAATTTTTCAACTCGTTCAACCTATTGTAAGATAAATTGAGTTCCCTCAAATTGGTCAAGTTTTCCAAACCCCTCATTTCAAGAACATTGTTTCCGTTAACCATGGTTCTATTGAAGTTAATCAATGTAATTAGTTTTTTGAAATTCAATACCTCTGAATTGCTCAACATCTTGACAGTTCTTTTATTCGTTTTGAAAAGCTCGTACAAATAAGCAATTTTTTTCAATTGATCATCTGTTAAATGGATATTACTGATATTGACCAACTGTTGGTCCCTGAACACTTTTCTTTGGAAGTAATTAAAGGTGGTATAATCGACTTTGAATGTGTTCTCATTATTGATATTAGATAAATCCAAGTATTCCAACTTATACAAATTCTCCAAGTTTTCAATTCTCCGAATCCTATTATTCTTAAGATTTAAACAGGTCAAATTTTTCAAATTCCTCATATTGGAGATTCTACGAATTTGATTGAAAGATAAATCTAATTTGTCTAGATTGAATAAGTTACCCAATCCACTAATACTCGTAACAAAGTTTCTCGAAATATCGAATTCCTTCAAATTCAACAAACCGTTCAACCCCGTAATATACTTTATTCTATTTTTCAGCAAATTCAAAACCTGTAAATTAATCAAATTTCCAAACGATCTCATTTTTTTCACTTGTAAATTCGATAAGTCTAAGTTTGACAAGTAAGTTAAATGTGTTAGGTTTTTCAATTCAGTTATTGGATTAGATGATAAATTCAAGTTTGTCAAATTTACAAGTTGAAGGTTTTGGATTTCGATAATTTTGTTATTAGATAGATCAAGGTTCTTCAAATTGACGAGACCAGAAAGATTTTTTATTTCTAAAATCTGGTTAGATGACAAGTTCAAAGTTTCCAAACTAACTAGCTTGCTCAAATTCTTAAGTTCTATTATTTTATTGTTTGATAGATTCAAATAATTCAAGTTCACCAAGTTATCTAAATTATCAATCGTTTGAATATTATTGTTGCATAGATCAATTGATCGTAAATTGTACAAGTTTGACATATAAGGGATATTCATCAACAAGTGATTTTTGATATCTAACTCATACAAGCTTGGTAAAAAGTTAATATCAAATAACTGGTCCATGGTAGACGAATAGACAACACCATCAAATATCAATTTATTCAAAGGGGGGTTAGGCTCATTCTGAAAAATGTATTTTATAATTCTTCTCAAATTAGCTTGGATATGATCAGGGTGACATGAACCATCAATCTCTAGCTCTCTTATGTAGCTCGAATGTAGAGAGGGATTGAATTTGATCATTTCAGTCTGAGGGTATTGAAACTTTACTCTAAAGGATTTATTCGAGATTTTCGTTATTCTAATCTTTTTGAAAATCATGGATTTAACCAACTCATTTGATGGGACTTTTTGATAAAAGTCAATTAAATTTGGAATGTTTTCATATATCAAGAGTTGGTTTTCCGTCGGAATTTCTTTGAAAATTGAAGAAATATTATTGTAGTTACTGAACGTTTCTTGTTTTCGTTTACTTGTTTTAATAGTATAATGCCCATTGGTATTATTGTTGACATGAGGCATAGCTTCCACCCCATTGGGGTGATTAGGATAGAAACTCATTGGAAGACAATCGGGTTCCTGATCTTGCGAGGCAGGTGTTGTATCTTGATGCAAATAGTGGTTGGCAGATGTAGCTTTAACGTGTGGGATATATACAAGTTTTGATGAACTTCGACGGTCCACTTCAATTGTACTTGATTGATGATTGAGGAGTAGTGAAAATAATAGGTAATATGAAATGTCAAATCAAGATCATTTGACACTTATTTAAGGGAATTTTTTGGTTCTGATTTTTTTTTAGACGAGATCAAAACGCCTGCAACAAAACAAGCACTCTTCTTACGTATAAGAGTTTAAAGCATCCAACAATCAGAAGTGCACAAAATTTTCACTAGCCGGTTTTATGAGTAGACCACTTTTTCTGGCTCTTTAATCACAAAACCTAGTTTTACTTGTGATCCTCCACATAAAATTCAATCATATTCTAAACCACTTTCCTATTTAAGCCAATAAACAAACAGGCGGCGGCTAGCCTCAGGATAAACTGAGCACATCAAAAATTTTGGGCTCTAGCTTTGAGTTAGCCTAGAATTTGAACATACGATTACTATGTCAAACAGTTCTAATTGAGTACCTCATAGTCAATTGCCATCGGAGCGCTTCGAGCATTAAATAATGATAAGAAAGATGGAAAGATAGAAAAGATCGAGGTGAAAGTTGATCCGCATTTCAAATAATATACACAATAAAATAACATCAAAACTTGGAAGAAACGTAGATTTCCCAATTTGGTAATAATGTTCACAAGTCAGATATATAGTTGGGATATAGAAATGGAATACGTGAAGTGAAATGAATACAAACTCTAACTAAAAATATAAACACGACATGAAACCTGTATACCAAAACATAAGTTATAATTAAAAGAGTCTGGAAAACGCATACGGATAGCCACCATCTTTTCTCAAGTAAATTGATGTCAAACAACTGTATAAAAGATAAACTGCCGCTGTACCTAACAAGGTCAATGCGTTCTTGTATTTTATGTTTAAGCTGGAGTTTTGCAATTTTATTAACGCAACGACTGTAGTCGCTAATGCCAAATAGTTCAAACCAACAATCAAAATCTCAACACCAAATTGATACGAGACACCACCTGATATATAGATTTGTTCATTTTTGTCATTTTTAGCCAAAAAAGGCACCCCTCTCATCAATGTAAAGCTGTAACCTCCGGTAAATAGTAAGATCATGGCAATGGACAATAATTGGTAAACGCTTCCCTTGGTCAATCTTTGAACAGCCCTAGGACCTCTTTTCTTGATGAGGAGAATCCCACCCAAAGTGACAACAAAAGTTCTGACAAACTTATAGGTGGAGTCAGTTTCACGAACAACAATGCTGACTGCTGCCGTTTGACTCAAAAATTGAGCAAAGTGTAAAGCATTTGGAGGTTCTGGTATCTGGTATACGAAATGAGCACTCGTGGCGTTATTGTATTCCCCGAGAGCAGGAGGATAAACCCAGATGTGAGGCACATTTTTCATTCCCAATTCTTTAAAGTTAACGGGATTATTGGTGTACTCTATGTTGATGAAAAAGACATTATTCATATCATGGTAATCATGGAAATAAGAATATGCAACTTGATTGTAAAATTCTGCAAAGCTTTTGCACAAATCACAAGGAATATCTTTGTTTGTTGCAGTGTATGAAGCAACAAGATAATAGTCCTTAGGACCGTTCAAGATAGCCTCAAAATTATCATCTGTGACTTGAATAACTCCATTTGGAGAAGCAAGTTGTAATGATTTTAATTCATCAGCCAGCAAAGCCTGATTGACGGCTACAAATAAGAAGCATAAAGCAAATTGGTACCAGTTGTTCCACTTCATTTATCCTGACAGTATGACCCAAAGCCCAAAGAATTGATTATATGGAGCTGGTAGTTAATAAGATGAACAGACTTGACCAAATTTGAAATCGAACTCGTGTTTATCTGCTTCGGTAATACTCATTTTGGATCGAGTTTTGTTTACATGTCAAAAGAAAAATACTCGCTGAAATTTTAGGCTTGAGTTTGAAAGAAAGTTCATTTGTTTGTGGAAATCCTACCTTCCTTGTGTATTCCATAGAGATAGAGATAGAGATAGAGATATTAGAAAAAGACTAAAATTTTACTCAGATTTAAAGATTAGTATTCAGCTATACCCGCGTTCAGAAATCAAAACAAAGACAACACAAACGTGAAAGATGAGCTTGGTTCAGCAATTTCTGGAATATAACAAAATATCGCAGGAGTTGTCTGATCTCAATGAGAGGAACGCCAAAAGGGTCTCTTTATTGAAATTGGCAAAGTTTTTTCAGATTATTTTGCTTCAGCAAAACTCGTTAGAATCTTTGAGCTCCAAACACAGCAAAACTGAACCTGGTGAAGGCGTGAGAGAGAACGGAAAAGCAAAGTCCAGTGCCAAGGAAGTCAACTCGATAGAATTAAACCAACAAATACTGAAATTGAACCAACAGCTCACCCAGACCAAGATTGAGCTTGACATGTTGAAACAAAACTTGATCAACCAGAAAACTCAATATGAGAAGAAACTAGAATCTGCTAAAGTTACAATTAAGTCATTACGAGAGAAACAATATGTGTCACCCTCAAGAGCCTCCCCATCTAATTTTTCTAGTTCAATACCTGTACGGAAGCAGTCATTGGTCGCTAAGTCAAACACAAGTAACAATTTTTCTACCTCACCATTCTTGAAAAGATTGAACAAAACCAAATCACCCAGTAAAAACTTATCTTTCATGTCCCCTACCATCAACTCCATGAACAAGTCGAAAATAATAGCATCGTCAACTCCATCCATGTTCAATGAGGTTTCGAAATCAAATGATACCGACTTGCTATCGCCTAGTAAAAGTCAAAAACCCACTACATCATTTAATGCACATTCCCCTAAGAGATCTAGTAATTTATCAAAGGTTGTGACATTCAATAAAAAATCCTTGTTTGATTTTGATGACGAGAAGGATGACGTGAACGAGAACGACGAGTCTTTATTCAACAACTCATTCAAACGATTGGACGATTCAGGACCAAACTCCTTGAAAATAAAGAAAATAAAAGAGTTGACAAACAGTTTGAACATGTCAGTAATTAGCACAACAAACAAGAAGAAAAGAAAGTTGGCTAATATCAATGGGGTTAATCTCGATGAAGCAGAAACACTTGATATAGTGACACCAATCAAAAAAGCGAAGGGCAATAATCTGATGTACCAAAGTCCTTTAAGAAGCACTAAGAAAAGGAACATATTCAAAATTTAAGTTACAATGAATCCATGTAATAAAAGCATTGCTTGATTTATAAACGTGAAACAATAATGTAATTAATCGCTATTATCGGCTTCTTCATCATTATTAATTACAAAAAATGAGATGCCGACAATAATCGCTCCCAAAACATAAATGAAATTTAATGGTATGTCTTTGAAAAAATAATCACCGAGCATAGCTAGTGGTATAGTGAAGGATAATCCAACAGTAACAGTTAAAGGTGTTGTTAACAACATCGCTTTAGCCCAACAAAAATCCGAAATAAACGTCAAAGAACAATTGATGAGCAAAACTTTCCAGATGTAGGAAGACTGAGGTAACTCTAACTTTTCTATTCCCAAGAAATGAAATATTATCAAGGTAGGCCAAATCAATATAAGGTTGAAAAAACCTACGAAGCCAAAAAACAACTTCATGTTCATGTTGGATTCTTTTTCGACTTTCTTTTTCAATAGAATGGTATAGATCCCATAGAATAGAGCACCTGAAAGAGCTAATACATTACCCCAAAATGTCTTGATTGAAGATGCATCTACCGTATCTGGAGCTGATGAATCTGAACTTGTGATCAAAACAACGCCGATAAATGACAATATCAATGCCGTGACTTTTTTGCTGTTTATTTTTTCAATATGCACCAAATATCCAAAAATTAGCGTGAAAAAAGATGATGTTGAAGATAATATAGTTTGTGATCCGACCGATGTGTAACTTAATGAAGCATTTGTAGTCAAATTAGCACAATACCAGATTATACAGAACTGAGCACTTAATTTTATGGTTTCTCGCAATGTGATTCGTTTATCTTTTTTGAGAGTACCACTAGTAACAATAATCAACGCATTTTCTATTTCCATTGAATCACGTCCCGATGATTCATTTATCAACTCGCCGATTTCAGAATTTGATTCATCAGCATCACCGAGAACCACCACGTTCCATTTTCTGTAGTCCAACTTGTATCTTATGATAAAAGGTAGCAAGTAGAAAATGAAAGCACCTGTATTGAAGTATGTGATAATGAAGGGCTTCCTATATAGATCTTGAGCAAATATATCATTGACTAAAAAGGAAGATAAAACCCATAGAAAGACCACGATGGAAAGATATGTAAGGCCTAATAGCCACTTTTGTTTGGATATATGGGTACGCATCGGGGAGTTCATTTCATGGTTATATAAGACTTGATGCGATCGGTTTTTGAGTACAAATGAAAGAAGGCCTTTATACATAAGGACAAACCGATATTTTTTAAGATAACAAAAATTGGTGGTCGGTCGATATTAGAACTTATCACGTGAACATCTATTAATTCATCATATTGGAGTATATGTTCCATTGACTAATAACGTAAGTGTGATCACACACACAGATCCGTAGATTGAGTGGCATTTTTCATTCGAATGTACCCAAAATAACTTTTTTAGCGTAAAGAATAACATGGTTGTATGGCAATTATGTTTTCCTCGTTGCTGCCTATAGGGAAAGCTCTTTTCGTGGAGAAATGGTAACTGGCACTTTGTCTTGTACTTTATATCGTAATGTGATATTTTTTGCCTGCGCTTGTGCAATATTTGTCAGGTCTTTTGTTTCTGGCAGTTAATGGTGGATTGAAAGCTTATGCCTGATTAGAAGTGTAGCTCCATGTTTTGAAGTGGAAATGACGAGATCTGGATCATGTTGAGTGAATTTTGAGTCACTGTGGTGCCGAAAAAGTTTCATAGAAGGAAAATATTGAGATAAAAGTGGTGTAATGGAAATAACAGATTTAAATTCATGTACTCGATCGAAGAAACTGGCACTTGTGTACAACGTTTAATTCACTAGTTATGAAATAAAAGTTGAGGATGGTTAGTAAACACATTTTACAGTGATGAAACTCTGTCTTCTTGAAATGGCCATTGGCAATCCCTCTTCTATGGTTTATTATGTGATTATCAATTCGAAAAATTGATTTGACCCCATCAGACAATATATCCAGTTATTCAAAGCTTCAGAGCTTTAAAGCTTGTTAGCGAGAAGAGAGCAGCCCAAGTTAGCCTCAACAAAATTCTGTGCCGTTTACTAGATATTTAAGTTAGTTGTGATTCTATCAAGTGCCCCTTTTTTTGTTCTTATACGTCCTTTCAACCTACATTCAAGACATTGCCCAAAGTTTCGAGCATGAGTAAATGAAATTATCATCAATGCGGTAATCGAGGAAAAAATCTAATCTCAATCCCACAAAATGATCACGATGAAACCATACAGAAAATTAGACCACAAACGTAAATATTGCGATGGATAAGATTGCATATTGCACAATCAAACTATCAAAGATGCACGCGCTATAACTTTGACTCTTCATTGCACTATATTTATGCTCACGCTGTATTTTTTGTACCCCCTTCTGGCCCATCAGATAGATTAGTTTAGCAGACCAGGGGTTTTCTCAAGCGCAGAATAATCTTAAATATCACGGAATTGTACTACATAAAGTAGAGTACTTCTGAGCTTAGCATCCCCCAATATCTCACCAGTAATGTGTTTTGAGCATCACTCTTTGTAGAATATTCTCATTTTGTTACCTCTTTAACCAATAACGTACATCTAAAACACGCAAAAAACATGCTCACAACTGATCTAAAAAATCTTTAGTAATTCATTCAAATGAAAACAAAAATATAAAGCTAAATTCTCATATAGCTGCAAAGCATCACACTGATTATACGCTTCGCAGTTCTCATTTCCTGGTATCGCACCTGAGATACTTTCGGTATACCATTGGGTCAATAAGAATAAGATTTTCTTCAAATCAAAACATATTAAACCTGTAAGTATTGAAACAAAGTAGCAGAAAACATCGCAATCCTCTAGAGGACCCCCATATGTGTGGTAGCTTGATTTGTAAGAATTCCGCTTACCTTCAATGAAAATCTGAGTTAGGTGTGCGTTCCGGAATATTTAGTTTAAACTAGTAAAATGGAGAATGGTTTACTCTTTTATTTTGAAACATATACAAGAAAGAATAACAAAAATACTGAATTAGGAAGTCTAGACATTGTACCCTCAAATCGCGAAAACTCGAGAAAGTCGAAATTGTCTTCTACAAATATGAATATTGGTGGCAATTCAATAACCAGATTACAAAACTATCAACAAGATCTCCTTATAAGTATCATATTTGAGCAGTTTTTTAGTTTTTTTTAACAGAAAAAAAACCTCCGCCAAAATTCAAGAACTTAATCATATTCAAGTTAAAATGAGTGCTATGGAGCTTGACAACGATGCTTCCACCGTATTAGCCATCTTACGCTCAGAAAGCGATCCAGAATTAACAGGTATCTTCTATACGTTAGAAGACTTGTACGAAAGAAAATTATGGCATCAATTGACAGAGTCATTGATCGAATTATACTCGAATCCAAAATCGGAAGGAATCAGATTGAAATTATTTTCCAATTTCATTTCACACTTCCAATCTAAGATCAATCAATTGAAGTTGATTGACTTTTTATTGATTTCAATCAATGAGTGCGCGGACTTGGAAGAAGGGTTAAGTTACCTTCAAAACTTGAAGGAGGTAATCAACGGCATGGAAAACGAGTTTGAAAGCTACATATACATCAATATCCAGATTGCCAATGTTTACTTGAAATTGAAGAAATTGAATGAGTCTAGCGAGATTTTAGAAGAATACGGATCTCAAATCGAATCAATGGACTCTATAAATAACAAAATCAACTCATCCTACTATTTTACAAAAGCTGAATTATATCAGTTGAAGTTAGACTACACCAATTACTACAGAACAACCTTCTTGTACTTAGCATGCATCGATTTGTCGACGTTATCTTTAGTTGAGAAGAAGAAGATTTCATATGATTTGTCAATTAGTGCTATATTGGGTGACTTGATCTACAATTTTGGTGAATTCATCTTGCACGATATCTTTAACTACTTACAAAATACAGAATTTGATTGGTTAAACAAGTTGATATTAGCTTTAAACTCTGGTAATTTGAATGAGTTTGACCAGTTATTGGCCAACTTGAATAAAGCTCCAATTTTGGTTAAAAATGAAGCTTTTTTGAGACAAAAAATGTGTATCATGTCCTTGATTGAATTGATTTCATTGAAGCCTTCTTCCAATAGAAACTTAACTTTCACTGAAATTTCGTCTACAACAGGCTTGGATATAGATGACGTTGAGCACTTGGTCATGAAAGCTTTGAGTTTAGGCCTTATCAAGGGTTTTATCAATCAAGTTGATGAAATTGTGTTGGTCAATTGGGTCCAACCAAGGGTTTTGAATTTAGATCAAATTAAGAACATGCATGAAAAGTTGAATATTTGGGATGAGAACGTTAAAAAATTAGGCGATTTGATGCAAAACAATGGTAAAGAAATCTGGGCCTCAGTTTAATGGTTATATTTCTTATAAATCTATGTATTTTATTGTTCTGGCCGTAGACGCTCGCCTTCTATTTCGTATATGAGGATATAATTACAAAAAAAACAGGGAAAAAGGGAAAAAATAAAAATCCCAAAACAGGGCTCAAACTCACCCGCGAACACGATGTCTAATTTGGAGTATAGTTTGCGCCACTCAAGGTTGGGTAAAAACTCCAACTTTAACAATCACAAAATGCCAAACGAGTATCTACTACCCTTTGGAAGATATCATTATTATAACTGGGGAAATTTGTTTGAATATTAATCACGATTTATAGCATCCTTCATAAATTTTGTCTTGTTTTATCCAGGTTTGATCTCAGCTTAATCATCGACCTCCCAAAGAAAATAGTTTTTAAAATTGTCATCACGAAATCGTTACCAAAAGTTCTAAAATACCATTATAATCTCATTTCATCTCATTTCAACGTGGATACTCTTTAATCAAAAGATACTCTTTACAATCCTTTTCAAAATTGCATTTATACATACCAGGTTAAAGTAATATTCTTTTTCTTCTTCTGCAAAAAAATATCAGATGCGGGACTCAAATTATAAATCAGTTTCTGCGAATAAGGCTGCCCTCAGTATTACAACAACTTTATATGATAGAAGAGCATTAGACTGCACTGCTGATAGGCCGTTGGTCAACTCTTTGAATCACCTTACATTTTTAGCGTCTTCCAGTGCAAAAGTCAGGGAAACCCTAGCCAGTGATGGGGGTATAGAAAGATTGATTGATATTTTACATGAATGCCGTAAACCTTTGATGAACAATGACAATCTTTTGGTCGCTTGGAAATGGACGTTGGCGTTTCAGTGTCTTGTGTTAATAGGCACAAGGGGAACTGAAAAAATTAGACAGAAAGTTGTTGAAGCTGGTATGATTCCAATTATTGCCACGGTTCTTGACAATTATTTGGTGACGCATAGACCACATGAGCATCAACCTTCCAACAATACGTCAAGAACTGTTACGAGAAATGGATCCGCTACTAGCTCAAGTCCAAGTCAGGATTCTTCCAGCTCTGAAATTTCAGCTTTAGCATCTGCTAGGCGTGCGGCCAACTCTGCTACGAATTCAAATCCTGAAACTGCTAACTCCATTGACACACCGCTCCCAACAGCCCCAAATACAGCAAATATTCATTTCAATCTTATAAATATCAATCAAGGTAGGGATTTGACCAATCTTGATCCAATTGCAAACCCACATACTATTATCAATCCAGTTACAGCTCAAAGAGAAAACATCGATACTAATGTCACTAACAACGTGAACCGTGTCATTAACTCTAGTGAAACCAACGCCAATGAAAACGGGAATAATGCAGATAACGGAGTCATATATGAAGAGAATACTTCAGTTGAAAACACAAGAGCCAATACACCAGATCGTGGTACAGAATTGGGCGTGATATTTAACAATGCTTTAAATATGACACCCGATGGTCACAATTCCAGAAACTCAAGTAGTCTCAACACTCCTTCGAATCAATATATCTATGAATCAGAATTTTTGATGGAAGAGGATATAAGTAATATGCCAACAGATGCTCTTTACAGATTATTGAGACAGCCAACTTCTTCAAATACCACTGCAGAGATCAGAAGACGTTATATCACAAGTTTTTTCTTGAGAAGATTAAGTGAGGCTGAAGAACATGAAACCAATAGTTATGGGACCTTACTCCAGCCTTTCCAACTGATTTACCGATCACGAGGACCCCAGAACGATTCATCTGATTTTTCAAGTGGTCAAGCTGCTCCAAGAAACTTTTTGAAAGGTGTTCTTCTTCCAAGAGAAGATGATATTGTTTGGTCTTTACAGCTACTTGCATTCATCTCGAAATATTCATATTTGAAAGGTCATTTACAGGATACATACTTAGTTGGAGGTATGTCCTTGAAATCACCCCCCATGGATTGCTGTACTACCAACAACCAAGTTCCTGGTTTAGACAAAGACGATGATCTTGACATTGATCCAGAAAACGAAAATGATAGTGATAATGCATCTGATGTTGTCAACTGTAACGTTATTTTGGATGATGATAATGATAGTGAAGTTAATGAACCGGTTCCATATGATAACTCAAAATCTGACTCTCCTGAACTATTGGAGGCATCTAGTCTGAATACGTTATTGAATAATAATCTCACTACGAATGGTACTCTTAATAATGGCAGCACTAATAATGATAGGATGTCTTTCAATGGAATGAAAACAAACAATTTGTGTCCATCATCCGATGATTTTGAGAACAAGTCTTTATTTCGTGCTATCAAGAAAGCAGAGCTGTTATCCAACAAGTATGAGAGAACCATGGAATTTGTCAAAATAAGTCACAAGATTAATCAACAAATCGTGGATGATCAGAACAAAATCAAGTACAACAAGATTCAATCACGCTTAAAAGAGAAAGAATCATTGAATAAAAAGTGGTGTTATGACACTTATTCGAACTTTGAGATAACTATGAATGATGAAGACATAGACCAATCTTTACAACCAGTTGAAAGAACTAATATTTTTCCATTGGTTGAAAAGTTCACCAGTAAGGTGCAGAATAATTCTGATATGCACTATTGGGCAGGTGTCATTATGAGGAATTCATGCCGTAAAGATGAATCAAGGGGAGGAGTAAGACAGTGTGCTCATTTTGATTGTGGGAAATGGGAATCTTACCCCAGAGAATTTGCTAAATGCCGTCGTTGTAAAAGAACCAAATATTGCTCTAGGGATTGTCAAATGAAAGCATGGCATTATCATAGGCATTGGTGTATACAAAGCAGTGGCTCAACAAACACCACAAATCATAATCCACATTCAAGAAGTGGGAATACGAACACCAGCACAACTGACAATGATACACACAATATTGATATCGGCAACAATATACGTAATGTGTTGACAGAGAATCCTCCAAATAACAATGAAGATAATGGTGATATAATAAATAATCGTCAGTTTGCCTCGTTCGTTATCAACGAGCAGTTCAATTCACCTACGAATAATACTGACGAGACATGAATCTTTTCTCAGTTTCAATTTTCTCAGTTTTTTTTAATACTTTGACACATTAGTTAGATAATTTTTTCATACATTGTTTTTGTTTTTGAAGTCCATGGGGAGTTACAGGGTTTTTTCCATAGTTGAATTTATTCACATCAGTTTTCTTTTTTGACTTTCTCTTTTGTATCTGTTTTTCAAGTAGTTGGATTTATTTTGAATGCTTTTTTTTGTTTTTGAATTTTCAATGGATTATCATATCGTTTCTGTATAAGTTTATGTTTGTTTAGATTTGTTGGCTGGTTTGGAATTTATTCGATTATTGAAATTTATCTTATGTTCATTGCACTCACAATGAGAAGTGTATCTAGATATCGTGAAATTTGTGTAATCTCTTCGGGCGACGATTTCTACTAATATATAGAAGAAATCAACTGGTTCTCTTTCTTCAGGGGTCATACCAAAATATTTATCGAAAACTTGTTATGGCTTTGTCTCATACCAGTTGTTACATTTGCGGTTATTTTGAAAATTGGAAATCAGATTTCGATCTCTGCCATTTTGATATACATATAAACAAGTTTGCAACCATTCGTCCCTTTCAATAACAGATTTGTGAGTTTGTTGTGGTAACTGATTCCTCAAATTACAATTATGGAACTTTTTTATGGAAAAGATGAATGGAATACAATCGTCCAATGGCCCCTCAAAACGACTACACCAATAGTTTTCATTCATGGTGGTGCCTATGTTACTGAGCATAACAACTTCAATGACTTCAGGTACTTATATCAATATATTGAAAGAAGTTACAAGGAATCAGAAGAAGTTGCTTCACATTCTTTCATATATTCCATAAATTACAGACTATCCCCGAAAGTAAAACATCCAACTCATTTATTGGATTTGATTTTTGCTTTGATTTATCTATCCAGTACACAAAACGTAAACTCCATCACTATCGCAGGCCATTCAGTAGGTGCAACTCTCGCCCTCCAATTACAAAATTATAAACAGATTCTTCAAAATACTTCGTTTTCTTTGAAAGAATTACAAAATTATCAATTTTTGGAGAAAACATTTCATAGCTTGGATGATTTTTATCTGTATGTTGATTCAAAGTTGCCAGTTTGCCGTAACTTGATTCTCATGTCTGGAATATATGACTTCAAATGTCTATTGGAGCAATTTCCTGGCTATGAAAGTTGGATCACCGAAGCGTTCCACACCAATGAGTTCAGTGTGGCCACTCAAATCAATAGTTATATTAAACCTCTTGATTCATTATATAAAAGTAAAATCTACATAGTACATTCTTACTCTGATGAATTAGTTCCTATTGGGCAACAAAATTTGCTAGTCCAGTACTTACAAAACAACAGAGTTCCCTGCGTAACTGTCTTTGATGATTTCGGTAAGCATGACAATGTTTTTGAAAATGATAAAGTTGGTGATTTGATTTTGAGTATCTTACAAAATAATTAATGAATTTCTATTTGAGATTTGTACATTTAATTCATGGTTGATCAAAGATTTCAATTGTTTTTGAAACAACAATCTTTCCTACACGCTACCCGAAAAAATACCAGACATCAACAATATTATTTGAAAAAAACACAGGGAGAAAGAAAAACAATACCAAAGCACTCTCTAAGTTTTACGAGACTTTGACCAATCAAGTTGTAAGATCAAGGATTTATAACCTCTACCATTCAATTCATCCAATGCTCTTTGAGCAGAATTTTCAGTAGCAAACACGACGTAAGCCAAACCTTTAGATCTTCCAGTTTCTCTGTTCTTGACCAACGTGACTCTAACCAATGGACCGTATTTAGCAAACAATTCATTACGCAAGTCATCTTCAGTAACACTTTCATTTAATTGTGTGACTCTCAAAGTAGTAGAATCATCTCTATCTTCATATTTGGAAACACCTGAAGCATCTTTTCTTTTATGAGATGGGATGTAAACGTTACTTTTTTCTGGCTCGGGAGTGGCAGCTCCAGCAGGTGTAATGATGGATTCATCGGTACCAAGAGTATCTTTGTACGGACATTTTGAAGTGAAATGGGCACCACCACACAATCTACAAGTAATAGTACTGTGTCCTGTTTTGGCACTTTCTTGAGCTTTAGCGGCTTCTTCAGCTTTTTCACTTTCTTTCCAGCCAACACCCAAATGTAAGTCAACTGGTTCACCTATCTGCGTAGTACTGAAATCTGGTCCTGGGGCAGAATTTCTTTCAGCACCAAACTTACGCCATTTTTTTCTGAGTGCGATTTTTGGATGAACTGTTTCGGTAACTGTTGTTTCTTTTATGGTTTGTGTTATTTTGACCTTTTGGCCTTCGTTGTTCAATTTGTAGGATATTATAGTTTTAGTTCCATCTGGGTTATTGATAATGCTAGTAGTTGGAAGATCATCTTCGGCGTCTGCCCATGATGAACTTTTTCTATTTAAAGTTAGTATTTTCTATTTTTTTCCAACATTTAATGCGTAACGCGGTCAGCGACAATTCAATCAAGTCGTTGAACAAAACAAAACATACGAAGCAAGATCAGTCATTCTGTTGTATATGAGTTTCACGGATTATTTCGATACTTCAGCTTATGTTGAAAAATATTCATCAACTTGAAGATTTGAAAGTTGAAGAATATTTTAGTTTTTAGCCCGGGTAACCCGCCTTTTTTTCACAGTTGAAGAGTATACAGAACCATGAAATATCAATGGTCAAAACCATCATCAAAAGCCAATGAAAGATGGCTTGCGATGATGGATTAAGAGAATCTGAATACATGAATCGTTTGATAACAGGAAACGTAAAACTTAGAATTCCTTGCACCTGTATAAATGAATAAATAAGCTGAAATAGTATGAACGATTAAGTGTTGAAAAGAAATAATTAGCTAGAAATCCAATAATAAATACATCTGTCATGATCCATAATATATAAAACATCGTGTAAGAAATAAAAGCTGAAAAAAGTACCGTAAAATCAAACCTCAAAGTCATTCCACTTAGACCGCCCTCTAGATTCATCGTTAGCTACTTCCCCATTCATAATTATGATAGGTATAGGACCACTTTTGCTTTTAACTTTGTCCTTCAATCTCTTGATGCTATTCCTCTTCACCGGTGATGACAAGCTTGAGCTACTGTCTGTGCTGATTAAAGGAACTGGCTGGAACAGATGTGTAGGCTGAACGGCATTGACGGGTGTAGCATTTGTGCTCTTCCCATTAGTCATTACAGTACGAGGAGAGGTTGGGGAAGATGAAATGGAAGTGGTATTGAGATTGGAGTGGGTGTACCCATTTTGATTATCATCATGTCTATAACCCATGTTATGTAGTGTTTGTGAAGAACCATTTCTATTCAAAAACGTAAGCTTTTTGGGGGTGGATAATCCAGGCTCAAAATTACTTCGCAATGATTTTGATCTGTGTCTATTGGGGAACGAGCTGGGACTCATACTCCGTTGATTTGTAAATTTTTTCAATTTATCATTTATGGCTGGATTCAATTCGCCTGCCTTGTTATGTGTTTGTGCATTATGCACAATTTTCTTCAATATGTCTTGGTTTGACTCTACTATAGACTTGCGAATATAAAAGCCTGAGTCCTGACGAAAAACTCTTATCAAACCGGTTCTGTCAGTAGTGACGATGATAAACCCCTCTTTGATATTGCAGTCCTCTTGGGAATTGTTGAAATGTTCACCTAAATTGATTTTTCCAGTCAATTCATGCAACTTGGAACCAGAATTTTTCAATGAACGGAAAAGTGGGTGAGTATTTACCACACTAGCGATCGATTTATCAGACAAGATGTCCTCATGTTTAAGTAGATCGTATATAGGATCATCTGATAGCTCTAATAATTTTTTAGTTGCAATAGGAGCAAATATAGCACAATTAACAGCCGTGTGGTGTGCATGAAAAAAGGAACAGCCTTTATTTTCAGTGGCAAGATGATCCCTTTTCAGTAAAGAAATTCTTCTTTGGATTTTATTCTTCCTCTTTTCTGTATCTATTCCTATATGACCCACATCATTTTTGGACAAATAGTCTCTGACTTTTTGATTTATTGCCTCGCCATCATTTTTCCACACATACACCCAGTGGTTTTCAGACCCTGCTATAACATACCTTTGATCGTCACTAAAGCTGCCCATTATCAGTGAAGAAGAGTTTGAAACACCTTTGAACTTAGTTACTAATTTTTTAGTGGCCGAGTCCAATAATCTAACATTGGAATCGTTTGTTGTGATCAAAGCTCTATATCTAGGTTCTTTATATCCTTGCTTTGATCTCATAGCCAAATCTGTTTTTTCACCAACATCAACAACTTGAATACCGGTGACTTTAGTGTCCACAGATTTCAAGTGTTTGCTACCTTTTATTTCAAACAGACCTTTGAGCTCTAGACCCTTGGTGTCGTAGATAAAACATTTACCATTAAATCCACCCACTAGGCAAGTATCTCCATTCGGTGAAAGTGCAGCGGCGGTAATAAGGGATCCTGTATCAGCTTGGTAAGCTATTTCCTTATCCAAAATGGACCACAATCTCATATTGTTGTCTAAAGAACCACTCAAAAAAAACCTATCATCAGTAGGATGAAAATTCACAGTAGTAACAAAATCACTATGCTTGAATGTTTTCAAGCATGTTTGTCTGTCAACATGCCACAATTTGGCAGTCTTGTCCATGGAACCCGAAATCAAAAAGTTATTTTTTGACCAATCTAGCGAAAGCACACCATCGCTGTGATCTTTGAAAACTCTGAAGGGTAGGTCGTGAAATACTGGTGCGTATACTGATGTGTGTTGATTATTGGACTCCATGCTCGAGTTAGAGTGCGTAGGAGATAAAGGGTATGTATCGTGTGAATGGGTGTGATGGTGAGAGTTATTTGCCTCGTATTCAAGTCTATCCAAAGGTGAAGAAACAACTTTCCAAATATTGATTACCGAATCACGCCCCGCCGTAGCAAGATATTTCCCATCGTGACTAAACTTCATTGTGAATATTTCCCTTTGATTCAAATTTTGCAGCTGATCAGACGAACTGGCGGAAGAATGAGCATTCAATTCCTGTGCCAAAAACATTCTCCTCAAAGATTTAGGGGAGTTAGTGGATTTGCGTAGAACCTTAACATACTTAGGATTGATGAGAAGTTTCTCTAAATCATCTTCCAAAAGCAAGCCTCCACTTGGTAACAATTTTTTCAATTTCAATGGCTTCATTTCATTTAGATCGGAAGTCTCATTGTCACTGAAATAGCCGTTAGATATGGTGGAGGTGGAATTGACATTGGCGTGCTCATCTTCGTCTTCAGACTCGGAAAGAATCTCTTGGTAGTCCCAAACATTCTGGCTGGAGTTTTCTGATGTCAAAGTACTGGAGTTTTGAGCAGTACCATTGGAAGTAGAGTTCTTTCGATGTAGTAACTTATCCAAAAAGGACTTACGACCTTTTTTCCTACTGCTAATGGAATTGGAAGACAGCAATGACTTTTGCGAAGACGAAGGAGGAGTATCTGTGTTTGCAGACTCACTGGCAACTGAACTTGAGCTTGTTCTGTTCCTAGCCATATTTTGCAATTATATATATATGAACAAATAGACCTTTTTTTCTGTCTCCACTGTAACGGTCGATTTGAATTGAAAATATAGGATTATCTCTCAGTTTTATTAAAAAAAACTCGTTTGAACCAAAACTAAGACTGGAATTGATTTGGGAAAACTGCCTTAGTTGTATATGAAGGTGGTTGATTTTTCTCTGTAGATGATTGGTTTGGTATATTCTTCTACTTCTTAGCATATCGTCGGAACGAAAACGAAAGTCGAATTGCTGTGAACTCTTCATTAATTCACCTTCTTCCATCTTCCACACAATATTCGCGTCCAAATATAGCGAGTTCTCACTATGCAACAAGGTTATCAGGGACCTCGAGTCTGTAGCGGTTGATTATGTAACAATACGGCCGGATTGCGCGTTACCCATGAGAACCCGAAACGTGTGCCGTTACCGTGAAATATATTGGCTTGCTTTTCTTCTCATATAATCTCCTATTGTTTGCAGTCCATGATATATGAGTTTATGAATCAGGTTGTATAACCAACCTTTATTTCAGAAGATTGTATTCTATGTGGGAAGCAACAGGTTGCAATTCTTTGGCTGAAGAGAGCGCGACTGAAGCCCTTGCCGATTAAAAGTGGTTGCGTGAGGAAACACCGAGAAGTCCGCTATTGCCATCTAGCTATTTTCGACGTAATGCCACTATCACCGCCATAGAACAATAATACGTTAACAAGCCCCCTCCGTATGTTTGTTTGGCGGCTATCGTCCTATAGCGAATTTGCACGAACAGATAAATGGATGGACATAGATATATGTAAAGCAGCAGTCTGATCAACGAGGGAAGGGTGAAGGATCCTCGAGGTGGTTTAGCGGTGCATTTTTCTGGGGAAACTGCACAAACAGGGCGTCTAGGCTTTACAGACTTGAACCATTCCAAACAGCTCTTGGAGAGCGTCTTTTTGTCCCAGGTGGATAGCCTTAGTGGAACGTTTGAACTCCAAAAGTTTAGCTCCTAATTTTAGCAAAGGGTCATATTTGATTTTTTTTCGGCGTCTATTCAGCCATAAGCGTCTTCTCCAACGCCTTAAGAAGTGAAACATTGCGATGTCATATTATTGGTGTGAAGTCAGACAGAAGTATGATATTGTCAACCGACGTGTCTAGCACTTCTGCCAGCTCTGCAGATTCGTCGTGGCCATCCACCAAGGGGTTGAACTCTGATGAGAGGATAAGTCCCTCGGATGATTCATCTATCAAAAAGTCAGACAGAAGAAATAAATCTTGTCGTGCAGTAGAACTCATATCATGTGTAGGGGCAGTAAAGTGAATCAAAGGGTTTATAGTCAATAATCGAGTTTGGAGTTGAGATGTCGCTGGGCAAGAAACCTGACTGTTCGTTAAAGACTCAGCGCCAGCTAGTGTAGTCACAAAGGTGGCATCCGATACTGACATATTTGTTATCAATTTATTGTTGGCAAGCTCCAAAGACATCTTTGTATCAGCTTTCATTGCTTCTTGTTTCAATTGCGACGTTTGATGCTTTAAATGCTTTTGTTTTGTTTGGAACTCTTTTATGGCTGATGATCTGGATTCGGTGTCGGCGGTGATGAAAGTGTTCTCGTCACAATATTCGCTAGGAATACTGAATAGCTTCACTGCCTTTGGTTTGAAATTGAATTTCTTATAAACTTCAGTGAATCCCAAAAATTTTGCTTTATCCATAATTGACAAGGTTGTTTATCCAATTGTTGTATATCTACATTTTGATGTTGCAAAAACTTTAGATTTTTCGATAAAAACAGTTGCATTCGGGCGCCGGTCAACGACAAACGTTAAGGCAACTTTGCAGAGGACCATCTCCGCTTGATTGCGAAATGCCTACAACCATTTAAATCTGACCATATAAACATTTCAATAATATATACATTTAAGCATAGATTGATCAACAAAATTGATAGTAATACACTCTATACAATGATTGGAAAAAATGTAGCTATATGTTCTTTGTTTTTCATGTGAGGTAGTTATAAATTAATTCGATCATCATTATTGCTTTAATTGGTTATATCATTATAATTATAATTAATATTATGAGGTGGGTTATCATGCATTATCATGAACAGTTCTCAATCGTTTTTCTTTAATCTGTCATCATCATTGGTATCAAGCTCATCATCCAACTGGAAAACAGTATTATCATCGTCCAATGACCTTCTTGTCTCACTATCGTAAGCTGGCGGGTCATCGTGCTTCGAACTTGAAGATGGTTGGTGTATTTGATTTTCATCAGCAAAAGGATTGTTGCCTTCGTTTTCATTATCATGCAACTCAAAGTCTATGGAGTCTGAGGAATCCCTCACTTTGTTGTGGACATCATCATCGTCGACCCTTGCGTAGCCATTCTCTTCATCTCTACTGATCAACGATAAGTCGTCTAAGTCAAAATCACGAGCATTTTCTGGATTTGTTGCAACTTGTTGGGAAACGGCCAACATGTAAGACGTTTCAGTAGGTCTCCAAATGAATGCGATAGCACAGAAAACGCAAAAGTATACCAATGATGGCCAGAAGTCAAAGACAAAAAATCTGGATTTCCAATGCTGCTCAATCAATTCAGTTGTTGACATACCAATGAAAATGAATGCTGAAACAACCACTCCCAAGAAAACGACTAATAATGAGACAAATATAATTCTGAATAAATAACGATACAATTTCAATTTAATGATTTGTCTTTGTTGTGTTAAATATTCGGTGGTTTTTCTTATTGAGGCCAAGATAACAACATAGAACACTGACAAGGCAAGTGCAATCGGAATCAAAGTGATAAGCTGAGTGTAGTTTGCGTATTCTGGATCTGACAAGTAATTACCAACAATATAAACAACAGCACACAAGAAAGTTACCAAAGCAAATATTTTACACTTTAACATTAACTTGTTGTTTAACTTGGCATGAACAACACCATACCCTAAAGATATGACTAGTAATAAAAAGAATGAAAAAGTAATTCTTCCCGCATTCAAAATGGAAATGAAGAACATGTACACCTTGACTCCAGCATTGGTACCTTTGCTATTTTCCAAATCATAGTAGGACCAGATCAAAATCGTCTCAGCGGTCAAGAAACCAAAAAAGTAGGCGATATATTTTTGAAGAGGAAGAATTTCATTTTTATGTCTATAGTAGTTGAAAAGGTAGATAAATAAACCAACAGCATAACAAATGGCTAATATACCGTAAGCGGGTAATTTAGGAATCTCAGCTGCTGACAATTGTCCAAAGCTGTTTCTGAAATTGACGTAACCAGAGTATTTTTTGGCATCGACTGAATAAGTAGCCACACAGTAATAACCAGTTTCCTTAACTGGATAATCGATATCAGCACTTCCCAATTCCGTGATTTCATCGGTGAGGATCAAGGAGGTTGCAGTGTCATTTGATTCTGCGCTGACAATGAATTTGTTCAAAGAGTCAGAATCACAAATGTTGTTCTCGATCGCGGCTTCATCACAGATATACTTGAAAGTGCCGTCGGGCAATGACGTCCCAATTAACTCGAAGTCTCTATATTCGAACACAACAAAAGACACTGAAGTATCATCACCCTCGTTCATTGGGGTGAACTTGTTCAAGTGGATTTGTATGTATGGATTCACACGTCCTGACCACTCTTTTTTGGAGTACATACCTGTACAAACCTGAGAAAATGATTCATCAAAATCACCTTTATTCGCCTTCGCAAAGGTAATTAACGAGAATACTATCCAAAGCAAAGGATGAAAAAATAACATGATGAATAGAGCGAGACTTTAGTTTCAGAATTGATTGCAATTCAATACTCTAGATTGATTAGTTCAACGTATCTTTTCCAACAAAATATTTTTTGATCCACCTGTTGATTTAGGTGATGGATTTGAATTTGGAGGGCGCTGTTCGTTGGTGAGCGTGTACACGCTAATATATGTAATCAGAGGTGCCAAAATTATGTAATAAACCGGAGTTGGATGGAAGAAGACTAAGCCGATAATATCCTCGGAATGGGGCCGAAATATAGCGACATTGGTGAATAGAAGTAGCCATTACTATGAAAAATTTCACTGAATGAACAGTGTTAATGTTACGTCTTGTAAAAATAGAATGTGTGTATCAAAAATATACCTCAATTTAATAGATATAACACTTAATCAAGTTATTGATAACTTATATACAAAATCAAACATGCAAAACCTCTCAAATGCAACCTAAATATACGTTCCAACATCATAAGATCAATATTCGTTACTTTCATTTTCGATTTCAAAGTTTTCCAATTGTTTGCCTATAGAAAACTTCTCAATCTTGATTTCCTCGTTAATGAACCGTATGTACTTCCTGATTGTGACTCCTGCAACGTACACACACTGTAATAAAACACTTGGGAGGAAGGAGTAGATGTACCAGGATTTCGGCAAGCCGCCGAAGCAAGTCTGTTGCACTATCTCAATAACACGGGGAGAGCTGCCACTCATCAAAGAATTGGTAATTGCATAGAATATCAACGACACCACAATCGTGGTGAAAAGAAGGACAATTTTTGATACCACAGGTAACAAATGCAAATGTACTGCGTCGCGGAAAGTAGTCATTATTTGAGTATTGTAATTTTTCATCGTGAAAAACACACCTGTAAGCAAGGGAACCAAGGTGAACAACGAAAGGATCAAATGATAAAAAATCAACTTTGGAGAAATGTCAAATGTGAATTCGTTCAAAACTTTATTTGTGTGATAGTAGACATATGTAACTTGGACACCATAGTAGTGAACAGATAACACATAACTAATAGATAAGATTTGACTCAAAGACCAAATAAACCCATTAAGCATTGTGACAAAGTGCTCACGAATCATTCTGAAATTAACTGCATTATTCAAACTTTCAAAACTGTATCTATTCATACAGAGATGATCATAAAGGTGCAATCCAATGAGTTCAATTTCCAAACCAATCACAACAGAGGAGGCATCTATATTTTTACCATATTCGTTGACTGTCAAACCTACTTTTCTCAAGAGAATATTCAATGGCGTGGAAGCCATCTTGCCAACAAAAAATGCTAAAAGTCCAAAAGAAACAATCAACAATCCAGCAAAAACCCACAACATAAGCAAAAGACCCAATATACGATACTGAAACAAAGGAGGTCTGTAAACCACCGTATATGAATTGTTCACTATAATATCTGAATCTGAATCTGAATCATCATTATTCGGGTTGGAGTTGATTTGCGGATTGATTTGATTTGTAGAGTTCAATAATTGATCATTTTTAGTGACCGGGACAAATAATTGCTTCAAAAATTTTCTCGAAACAGCATCATTATCTGGAACTCTATAAAAACTACCATCAGGAACAAAGACGCATTTAACTTGTGGGTCTTCTTTCATAAGGGCAACACCGTCTTCATAAGATGTTGGTGAAGAGTAATCAGGCTTGCCTCCAAGTAAAAATTGGAACCATGATCTATATAAAACATATCCTCTTTCGGTTGGTTGGTCGATTCCCAAAATGAAAGATGATAATCTGAGTTTATGGCAACATATTTTGAAACTTCTCATGTAGTATAACCTAACATATTTTTTCACAAGCTCAATCGCTCTAAAAACCGATATTGAAAAAAAATTCCAAAGGAAAATTGATTGTATACCAGTAGGAGTAATGATTGGAAACAAATCCCAAAGAGCGATCTTCAAACCATAAGTCAAACCCCCGATTCCAATGAGGATAAAACATGTATAAATTACAACACTCAACCCAATCCTGGAAAGCTGTAAAGAAAGAGGCTTGACTAAAGCATCATGGATCAATCTAGCATTAGGATCTTCTGGTGACCTTATAAAGAAAAGTACACCTGGTCTTAAAATCAAAGATCTTGTCATACCCACAAATAAAGCAAACATACACATGTATAATGTTCCAGAAGCCCAATAGAGAATGATTCTTATGAGTGAATTTGGGTCCACAAATTGAATGCTTGAAAAATTTTCGAAACTTAAAGAGAAATCCTGCTTGAACTTAACAATTGGACAGAAACAAAAATCTAACAATAAACCACAATAAGTAGGGAATACAAATAATTCAATAGCAAACACCAAAAAAACTTTCAAAGTGTACTTGACTTCGTGTAATACATAATAGTAATCTCTTGATTTTCCCATCAATGGATTGGTTTTGGAACAATTATGCGACAAAAGATCCATAAACTTTTTCATTCCATAACCAATTGACCCATACCCTATCGACAAAATCAAAACTCTCTCTGTAACAGTGGGCGGCAATTGTGTAATTTTCAAATTGTAAAAGGTGTTGAAAATAGTACCGAACATTGATTCAAAATCTGGCTTGATATCTTCTGATATTTGAATCTTGCCAAAGGTGTATCTAGTAAATAACTCAATTAGCGGAAACGTGAATTTAATCAATACAACACCAATCATTGATGGCATTAAATAAAACAAGAACAAATAAACTGTTAAGACTAAATTCACCAAGAGAGAAACCTTGATAGGCGTATCAAAATTTAATCCCAATCCAAAAGCGTTCAATATTCCAATGTTTTCATCCTCTAAATCACCCGCATTTTGTGGAACTGGAGGAGGCATTGGAACTGGTATATCTGGAATTTCTCTTTCTTCATTTTCATGGTCACTCTCGCCGTTGTCTTCAATTTCACCATCTTCGTCTTCCTCTTCATATTCCTCATCGTCGTCATTGTCGTCACCTTCGTCATCTTCATCACCTTCGACGCTGTCATTACTTTCGAGGTTGTTGAAATTGTTTTCGAAAGCCAAAGGAAATCTTGGTTGTATTTGTACTCGGTCAGTACCTTGGGTATAAGGTAACGTGGGAACATCTGGCCTTTCGACAAGATCTTGCTCATGCTGCTCTCGCTGTTGCTGAGATGGTGGGAAGCTTTCAATGGATGCTTGAGTGTTGAATTCTTGCTCTTCATTCGAATCCTGACGATTCAACTCGTCTTCATCGTTGAAATCGTCTTCCAAATCGTCGTCATCAATTTGATCAGCCCATTCGTGATTTTGAATACTGTTATTATCATGTGCATCTATGTTCAAATCTTCCATTTCTTCAATAGGATTTGTGAAAGACCCACGATTGATATGAGCCTCATTGATGAAGATAAATAAATTTCTCAACTCCATGTTCAACTCTTCGTCCTTATCATCTGAATTCTTCAAAAAGTTGGCAAAATCAATCAAATTCTCTAAGGCCAAATCTGAATTTTCACCATTTTCGTACAGTTGAATATTTTTTTTGATCAAATCCAACAATGTTGACTTTTTGGCTTCACCAATCTTTTTCGCGAGCAACTTTGTAAAACCTTCATCTCTCGTCACCCATTCATGTTCCAAAAACAAAGCAATATGAACAACTATAAAAATGGAAATATAGGTGAATCCAGACACATAGGAGTACGAAAAAAATTTCATGAATAAAGTGGGCCAATCCGAATTATGGACATCAAGATCCAATTCCCCATAAAACAATGCTTCAAGAAAATTCTTATTGGGTGGCAACGAGTTGTCGATGAACCAAGTGTATATTCTTGAGATAAATTTCCAGTATATAGGTATACCGACTATGAGAAAACTGAAGTAACACCCGAATACCAACGTTTTGTATACCAACGACACTATCAAGTTAAATGATTTGGAGACAATGTATTTCAAGGGTATTGTATCTGGAATAGTGTCTTTATAGATCGTCTTGAAAACATAGCTGGTATTGCAAATATCACACTTGGACTCTTTCCTTCCCGAGTGTTCTAACCATTCCAACAAGCAATCTTGATGTATGTATTTGATGGAACCCCTACATTTGCACGGAAAAAGAAGTGGCGTTTCCGCTGTCCCTTCACCACGACAAATACGACAAGTATCTTCAACCATGACAAATGTAATTATTGCAACTGATTAAAAAAAATACTGATGAACTTTGAAATCTAAATGATAAAAAGAGTTTCCCAAGAATAAATGAATGGTTCTTTAACATATTGCTTATGTAATTGAGATGATAATTGTATATGCAGGATATATTTGGAATACACCTTTGTTATATAAAAAAGGTGAAAAATCACAGAATTTCTTTCGCTTTTTCAAAAAAATCGCACAGAATAAGAGGACCAGATTACTGAAGATGCTCAGAAGACCTGCTACTACGATCAGATTGACACCAGAAGACATGGTAGCTTTTGACGAGCAGAATAAACAGTTTAAGACACTAGGACTGTCCAAACCCACAACAAGTGAACAAATAAATGCAGCACCATCGCTTGCAAAGTCCAGAGAAAACAGAATAGGGTTGCAGAGGAACTAGTTGGAAAACGTGGTTACGAACAGCTGTCTGGGGTTCAGAATGAACTTTATGAGGGAAGATTCGGGCTATACCGTGGGCTTGATTGTGCTCGGAGAGAACAGATGAACCACCACCTTTTCACAGGTGAGTTCTATCGACTTTGCAATGGAGCATTTTCCATTATATTTATCTCTCTCAATATGAAGCCAGTTTTGAGGTGTATTTCAATCATGTAGTTCGCTAAAACCATCCAGCTTAATGTAGTCTGGCTACCATTGACTTTCTTATTTCCACCATATGGTTGAAAATAAAGATATTAGTTCACTCTCCTTGAGTTATTTTGTCAACATAGTCATATTTAGTACAAATTGAAACCACCAATGAAGTTGGATCATATAAGACGAATCTTGTGTATGGATACTTATTGTTATCTGGCAGTTGAGTAAGAAAATTTATGCTTCTAGTTTTAAACTTGCCCGTGTAGCGTAATGGTTAACGCGTTTGACTTCTAATCAAAAGATTGCGGGTTCGACTCCCGCCATGGGTTATATTTTTTGACTACCGAATGCTATAGCTTCCTAAAATATTTTCTGTTCCAAATGTATTCTTGAATCATTGGTCCAATGATTCAGGGAATTTCACTTATTAGCATCACTCTGAAATTGTGATGATTTTGAAAATATTACTGAATTGAACAACTTTGTTTTATAAGCAGTTGTGAACTGCCGTCGTTCAAGCGCAAAGGAAGCATCTTTCCAGACTATGGGATTGGGTTTGTTGAAGCGAAAGATATGACTTACATTATGAAGATAGTTGGCTGGTATTTCATATTGTCCCTAATCTTAAATCGGCCCCTAGCAGTATCTGTTAGACAAAAAGAGTTTCGTGATTTAGAGGAACTTGCGAAGTTTTCAGCTGTCTCATATTGTATTTCTCAGGGAAAATTGCAAGAAAACAGATTTTTGGCAGACACAACCTGTCCGTTAAAGTTCTGTAGTGATAGAATCAACAGAAATGTGGAGATAGTTTCTATATTCAATCCAAGGGCAGAAGACAAGACTGGTACCGGGTATATTGCTTTAGACCATACTCCCTCCAAAGAAAGAATTATTGTGGTCTTTAGGGGAACAGCTTCACTAAAAGACTGGATATCAGACTTCAATATAAAACCTGTCGCATATAAACCCTTGACGATTCCTCCGAAGAATGAGTTCAAGTGTGAGGGTTGCCATGTTCATGAAGGGTTTTATACAGCATTGAAGTCATATTGTTCCATTGTTTTGAGTGAAGTCTCTAAATTGAAGAAATTGAACCCTGACTATAAGGTTGTTGTGACAGGGCACTCTTTAGGGGCTGCTCTTACTATATTGACAGGCATCGAGTTCAAGTTGAAAGGCTTCAATCCGTTGGTCGTATCCTTTGCTGGTCCAAGGGTCAGTGATGCTTCGATGTCTCGCTGGATTGACAAGCTTTTCAAGACCGATGAAGTATTGCAAGAAATTGGGAGCGAGGGTTCATTTTCATCAGGTTTCATTAGAGTCACACATATGGGAGATTATGTTCCAATGGTCCCTCCCGACCCTCTTTATTCGCATGCTGGCGTTGAATACTACCTATCCAAAAGGGGGTTGCCTCAAAAAATTGAACATTTGTTATGCATGGGTAGCTATGAAACAGGTATCCCAGAGACTGAAATTCACAGAAGTCTCAACGAATCTTCAATAATTGACATCTCACACAGCGACAACTCTGTTGGTAGAAACATTCTTCACCATTATGAACATATCAATTATTTTGTGAGGATCACTGGCTGTAATGATACATATCTCAGCGAGCCTAAATACAGGGTGAATTGAATTGATGTTTCTAATATAAGTATTCGGTGTCCAGCACTCGTTTTTTTCCTTCTTCATCTAAAATGACTGCGAAGAAGATCAAAAACCATCATCCCAAACTAAGCAGTTTAGTACTGTTATTCGTTACTCATTAGCGTTGAAATACTCGCTTGTAGCCAGTATCCTGGAGTTTATACTACATAAAAAAAAAAAATAGCTACGCGAATACGCGGTGTGTTTCGGTCTCTAGTTTACGTGTCAAATAAAATTTAGCTGATTGATTTCAATCATTCAATCCAATCTTGTTATAAACCATCTAATAATTTATCGTTTTTGTTAGCTCTAATACTACAAGTTGTCACGTTGATATATTCTAGAATTTTTCTATTTTCTTGAGGTTTCATTTTCATATCACCAGAAAAAAAACTGTGTCAATTGAGTTAGACTTAACTATCAACAATGGCTAAGAAAAATTTAAAGCACACCCAGTCTCAATCAATAAATGATGTTGATCCAGTGGTGGAATTCAAATACAAGCAAGGTGTATCCCGTCCTTTCTTGATTTCAACTCCCTCTGAAAATTTGTCCATCAAAAGAAAATTATCAACAAGAGAGAACTTATATTTGTTTATATTGATTGTTTTCGCTTTATACATCAGATTGACAAGAATCTCTAAACCAGACTCAGTAGTTTTCGATGAAGTGCATTTTGGGGGATTTTCCAAAAAGTACATTTTGGGTCAATTTTTCATGGATGTCCATCCTCCTTTAGCTAAGATGTTGTTTGCTGGTGTCGCTTCCATCGGACGCTTTAGAGGTAATTTCGATTTTCTGAAAATTGGGGAACAATACCCTGAAGATGTGCCATATGTGTTGATGAGAGCATTACCAGCATTTTTAGGTGTTGGCACAGTGGTTTTGTGTTATTTAACTTTGAAAGCCTCCGGCTGTAGACCATTTGTTGCTTTGTTGACAAGTGCTGCTTTGGTCATTGAGAATGCAAATGTCACAATTTCAAGATTTATTTTGCTAGACTCTCCATTACTCTTTTTCATCGCTGCCTCGGTTTATTCCTTCAAAAAATTTGAGATAGAGGTTCCTTTCACAAAAAACTGGTATAAATCTTTGCTCACTACTGGTATTGCTTTAGGTCTCGCAGTGAGTTCCAAATGGGTCGGTTTATTCACCATAGCATGGGTTGGAATCTTATGTGTTTATCAATTGTGGTTCATTATTGGTGATTTGACTGTTCCAACAAAAAAGGTCTTTGGCCATGCCGTTACTCGTGCGGTATTGTTATTAGGTGTGCCAATTGCTTTGTATGTTTCATTTTTTGCGATCCATTTTAGTATCTTGTCAAATGAAGGTGATGGTTCTCCTTTCATGTCAAGTGCTTTTAGATCTACTTTGAATGGTAACCGAATTCCTACAAACATTTTGGCTGATGTTGGTGTTCATTCAGAAATTTCAATTCGTCATATCGATACCCAGGGGGGTTATTTACATTCTCATGATCATTTATATGAAACAGGTTCAAAACAACAACAAATCACTTTATACCCACATTTGGATTTGAACAACAATTGGATAATTGAGTTATACAATGTTTCTGATCCACCTACTGATTTCGAACCTATCACTGATGGAACCAAAATCAGATTGTTACACAAAAATACTTTCCGCCGTTTGCATTCTCATGATGAAAAACCACCAGTTTCTGAACAAGACTGGCAAAAGGAAGTTTCTGCTTACGGTTACCAAGGTTTCGGTGGTGATGCAAATGATGACTTTATTGTTGAAATTGTGAAGAAAAAGTCCAAGAAAGGTGTTGCGCAAGAGAAGGTTAGAGCCTTGGAAACGGTTTTCAGATTAAGACATGCTATGACTGGTTGTTACTTATTCAGTTCAAATACGAAGTTACCAAAGTGGGCTTTTGAACAACAAGAAGTTACATGTGCCTCTCAAGGTCTCAGAGAGAAGAGCTACTGGTATATCGAAACAAATGAAAATCAATATTTACCTCCTAATTCTGAAAGAATCAATTACAAAAAACCAAACTTGATCGAAAAAATTGTTGAAAGTCATATCAGAATGTGGAAAATTAACCAAGGTTTGACTGATCATCATAACTGGCAATCACAACCATCTGAATGGCCATTTTTAACAAGAGGTATCAATTACTGGGTTCAAGAAAACAGACAAGTTTACTTTTTAGGTAACGCAGTTGTCTGGTGGTCAATTACTTCCTTGATAGTTGCGTTTGGATTTCACACTTTTTTCAGTGTTATCAGATGGCAAAGAGGTGCTTCAATTGGTGTTGATCGCCATGTTTACAATTTCAACCAACAGACTGCTCACTATATTTTAGGCTGGTTGTTGCATTATGCTCCATTTTTCGTTATGGGTAGACAATTGTTTTTGCACCATTATATCCCTTCTTTGTACTTTGGTATTTTATCATTGGGTCATTTATTTGATTTGTTGGTTTCTTTCACATTTGCTCGTCGCAAGTTTGTTGCGTATATTTTAATCGGATCATTTTTCTCCGTTGCCTTTTTGTTTTATGTTCATTACTCGTCACTCATATACGCCGCTCCATGGACCAAACAGGAATGCCAAGTTTCTGCGTTTGTTCCATCTTGGGATTTCTCATGTGACTCTTTTTTTGAATCCTTGGACAAGTATAGCCAGTCTGAAGACAAACATATACTACCAACTTCGGCTGTTGATTTCAAGCAAGCAATCCCAGTTGATAATAACTTGAACTCACAGGAAGCAGAACAAACTCCAGAAAGTAAGTACGTTCCTCCTCCACTTGCTGAGCAACAAGAATTGATACAAGAAGTCAAAGATGAACAATCACAAGAAGAAATTCCGGGAGTTGAAGCCAATGAACCTGTCGAACAAATTGTTCCACCGCTTGCAGCAGAAGCTGGACAAACAGAAAAAGAAGACAGTTGATTTGTTCAATGTCTTACAAATTTATTTAGTGGATTATATGTTACTGCGTAATTTGATACCTGTAGTTGTATAAGTGAAAAATTCGATACTTATTATGGTGTATATACATATTTATATAAACCGGTCATCACGCGGTTCAAATCCGGTGTAGTAAACAGACGCGTATTTTTATACCTTTAGTACGCGTGTAAAAAATCACTTTACTTCAACAGATCTATGGCAAAACTAAAAGAACTCTTTTCTTGTTATACGCCTTTGGATAGAAGCAAGTGTCAAAATGACCAGACCCAAGAGAAACATCAGACACATATCTTATACGGTTTCAGACAGTGAATCTGAAGAAGTTGAAGAGGAAGAAGAAGTGTATACTTCTCGTCCTCACAAGAAGCAAAAGCAAAAAGCAAAGAAGAAGTCAAGAGGTGAAAACGATGCTTCATTCAGAGACCAAGGAGCACGAGAAGACTTTCCTAGTAACTATCTATACGCAGCTTTGTCAAATCCTGACGCTTCCTCGTATGACCTTGCTATTTCGTGGTTAAAAGATTTCGAGGATAACAAAGACACAGCTATCAAAGAAATCGTTAACTTTATATTGTGCTCGTCTGGTTGCTTTTATCAAGTTGAAGAACATGATATCGCTAACATTGAGTCTTGTGTCGATACTATAGGTGAAATACAATTGATCTTCACCAAGCAAAAGTCCCATGAATTTCCTTTCATTTCCAAAAATAAGCAAGTGGCTCATTTCAGTAAGAATTTGATTGAGTTTTTCCAAAATATAATATATGCCTCTAACGAGAACGACATGATCTTTGATGACGACTTGCAGTTCTTTGAAATATTGTTAACTTGGTTATCGCCATTGTCATCCTCCAATATTAGATGTTTGCGCTTAGTCACAACTACTGCTCTATTGAATATTGCAACAATTCTAACAGAGTTGATTGCAAAAAAGATTTCACTCATCGAGAAAAACAAGAGGCAATTAGATTCAGAAATGTCTAAGAGCAGGAAGCATAGTAAAAAGGTTGCTACTATCACTCAAAATATCGAAAATTATCAAAATGAGAAAAAAAAGTTAGATGAGCTAATTAAAGATGTAGTTGATACAACTTTCATTCATAGATATAGAGACATTGACCAGGATATCAGAAATGAGTCGATGATACATTTGGGTAACTGGATGAAAAACTATCCAGAATTTTTCTATCTGCTGAATTACTTACGTTACTTCGGTTGGCTATTGACTGACGAGTCCACTAAAGTTAGATTAACCATCATTAAAGAATTAACAAGACTTTTCAAACAGAAAATAGTTGTTGGGTTTAGGCAATTTTTGGAAAGGTTCAAACCTATATTGATCAAAATGTGCATGTGTGATAACATCAAAGTAAAAAGTGTTTTATTCCCACTTTTCTCTGAATTAGTAAAATCAGGTTTTTTGGAGGATGATGAGATTGTTCAATTGTTGGACTTGACAAAAATCGAAAGCTTGAATATTTCTCTGTTCGTGAGAGCAATTGAAAAAACTAGAACCGAAAACTTAATGGAAAAGTACACATTTGATGTTACAACTATATCCTCCATCGACGTCAGTACTATTTTGAAGTATATTACATTATTCAACTTGATCCCGGACATGCCTTCCACGAATACCATATCTGCTTTCAAGAAACTCAACGCTATATATAGTGATCACGAAATATTGTTAAATTACTTTTTATTCGATTTATCGTCAATACCTGAATTATCGCTGGACTTGAAGAGTGAGATTGAGTTAGATAACCGAAAAAGAGAGTTATTGCTTTACTATCTCATCAGTTCAGTTGACTCAATCAAACCTAAATTGATCAAGTCATTGTTGCAAATACAAAAGTCTTTGAATCAAAATGAGGTGGCTATATTCCTAAAATTGTTCAATATTTTAGGGTATGAATCATTCCAAGAATTAGACCAAAAAGAAATTCATGATGAAGTGTATGAAAAATTGGCTGATTATTTTTTTGAGAGTTTCTCTAATAAAGCTACAAATACCAATATTGATGAAGAGCTAGCCAAATTTTGGGAAAATTACTCCAACTTGAATGAGGAATTGAAGCAGAAGATAAATATCAAGATCTTAGAGTTATTTAAGTCTTTTGGTGATAGTGTTGACAGCGAAGTGGTACTTCAAAAGATCATTATCGTTAGTAATTTTTCAAACTTGTGGAATTACACTGACTCCAAATTTGAATCTTACTTCATGAAATATTTGAACTCAATTTGTGATGCGAGATTCAATACAGGTAATAGAAATGAGGTCATAGACTTGAATGTTTCAGAAATCAAAACTGCCACAACTACTTTGAATATCTTGATATCGCAAAATTTCACTGAGAACTCCAATGGAAAATTGCTCAAATATTCTAAATACTTGATTTCTTGTCTTCAAATAATCACTGACTTTATTTTCAAAATTGATGAGGCGAGAGATCAATACGTGCCACAATTCAAGAGACAGGAGTTCATGAATCTGTATTCCAGCTTGATGATATTTTATCTTGATTGCTTGATTTGCTTTAAAATTTATTTGGTTAATTTGAATACCAATAGCGAGGATGCAATTATGAGTGATCTGGAAGACGATGAAGAAGATGTGAGCGATTACGAAAGTGATGGGTATAACGATCAATCCAAAAATTTTGAGTCTAAAATCAAGTCCACCTTGGCTAGGTTTTTGAACAATTTCACTAATGAAGATGTGATTGTCCGATTTTTCATCCTAACAGAATTGAGGTATTCTTCAGTCTCGAATATAGAGCTAGGCAAAGTTGATAATATTGCTTTTGGACTAGATTTGGACGTCTATGACTTCAATTCTAAAATTTCCGACGAAGATGATGATAATGATGACGATGACGATGATGAAATAGAAGACAATTCTGACAAAGAAAACCAACCCGAACACTCTGATGGTGTTAATGAGACAAGGAGAAAGAAAAGACGAAGCAACAACATAAGTAAACAAGATGTATGGGAATCTGAGCAAAATTTGTGTTTATACGCTGTCAAGTTGGCAGCTTTGAACAATCTCAAACTTCTCTCCAAGAAGACAGTAGCAAGAATAGAATTGAACAAAAAAGATCTAGGAAATCTATTTAATGAAATTGTGAATTTCAATAACACAAGAATTCCTGCTATAGCTCCATTCCGTGCAATTGCTCGTGCTGAAAATAATGAAGAGAATGATGTTGAAGTTGACGAAGAAAGGGTGAGAGCTAGTGAGGGTCCTGAAAATTCTGGGGAGAAGTTCATCTCCACTGAAAATGCTGAATCGTTCGAAGTGGACAGTGTTACTGAATTTTGAAGGTCACTTTTTGACAAAGTCTACGTATAATACTTGCTTATTTTTGCTACTTCTTTTTTCCAGGTGTTTAGGGTATGGATAGATTTTGCTTCTTTTAATTATAACTTGCTAGAACTGCTTGTAATTGGCCCAATAATTCAGTTGTTTGTAGACATCATTCAAATTGCAGCATCATGGGACAGTACCGGAGTTCGTGTAGATCTCAAAGATTTTTCCATACAAAATCGAAATCATTTGAAGCACTATAATATGAAAACACTACTAACGATCACAACCAGCTGCTCCCTCTCCAGCCAAGTTCGTTACCAAATCAGAAACCTCGCTATGTCAGTATCATCAAAAGTTCTTTATTTGTTTGGGACACTCCTTCTTCTTCACTCAGCATATTCTTCTTTTCAGTTTATACAAATTACGAAATTTCAAAGCATAGACGTTCCAATTCCCAAAGATATTAAAGCTGAAGTTATTGTTGGTATGTTTTTATTTGTCGTTGGATCCATTTTTTCCATCAGAAATACACCACTTTTGAGTGTAAATAACGAGATAGTCGATCCTGCCTATTCGTATTTGAAACCAATCGAAATGAGGAAGGCTACCGTTGAGTTTGAGAAAATTGGGATAAACCCTTTTGAAGAGATTGACTCAAAGCCCGCATTCATCAACATATTAGAGAGAAGAAAGTTGTACAGAGATTGGGCGTCGGTAAATAATATATAGTACGAGAATCAATGGTGTTTGTGATCTACGTGTAGGAAAAAAATAATACTTGATAACAAAACATTAATAGCACCAATTAACAGAAAGTGACGAAAAAAAGACACAACCGGGACCAACTAATATGGAGTTAAAAGAAAATACAACCGCGAAGCACCTAGCACCACCTCATTCAGACTTGAATAAGTTTTTGAACCTGGAAATCATAGCACTTCGCGCATTGTACTTGTCGTACAGAGGCCTGGGTGAATCGGTTGTATTTTCTGGGTTTGCAACGTTCGCTTTGTTCTTGAATGAGCTGTTCTTGAACGAGTTGTTCCTAGAATTGGAAAGAGAGATCGAGGTGTTGTTTGAAGAGTCGCCATTCAACGTCAATTGCGTTGAATTGCTCAAATCTTCATCGAAATTATCATCAAAGTCCAGAGTATCGGCAAACTCTGCAAAGTTTTCTTCATTTGAGGGATAAGACACTGATGTGAACGCACTTGATTCTGTTTCAGTATCTGATTTGCCGTTAACGTAATCGTTGTTGAACTCAAAATCTTCGGAAATATCCTCAATTGAGAGCTTCTTCAAATCTTCAGGCAACAATACATTATTCTCAAAACCTGAAGCATCTCTTTCTGATCTTAGTTTGGAGTTGATACACCAATCATTGTCGACCACATACTGTTCATCAGTTAGTTGTATATCCCGATTATGCAATCATCTTATCTTCGTGCGCCTAGGTGAAGATCTGGCGTCAACTATGATGAGAAAAATAGAATATGTAGATAAATGGATTGGAAGACACGCCTTCCATCAGATAGTATAATGTACTCACCTTGAAAATTATCTTCTCTTTCGTCGTAAATTTGACTGTGGTGGTAAAGATTTTCTTATCGGTATCCCTTAACAATTGAATTGATTTGGACCAGTTATCAAAGTTTCCTGTAACGTAAACAGATTTAGCAGCTAAAGATGGCCTAGAATTGAGTTAGTGACTAGACTTGATAACTCAATAAGCAGAGAACGCGATTGATTGTGGGCGCTTCCTTCGTTGAACTTCCCCTTAATCAAAATTCATGATCTGCCATCACAATCAGAGATTTTAGGTCTCAGATTTATGTGTCAACATGATTGGAAAGCTACTCACCATTCGAAATCAAACTTATAATATACGCTTGATTCAACCATTTTCTTATGCTCTGACTCAAATACAGATTAGTGCTTAGGCTTTAATAAGAGTGTGCTGAAATGGACTAGAATTTATATCTTTTCACAAACACATAAAGTCCAAACTAATATTTTTTATTGCAGTACGATCAGGTGGAGCCAAAAACAGGTCCGGTTCGAGTTCAAGATTTAACTCCTCCACACTTTTAGCTTCAATGGAATAATTCAATAATAAACCCTTCAGAAGTTTCAAACCTGTATTTGGTCTAGCTACAAAATCAAAAAGCCAAATGATTTTCAGTTTGTTTGAAAATAGAAGACTGAAAAAAAAATTCGACACGCCCTAAATAAAAGATGAGAATCTATTCAAACCATGATATAAGAAACATGATGGTGATCCCAACGAAGATACAAAACAATTGGCCAATGCTTTTCTTCACTTCCTGAAACCTGGTGGAGGAATCGCCCAATTCCAAAATTTCTGGGATAACACCAACCGTAGCGATGTACAAGAAACCACCCGCAGTGAAAGGCAAGGTCAAGTCTCCAATCTCTACGGTTGTGCCAAATAAACCGCCATAAGAGGATGTGTGTTCAGCCAACGAGCTTCCCACTACGCTAACTTGCTTAGTTGTCAATTGCTGAATACCAATACCAATGAAAGCACCTAAAAACGCGCCGGCGGCAGTGATAAATTGAGAGTTCATAGCTTGCCATTTGGAAAACCCACCTTGAATCAATAAAGCAAAATCACCAATTTCGTGAGGAATCTCATGAAAAAAAACTGCAAGACAAGTGGTTGACCCAACACTTTTGCTTATGTAGAACGAAGAAGCAATAGCCAACCCATCAGTGATATTATGAGCAAAATCCGATATGAGGTTCAAGTATGCTGATGTTTTTATCGAAGCATTTGGTTTATCTATGACTGCTTTACTGCTTTCCTTTTCTTCCTTCTTGTCAACAGTAGTTGTTTGGTGTGAATGTGAGTGTGAATGTGAGAACGAATTTTCAGAGCTATCACCGTGCTCTAAAATTCTCAATCCTTTATCGATGACCAAAAAGACCAAGAACCCAATAAAAATAAACACACCTAAAACAGCGTTTCTTTTTTCATCAACTAAAACAAATTGAGCGTTATCATCTAATGGTTCACCAAGAAAAGTTTGAGGTAATAAGTGTAAGAAAACATCGCCTAATAATCCACCAATGGCAAAACTAACCAAGTACGATAAGGATGATGGTTGGATAGTAGATGGAATCAAAGCCAAAATAAAATTAGGAGGGCCTGAAATATAGGCAGTTGCCAATAAGGCATTCGCAGCTGGTCCTGGTATGTATTAGTATTACATCGCTCAACTCTGACAATTTTCAATGCTGAGGTACTTACCAAAGGGAAATAATCTCTCGAAAACCCATTCAATGTAACTTTCAACCTTCATTTCGTTTTCAAGACCTCTGGCAACATTCAAATATCTCACCACTTCACACTGATCCAAGTTCTTGTTCAATTTATCCAAGTTCAAGACACCATTATCGTGGAAGATTTCCTTGAGGTCTTCTTCGTGAAAATGCACGAGGGATTCCTCATCTGATACGTGTTTTGCGGGACTTTTCACTCTGTGAGCTGTAGCAATTGTGAAAATCAAGAACACGACAAGATTGTGGTAATTGAGCTTCATCTTGACTGGTTGCTAATAACTGTGGTTGAAGAATGATGAGGGTTCAGTAATACTTTTTAAATGTTTAATTCGGACGGGGTCCTTGTGTCAATCATAATTCTCAAAAAAAAATAGAGAAGCTTTTTCGGATTGCTCCATTCGAACAGTATATTGGCGATGATTTGGGTATACTCAACAACAATAAGGAACAAAGTATTGATAGAGTGATTATTCAAACGCTAGTATAATAGTCAAAACTTTATGTCGGTTTATACAAGTGCTACGAGTTCAAAAAAAATTGTAATTAATATATAATCGTTCAAAATAAAAGTAATACAAAAATCAATCGAGAAATAAAAGCAAAGCCAACGAAACAAAAAGAGATAGATTGTTTAACAAAAAAATTAGTAGATAACAAGTATGATTTTACAGCTGTGGATGACTTTTGCTCGCTTAGCCAGACCAGAATTGATAAGACTTTGGAGTTTCGATTGAAACAGGGTCCAAACTATCTTTCAATACGACCTTTTCGTTTGTTTTAGTGTTTCTAGCCTCTTCTCTTCTGACATTACTTAATATGATGGTTTTGATTGGTTTTGTAGCCTCTGCTATGGCTTCATCCACCAACTTTAACTTTTCTTCGCCAGATAACTCTGCCTCCCTCGAAGTAGCTCTCAATAGCTTATTTTTGACAGACAATGCTTGTTTTCTCAACTCAAATCTATCAAGAATAAGCTCTTTTTTGTATAATTCCAATGCTTTTGTTTGTTTTATCAAATTATCTTCGAGTATTGACATTTTTTGAAATTTCAATTCAATTTTGTTCAACTCTAATTCAACAATTTGTTTAATGAATGACTCCTGATGTTTCAACTCAGTTTTGGATTTTTTGGTCGATTCACCTGCTAATTTACCAATTGACAATTTTAAAGCTTTTTTGATGTAATCATTATCTTCCACACTTGAATCACTAACAATTTCCTTTTGTGCTTCATCTAACGACTTAACGACGTCCTCCTGATTCAAATTTGAGACCAAGTATTTGATGGTTTCCAAAACCATCTTCGATGGTTCTTTGGTGTCGTGTGAAGTCTTTGATAATTCGCTATCTTGTTTAAATTCACTTTTGGAAATGTTTCTATTCAAATATCTTTCTTCAATGGGCAATTGAATAAACTTGGTAATACATTGCTCTTTGGATTTGCCAACATGATCACTTATTTTAGCCCAGTTATCTTCGAACATTTCTATACCTTCCAATAATAACAAAATATCCTGATCAGTCCATTCTAAGCTGTTGGCTTTATTAGTGAGCTGAACAAAATCTGAGGAATGAAAATTGGATGGAAACAAACCCTGTTCGTAACAATTTGCACAGATTGATTGTTTTGATCTCAAATTATGGTATCTAACTTCTGTCGAGTCATTACCACAAATGTTACACAAGAATTTTGTTGTAGCCAATTGACTTAGTATCAACTTCTCATCCTCTTTTAAAGATATAGCATCTTGTGTAGAATCATAGACATTACGTCTGATTTCAAGGTTTAATGGAATAGGTGGTGTTGGAGGTGGTGTGTTCGATAAGTTATTCAAATCTGATTCTTTGGTGACAACCTGAGTACCAAATTTGTCCAAGTTTTTAACTGGAATATTTTTGGGGATGTGTGGAATTAATCCTTGGGCAGTATCTAAAGTGATCTGGAAGTGCCCTGTATATTGAGGTCCAACAACTGAGGCTCTAGTTCTTGGGTCAATCTGATAATTGATCAACCCCCATTGTTCCAAAAAGGCATGTACTCTGATGATAGAAGCGACATCACCTGCCAAGTTTCTTCTACAAGAAGTGACAGTAAGGTACTCCAAGGGATTCAAGCGATAGGCATTGATCATGAAATCTCTGTAATCTTTGTAAGTCTTTTCGTTCTTGTATCTAGATTTGTTATTGAAAAATTCCGGTAACGATTTCTTCTCAATATCGTGTACTTCATTCATATCAAACCAAGCGCTAAAAGAAGGAATAATCACTGGTCTGGTTTGTTTGATCAAATACTGTTTAGCTTGAAGTTCAACTTTCTTTTGTTCTTCCAAAGCATCAACAACAAAATTGGAGCTGTCGGTGGCAGCAATACTTGTAGATTGTTGCTCATCGATTTCCATGTTGGCATCTTCTTTTATCTCTGGTGACTGAGGAGTAGACATATTGAAAATAAAGACACTTGAATGATTGGATTACTATTCAGATGTTAACAAACAAATTTTTGTATGTATTTTTTGTTTTCTTGAATGGAAGTCGCTTTGATTTTTCGGGAAGTGAATATTCACGAATTCGGACTATAATTTGGCTTATTATTTGAGCTTCAATTTGGCGTCTTCAATGGATTCACATTTCAAGACATATTCAACGCGTTGATTATTGAAATATTGCTTCCTTCAACAATTTGATTAGGCAGTGACTCGAAGCAATGAAAAAATCGCAAACTATACTAGAGAAATCTCATGTTTTGACATGTTTATTGGAGCGGTGTATTCAATAAAGCACTTCCGCGCTCCAAACCTAGAGTCCAGAACGCGTTTCGTAAAATCTTTCAAAAAGACCAAAAGACCAAATATATTATAAAATTATAGTCGCGAGGGTGTTTATCAAGTGTATTGCACTATGACTTTCTTTCAAGAGAATACTCCTGAATCTGTGGATCAAGAGGCTCTCGGTGGTTTAGCCGCCAGCCCTGTAAAAGCTACAAAAGAGGAAAAAGATTTCGACAGTTTAGACGCTGATATCAAATTGAAAAGACTAGAAAACTTGGTGGAACAGTCGAAGGTGTACTCCAATATTATTGCAGAAAGGCTATTTGAGAGTACTGTTACGGCTCAGAAGGAAAAAGGGGAACCCTCGAAGAAGGAGGGAGAAACTCCATTATCTGATGAACCTGTGAAAAAGAGACAGAAAAGGGCGACAAGAGCTAGGACAAAGCAATCCAGACAAAGCACAATCGTTTTCCATGCTAACGATTCTAAGATATCGATAGAGTCATCCGCTAAGAAACGTCAAATCGAAGAATCCCAAACTCACAATGAAAATACAAGACAGCCGACATTGATATCGGGCTGCAAAATGAGAGATTACCAGTTAGATGGTATGGAATGGCTAATAACATTATATAAAAATGGGCTCAACGGTATTTTAGCGGACGAAATGGGGTTAGGCAAAACAATTCAGTGTATTGCATTATTAGCTTATTTGATTGACCAAGGTCTGACGGGCCCATTTTTAGTTGTATGTCCATTATCCACTACCGGTAATTGGGCCAAAGAATTTGCAAAGTTCGCTCCCAGCATCAGGTACCTAAATTATGTGGGCTACAAGGATGTTAGGGCAAACTTGAGGAAACAGTGGCAGGACAAGAATAAATTCACTGTTGTTATCACAAGTTATGAAATTGCCATACGGGACAGAGTTCATTTGGGAAAGTTCAATTGGCAGTACTTGATTGTTGATGAGGGCCATAGATTGAAAAACCACGACTGTTTGTTAATCAAAGAGTTAAAAAAGTTGAACTGTGGTAACAGATTACTTATCACTGGAACTCCATTACAAAACAATCTAAATGAACTTTGGTCGTTATTGAATTTTATACTTCCAGATATTTTTCGAGATGTTGAGTTATTCAACCAATGGTTTAATTTTGATGAATTAAAAGAAATCAACAAGGACAACGATGAAAAAATTTCCAAGATCATCAATAGTGAAATCGAGAAGAATCTCATTTCGAACTTACACACTATATTGAAGCCCTTTCTTTTGCGAAGATTGAAAAATGCGGTTGTAAAGGACTTACCACCTAAAAGGGAATACATCATATATGGATCTTTGACGGTAGAACAGAAAAATTTGTATAAAGCTGCATTGGATAGGAATTTGAAAATCTACATGTTCAGAAAGGCATTTATGGATTACATGACCATCAATAAAACTAACATTGATTCGAAAAAAATAGCTTTATTCATCAATGAAAAGTTGAGTGAAATTGAAAATCGTGGAGAAACAATTGACTCCAACGTAGCCGCTGCATCGATTACTCAACTGGAGTCGCGCGTATCGACAAGAAATTCAGCTCTAGCTCATCAAAGTAAGAAACGGTTAAGCAGGCATGATGTTATTTTGAATGAGAGATGGGACATTATAAAAAGGGAGGTTGAACACAAGAAGTATCAAAATTTGATGATGCAGTTGAGGCTAATATGTGATTCGCCATATTTATTCAGCTTTCCATGGGAAGATGAACTAAAAATTGATGAGAGGATAATTGCAAATTCCGGAAAGCTACAAATTCTTGATCAACTTTTGCCAAAATTACTTGAAACAAAGCATAAAGTCTTGATTTTCTCTCAGTTTACTAAAATGCTTGATTTGATTCATGACTGGTTGGATTTCAAAAAGATAAAGGTGTGTCGAATTGATGGAGAAACTGCACAAGATGAAAGAGAAGAGCAAATCAAGCAGTTTAACGAAACGGACTACGAAGTTTTTTTGTTGAGTACAAGAGCCGGCGGTTTGGGGATCAATTTGACCGCTGCAGATACAGTTATATTGTTTGATAGCGATTGGAACCCTCAAGTCGATTTACAGGCCATGGATAGAGTCCACAGAATTGGTCAAACAAAACCAGTCATAATATACAGACTAGCCATTTCCAACACAATAGAACAAGTTCTATTAGCGAAAGCAGACTCCAAGAGAAAGTTAGAAAAGATGGTTATACAGATGGGGGCTTTCGAAAATCTCAATAAATTAATGAACCAGGATTTGAAATTGACAGGTAAGAAAGTCAATTACGAGTCCGAAGACATTATTGATGAATTGAACAAGTTGCTAAATGGTGAAGCTATGAATTTTAGTGGGAATGTCATGGACAATATCTTAAACAACGACGAAATTAATGAATTATTGGATAGGACACAAGAAGCGTATACAGGACAGAATAGAAAAGGAAGAAAGTTCAAGCATATCACAATATTCGAGACCGTCAATACTATGAAATGATTTGCACACTAATTCAAGCACGGACCAATTCTTTTACGTTGGGTGAAGGTGGAGTAAGGCCGGTCCCGTGGCTTTGAAAAGTGTTTGTTGGAACAGCTTTTCCAGCTTTTTCCGAGCTTAACACATCTCGTTGCACCTCATTATTTCAGTGAAAAGTGCTTTGTCAGATGGTAACTCTCGGTCACCGCCTGAACCTGGGATAGGAGAGGCATTATCTTCTCGAAGCTTGTTACTTTCGAACTTCGGCGTATTCCAAGATGCCTTCCATCCATTCTTCGACGCATTACCACCATGGATATTTTGTTCCTTCTAGTACTTGGATCTCAAATTAATATAAATCATAAGGAACGAGTCAATTGTATCAACTGTATTCTTATATCCGAAGCAAAAACACACATCCGAGTCAATCTGTTCTATCATTTACCCTGGTGCCGAAATAACTGTATTTTATATCATGTATCCGAGGCTTGCCTGACTTCACTGACACTTTGCCGCGGATTCTCCGTGTGATTTTTGTGTTACCGCGGTTTGATGAGTTAATTGCGGAGACTCTGCCGAGGAGGACATTTCCGTGTGGCCAGTTTCCAATCTTGATGGTTTCGCTATCAATCAAGATAGTACATGTTATAGTGTCATGGATTGTATAAATGGTATCAAATTCATCATTTTTATTGAAGATTTTTGAATTTTACAATGGCGATTAGTGAAGTTATCATTTCAGCAAATCAACTAAACAATAATCAATTGAATAAGTATCAACAAATACAGCACATACAATGGCAATCACTGTAACTCCTTTAGAACACGCTCCATTTGGGGCAAGTATCACTTTACCAGAAAACGTCACAGACCCAGCGTATTTGAACGATAAGGACTTCAAACAGTTGTATGAAGCTTTGCACAGACATTTGGTGGTTGTTATTCCCAATCAAGCTAATATTTCACCTAATTCGCAATGGAAGTTGACTGGTAGATTTGACCCAACTGTCAATATGGATGAAGGCCAGGGCAATTACGGACATGGAAAGGAATTTAGACATGATAAATCTTTGTTGAGAAAGGATGGAACTTCAGTTGCTTCTCAGCCACAAGTCCAAATTTTAGGACAGGGAAAATGGGAACCAGGCCATGAAGGTATGGGCGAGTTGAATTTGACTCATCCAACGCATTTTTCGTTTCACAAAAGTCAATTGACACCTGAAGAACTTGCGGAGAATCAAACCAGATTTTACAGATGGCATATCGATTCTGCTTTGTACGGATTGTCACCTCCAGTTTGTACCACATTATTGGGTATCCACGTTCCAAATCATAACTCAAAGCAAAAAGTAGTCTATGAAGACACGAAAGAAACCTTGGAATTGGTTAAAGGTTCGACAGCATTTGTTTCGGGCGCAAATGCTTTCAAGATGTTGTCACCAGAAGACCAAGAGTTAGCTTTGGGGACCAAGGTCATTTATGCACCTCATCCATATATCTACATTTCTGAAGCAAAAGCAACTTCAGATGGTTTGACAATGAATTCTGAAGGTAAAGAGTTACCATTAGAAGATTTACCATCTTGGGAAGCTTCAAAGGTCAAAAAATTGCCCTTGGTGTGGACAAATCCAGTTACCAAAGAACACCACTTGCAAGCCCACGGATGTTGTGTATGGAAGTTAGAAAGGGATGATGGTACAATTTTGGAGTTAGAAGCGGCCAGAAAAGAGTTGTATCGTTTGATGAGACCAAACATTTCACCCAAGCATGTTTATGCACATGGCTGGAACGAAGGTGATTTAGTCATATTTTACAATAGAGGAGTTTGGCATTCTGTGACAGGTCAATTTGATGACGGTGAAAGAAGATTGATGCACCAATGTAACATTGCTTCTGGTCAAGATCCAGTCTGTCAAAGATGATCTCTTATTGCAGTTGCTGTTGATCAGCGTGTTTTTTGCGAGGCATCAAGCCGTCGAAGTGGTTTTTTTGTTCAAATTTGTCTTTTTTTTTCTATAATTGAGTGTTTTTAAATTGTGTATATAGCTAGGAGTAAGCAATAAATTCTATTTAAAGTTGGTTGTTCATTAAGTCTTTTGTGTAGCCAATAAAATATATTGTCTCCAATATGCTTTTTTGAGAAAGGTATCTTCACAATATGCCAACCATATCATCAAAAACTAAATCAATAATATGCCTAAAAAGATAACTAGGTTCATGATTTAATAATTTATTTTGTCAACTATAGATTAGCTCAATTAAAGAAATACAAGATAATCCGTGATAGTTTAGTGGCTAGAATTACCGCTTGTCGCGTGGTAGACCGGGGTTCAATTCCCCGTCGCGGAGTAATTTTTTTAATCTGATATTCATAAAATATTCAGCGAATAGCCATGTTCATTGTCTAACTGGGTGATGCTTTTAGAATGGTTCATGGATGTAGCATCTACGTTTTTTCGTTGATTAAACATTCTTTTTTTTCATTTATATGTTGATGCTTTGAAAACACAACATTTTTATATCTTTTGTATATACCTATATGGTTACAACATCATATTAACTATCCGATATAGTGTAACGGCTAGCACGGTTCGCTTTCATTAGAATTTCTAAAAAGTGCCGAGCAGACCCGGGTTCGACTCCCGGTATCGGAATATTTTTTTTATTGTTTTTCTGGTTGAGACATAGATATTACAGAAACTGACCAGTTCACTTTAATACAGTGAGGTTCATTTTTGCAGTTATCTTTATTGTCCAAGAAATAACTGTGAGCATTTATTTCGTGGTCAGCATTCCCGAACCAAAGAAGAGAGACGAGCTAAAACTGTTGATGTTCAAATCAATTGACACCTGAATTATAACTCTGAATGACATCAGCATAAAAAAATCAAATATCGATGAAAACCAGCAGAGTATTGAAGAAGAATTTCAAACTATTCGTGTTGATTATACTCTTCGTATATTTAGTTTTGATCTACCAGCCAAATTTTAACATACAAATCAACAATGTTAGCATAAGTTTCATACCACAAGAGATCATAAATCATCTATCCGCCAGCGAATCATCACCCAATACCGTTAATCATGAATTAAGCAATATGGCATATGTTCAGTATGCGACAAGTATAAATTATTTGTGTCAGTGTTTTTTGAATTTCATCAAGCTCAGAAAGCTAAATACAAGCATCCCTAATTTGGTCATTTTATATACTTCAAAGATGGAAGAAAAATTACCGGAGCATTTCATATACTACAGTAAAGAATATGGAATCAAGTTGAAACCTGTCCCGGTCATACATAGGCAATCCAAAGACTCTACGTGGTCAGACTCATTTACAAAATTTTCGATATGGTTGGAAACTGATTTTCAGCGAATTGTATTCTTAGACTCAGATTCAATAATATTGAATAGCCACTTCGATGAATTATTTTATCTTCCAAAGGAGGTGAAGTTTGCTTCCCCTCAAGCTTACTGGTTGTCTGAACGCCTGTTGAAGGACAACGATTTCATGAAGAACGAGAAAAATCAGCTAACTATGAACGACAATGAAAGGAACTTGATCTACGATTTAGATAATCTAATTCAGAGTGACTCTCAAACAATCTATGACCGCTTACCAGTAGTAAAGTATGACATGAAACATCTCAACTTTGCAACCCATATAATGGTTATATCTCCCAGTGATAAAATATTTGGCAAACTTATGAGCTCATTGAATAGGAGCAATAAGAATGATTATGATATGGAGATAATAAACAGTTTTTTCAAAAACAAGAAAAACTCGATAAATTTTAATATCAATCCTTTATTGCTTCCACACCAAACCTACAGTCTTTTATCGGGGGAACTCAGATCACTGCACCACTTGAAATTTACTGCGGATCCTATTCATCTACCAATAGTAACACTGAAAGATTACAAACTGTTAACACAAAAAAATCCCAAATTTGATCTGGGTTCGTATTGGCAGAATTGGGATGTGAACCAGCTAATGAACACAACCAAATTGGTTCATTATTCTGACCATCCAATCCCAAAGCCTTGGAACAAACAAAACTTACTTGAAGAATACAACAAGTTCAAGATAGCTTGTCCCTCCACCTCACCCAATTGGGTGATACAACCTCAAATAGTGGAAGATTGCGATGCTGTGTATTGGTGGAACTGGTTGTACGAAGAGTATGCAAAAAACTATCAAGAAATTTGTTGGATCGAAATCAAATGAAGAACTCATCAAGGAATACACTTATTGGTCTAGGTGGAAAAAAAATATGGTTCTGAGTTCATTTTGGCGCCTCAGATCAATCAGAAGTCGCAAAACACACATCATTTTCTATTCCCCTTCGAGTAAACATCTCAGAAAATGGACCGTATCATCGCTGTATATAGGACATTTTTCATTACCTTACTTCTTTATTCATCAATTGTACAGATTTGGGTCCATAGTAAGCTATATTCGATTTTTCATAGTTCCAAAAGGCGTACAAACCTCGGTTTTTTTGCATTAAACTGCCCAATTGAAAGCCAGAAAGTCACTCTGAAACTTCTCTTTCAATATCATTAAAGTCATTAATGTTGACATGTGGTGTCCCTTACTTATTGCACCAGGGTCCTATTTATTGCATCCAGATTTTTATTTTATTTTATTTTATTTTTTCTTATTTTATTATCATATACGACATGTTCTGTTTTTTACACGAGGACATAAATAAAATCAAATAAATTGTTGTTTGATACTTTTATTTCTGCCAATAAATTTTGAATTTTGGACCAATTCATTCTTATTAGCTTTTGTTCATATATCAAATTACATAATGCCTGCTTGTGGTAGCTCTAATAAGACAAGTATGTTGTTTTCAGTTTCCTTTTCTGTCAATTGATGGTGACTTTGTCGCACATTTCATGAATACGAAATATGATACATATGACAATTCGAGAGGGAATAAAGAATGATCCACTAACCATCAGTTCAACGTAAAATTGTGATTTTAGGTGATGGTGCCTGTGGGAAAACATCATTGTTGAATGTGTTCACCAGAGGATACTTTCCTCAAGTTTACGAGCCAACAGTTTTCGAAAACTATGTCCATGATATTTTCATTGATGGCCAATCCGTTCAATTGTCATTGTGGGATACAGCCGGTCAAGAAGAATTTGATAGATTAAGGTCATTATCATATAGCGATACTCATTGTATCATGTTATGTTTTTCTATCGATTCACAAGATTCTTTGGAAAACGTTCAAAGTAAGTGGGTTGGTGAGATCACAGACCATTGTGATGGTGTGAAGTTAGTGTTAGTTGCCTTGAAATGCGATTTGAGAAACAATGAGGAGAATGAAGAGGATGAGTTGACCAACTCCAATGGTAAGAGATTGGTTAGCTATGATGAGGGCTTGGCCGTTGCTAAGAAAGTTGGTGCTTTGAGATACTTAGAGTGCAGTGCTAAAAAGAACAGAGGTGTCAATGAAGCTTTCAGTGAAGCTGCTAGATGTGCTTTGAATGCTAAGCCAAAAGGTGCTAACGATGCTGAGTCCGAAAAGAAAGGCTGCGTCATTATGTGAATTGGTAAGGTAGAATATTAGAACTTCGATCAAATGGAAAAATCTCCAAAGGAGAGGAAGTGGATACTAAAATCACCTGGAAATAGCTGAGTTCAAAATGCCTCGATAATTCTAGATATCATTTCCCAATTTTATAGAAAAAAATTCCAAAAAAAAAGAATTACAACACTGTTGTCACTACAAATAAAATCAATACTTCAAATATCAAGTGGACTAACACCAACATACTGTTGAGGTTGTTACTGATCTACTCATATTAATTTTTGATGTTGCTTTCTCGATTGTACTGTGCTCCATCAAAAATATAATCCTGGTGTTCCTTAATTGATTGGATGGTTTTTTGTTTCTGATATAGATATAATATTTTTCCTTGTTTAATTCGTTTTGTTTTTATTTTGTTATTGCTCTGATCTCTCATTTCGAAAATTTTGTTCCTTAAAGAAGAATTTTACTTTCATTTTTTTGTATTACTAGTAAATAATAATCAGATACGATTCAGTAACATTTCTTCTCGTTCATGAGTGAAGAATGGGTAGGATAAGGGTTTTTGATCAACTGTGTCTCTCTCTTTGTATACCCCAGGATATATTTAAAATAAATTGAGGATTCAAACAAATGCAACATTTTTCTGTGATTAGTACTCTTTTATCACATCACAACATATCGTGGGGGGTTCTTCCAGATTAGACTGAAAATCAAATACTCGCATTTCAGTAATATTTCACACCTCTGAAAAGGTCATTGCAACCCATCAAGCTAGTCGGTATAACTTCACACAAAATGCGCGTTGAACGAGTATGGTGGAGCACTTCAGGCAGTTTTGGTATATGAATGAAAAAAAAAGAACTCCTCATCAGGGGCTCGAACCCTGGACATTTTGATTCCCTAACACTTTTAAGTGATATTATAAAAGTCAAACGCTCTACCAACTGAGCTAATGGGGACGAATTCTGATGTTCTTAAAAAGCTCTTGACACATTATATATGGACTTTGAAAGTGATACAGATTGCTAAAATACCATTGGTCTGTATAATTAAAAGATATACAATGGATCAAGCGCTTTGTACTGAAGAAAATTTGATGTAAATGGAAATCACGGTTCTGAGCGATAGTTCATGAAATTTCAGTTCATTTCGGTGACTTTACTAGAAATGCTTTCATTGCGAGTCATTGGCGGTGAAAAGAAAAAACATTAAGGTACTTGACACCATTAAGCCTCCACTAATGATACATGGATCAGCGGCACATTATGCGGAGACCTCAAGGTGGAAAATCTAACTGTGCAACCAGAATCAATTGGCAGATAATATATTGGTTTTCAAATTTATGTTCATTACAGATTTCAAAGGTATATATGCAATGCTGTAATTTTCAGTTCGGGTAAAACTTGTATTTTTGAAAATGTGGTTTGAGCCAAAGTCATTCAATTCTATTGCTTATCTAGGCATTTCTCAATTAGGTGTGATTATAACAGGAAGAAATAAAGAAATACCTAACTAATACAAAACATGGAATATAAATGAAAATTTTATAAATAATTAGCACGTGACTCCGTGGCCAAGTTGGCTAAGGCGTGAGACTGTTAATCTCAAGATCGTGAGTTCGACCCTCACCGGGGTCGTTTATATTTTTACATTCATCTTCTTATCCCTATTCAAATTCATGTTAATGATTCGATATAGATAATTTTTTTCTTATCTTCTTTGAGTCATTGATTTCTACATAACAACACGTTAACAGTAACCATGGGTCATTTTATCACATTATCAACTTGTAACTTAAACCAATGGGCTCTTGATTTTGAAGGTAATAGAGACAGAATCTTGGAAAGTATTTTAATAGCCAAGCAAAGAAATTCAACATTGAGAGTTGGCCCTGAGTTGGAGATCTGTGGTTATGGTTGTCTTGATCATTTTTTGGAAAACGATGTTTATTTGCATTCCTGGGAGATGTACGCCTCAATTATTTCAAATAAGGATACATATGGCATATTATTAGATATTGGGATGCCGATAATTCACAAAAACGTCAGATATAACTGTCGTATATTGTCTTATGACGGTAAGATTTTGTTCATAAGACCCAAGTTATCATTAGCAAATGATGGTAACTACCGTGAAATGAGGTTTTTTACACCATGGAATAGACCAAGATACACCGAAATGTACCAGTTACCTAGGATGATTCAAACATTAACTGGACAAAGGACAGTCGTGTTTGGTGATGCAGTGATTTCAACCTTGGATACAGTTATTGGTGCCGAAACCTGTGAAGAATTATTTACTCCCCAATCACCTCATATTGGTATGAGCTTGGATGGGGTTGAAATCATCACCAATTCCTCTGGCTCCCACCATGAATTGAGAAAATTGAACACGAGAATGAATCTTATCAAAGAAGCAACCACCAAATGTGGTGGGATATATCTTTACGCCAACCAAAAAGGTTGTGATGGTGACAGATTGTACTATGATGGATGTGCTTTGATTGTTATAAATGGTAATGTTGTTGCTCAAGGTTCTCAATTTTCTTTGAAAGATATTGAGGTTGTGACTGCCACTGTTGATTTGGAAGATGTGAGAAGTTACAGGTCTTCAATTTCTCACGGATTACAATCGACTATCAATCCCACCTACAAGAGAATTGAAACAGACATAGAAATGAGTCCAAACTCAAATATTTTCAATCACAAAATTGTCCCAAGCGTTTCAAAAGAGATCAGATACCACACCCCTGAGGAAGAGATTGCTTTAGGACCTGCTTGTTGGCTTTGGGATTATTTGAGAAGGTGTCGTGCCTCAGGATTTTTCTTACCCTTATCTGGTGGAATTGACAGTTGTGCTACAGCTGTTATAGTACATTCTATGTGTAGATTAGTTTCTGAAGCGGCTGCAAATGGAGATGAACAAGTCATCAAAGATGCAAGAATGCTAGCTAAGGTAACTGATGAAAATTGGTTGCCCTTGGATCCACAAGACTTTGCAAATAGAATTTTCTGTACTTGTTTCATAGGTACCGAAAACTCGTCAAAGGAAACAAGATCAAGAGCAAAAGAATTAGCAGCGAAAATAGGTTCCTACCACATTGATATGAATATGGACTCTTTGGTCACATCTGTCGTTAACGTTTTCGAAGTCGCAACAGGTAAAAAACCTATTTTCAAAATTTTTGGTGGTTCAACAACTGAAAACTTGGCATTGCAAAATATCCAAGCAAGATTGAGAATGGTTTTATCATACCTTTTCGCTCAGTTGGTACCATGGTGCAGAGGCTCTAATGGTAGTTTGTTAGTCCTCGGAAGTGCAAACGTTGATGAATGTCTTCGTGGATATTTAACCAAGTATGATTGTTCTTCCGCCGATATCAATCCAATTGGTGGTATCTCAAAAACTGATTTGAAGAAATTCATTGCTTATGCCGAAATAACCTTCAAGTTACCAATTTTGAATGAATTCTTGAATGCTACTCCAACGGCGGAGTTGGAGCCAATCACCAAAGATTACGTTCAATCTGATGAAATTGACATGGGTATGACCTACGATGAGCTTTCGATTTTTGGAAGATTGCGTAAAGTAAACAAATGTGGTCCATACTCTATGTTTATCAGACTTTATCATGATTGGACCCCAAGATTGACTCCAGCCGAAATCGCAATCAAAGTGAAAAAGTTCTTTTACTTCTATGCAATCAACAGACATAAACAAACTGTTTTAACTCCTTCGTATCATGCTGAACAATATTCTCCTGATGATAACAGATTCGACTTAAGGCCATTCTTGATTAACCCCCATTTTAGTTGGGCGAGTAAAAAGATAGATAATGTTGTTAAACGGTTAGAAGAAGGTGATAGTCTTGAACATCAAGCATTAACCATTGATTGAGTACATAACTATAATTTGAAATCTAATACATTCTTATTTCAGTAGACTTAGATATAAATGCTTTTCGAGTGTTAAAGATAGGTATCGAATTTTTTTTTTATTTATGAATTTGACCGCCCCATTTGGGTAAATTCAATTCCTTAAGCAAATTACTGTCATTTCTCTTCCAAAAGTCAATTAGAGTCAATGCAGTTTTTTGTGGAGCATCTTCTTGAAGAAAATGCCCAGAATCGCTGAAGACCACAAGCTGATATTTTCCTTGCATTTGTCCAATCATGAGATCTTTATCTAGTTTATCCCTACCAGCTAAAATCAATAGTTTTGATGTGGGAGCCGCAACAAACTTTGCGGATAGCCCTTTAAACCAAGTTTTCCAATATGATTCTGTAGCATATAAGTTTGTAACCCAAACAATTTTACCACTTGCGGTGGACTTGAATAGATCAGGAACCGATATCTTAGCTGACTCTTGATTCAAAATCAAATGCGAGTTAATATGCCATTTGATCGCTTCTTCGTACGAGGGGAAAAGTTTTGGTCTCTTATTCAAAAATGAGATCATTGATGTCAATGCATTCACAGCCGTATCCTCCACTATATCCAACATAACCAATCCCTTGATGCTGATTTTATTGCGTTTCTCTGTCATATAATTCGTTAATACTGAACCACCTAAACTGTGACCCACCAAAAAAATGGATGGACAATATTCTTTTGTCCATCCATTTTGCTTGAAAAGCCTATCAATGACAAATTCAAAATCGCTTGTCAACGAATCCAATGAGTAGTCAAATTCTTTATTTGCGAATGCAGTTTTACCATGCCCTCTAGCATCGAATGCAAACACACCAGCGACGCATTCTTTTTGGAAATTAATATTTGCTTGATTTTTTCTCTTTGCCTCTTTCTCCATAATGTTTACAATGGTGCTAGCCAATAAACTGAACGTCAAAGCAGACGAACCTGCACCATGGTGAAAAATGAATAAAGGTGAATCTATATTTTTTGGAGGTGTGAAATATGTATTAAAGTGGTTGTTTTGAGTATCTTCAAAAACTTCGTTTTGAGCGAAGAACTGTTTCCATGTTTCAAAAGGTATGTTGGCTTGACCATTGAGATGAACGCCACCACTTAAACTGTTTGATTTGGAAGTAAAGTTGGGGACACCAGCATCAAATGAATCAGTTTCGTTTTCATCATTATCGCTGTAATTCAAAAATGATTCCTGTTCTGCTAAACGCTGAAGTATTTTCTTCTGAAATTCAGACATTGAAGTCAATTGAAGTAACAAATTATATTAATTGGAGTGACTGTAGAAGTTGATATCCAAATGTTGCAATATGGAATCCGTTCATTTGTGGTTCTTTTGCTTTAGAGGAAAGCAATTTCGGGTCGTAGATTATTTGTTTTGAATCAATTTCGCTCTATCCTCTTATTGCTAAGTTTATGAAGCCAAAGAACCTTCAGAAACTGAAACTGAAACTTGAGAGAGCTTGATATTGACTTTTTACTCTACAAAACATGCCATGAAAACATTTCGAAAAATTTCTACACACTACAAATCTAGTATACTTTAAACATGAGGTATTTTATCAACAAAAAATGAAACAAGAAATGAAGTTTTTTTTAATTAATACAAAACAGAATTTTTCATAACAGCTATAGCTAAATAGCGAAAATCAAAATTGATTAAAATGACGAGATACTTATGTGAATGATTTCTAAAACTATAATTCACAATTCATCGTGATCAAATTCGAACTCTTCATCATCATCATCCTCAGCTGGAGCTCCACCTGCATATAATTTTGAGGTTATTGGATAAGCAACTTTACTCAATTTTTCTTTTTGTTCGTTAAATTCATCAGTTGTAGCAGTATCATAACTGTCTTCCAAAAATTCTAATGCTTCCTTGATAGCATCATCTAAGGTTTCTTTGTCATCTTCATCTATTTTACCCCCTAAAGCGGTTTCGTCAGCCAATTGATTTTTCAAGTTGTGGACGTAATTTTCGAAAGAGTTTCTGGATTCAATCTTCAATTTTAATTCAGAATCTTGTTCAGCGTATTTTTCAGCTTCTTCAACCATTCTGTCGATTTCTTCCTTTGACAATCTACCTTTGTCGTTAGTGATAGTAATGGATTCAGATTTACCAGTACCTTTATCGGTAGCTGAAACTTTCAAAATACCATTGGCATCTAAAGCAAAGGTGACCTCAATTTGAGGAGTACCTCTTGGAGCTGGTGGAATACCATTCAATTCGAATTTACCTAATAAGTTATTATCTTTAGCTAAGGCTCTTTCACCTTCGAAAACTTGAATTAAAACTGTTGGTTGATTATCAGCGGCAGTTGAGAAAATTTGAGATTTTCTGGTTGGAATGGCAGTGTTTCTGTTGATTAAGTTAGTCATGACACCACCAGTGGTTTCAATACCTAAGGTTAATGGATTGACATCTAACAAGACAATATCATCGACTCCTTCTTCACCTGATAAAACACCAGCTTGAACAGCAGCACCATAAGCAACAGCTTCATCAGGATTAATACCCTTTGAAGCTTTTTTACCATCGAAGAATTTTTCCAACAATTCTTGGACTTTTGGAATACGTGTAGAACCACCAACTAAAACAATGTCATCGATTTCTGATTTCTTAACATCAGCATCTTTCAATACTTGTTCAACTGGTTTTAAAGTTTTCTTGAAAGCTTCGATGTTCAATTCTTCGAACTTGGCTCTTGACAAGTTTTCAGAGAAATCAATACCATCAACGAATGAGTCTATTTCAATTCTAGTAGTCATTTGAGAAGACAAGGTACGTTTAGCCTTTTCAACTTCTCTCTTTAATTTACCGATAGCTTTGGGATTTTTGGAGATATCAATTTTGTGTTTCTTTTGGAACAATGATGAGAAGTATCTGACGACTTTGAAGTCGAAATCTTCACCACCTAAATGGGTATCACCTGCTGTAGCAAGAACTTCGAAGACACCACCTTCAATTGATAATAAAGAGACATCAAAGGTACCACCACCTAAATCATAAACAATAATTTGTTTTTCCCCGTCAGTTTTATCTAATCCATAGGCAATAGCAGCCGCGGTTGGTTCGTTAACAATTCTTAAAACGTTTAAACCAGCGATAGTACCTGCATCTTTGGTGGCTTGTCTTTGAGCATCGTTGAAATAAGCTGGGACAGTAACAACTGCGTGGGTAACTTTCTTTCCTAAGTAATCTTCAGCAATGTTCTTCATTTTACCCAAAATCATACCAGAAATCTCTTCTGGTGTGAAAGTTTTAGTTTCGTCGTTAAATTCAACTGTGACAACAGGCTTGTTATCTTTCTTAGAAACATTGAATGGGAAGTGTTTCAAATCCTTTTGCACAGTCTTGTCGTCGTATTTCAAACCAATCAATCTCTTGATGTCAAAAATTGTGTTTCTTGGATTTGAGGCAGCTTGATTTTTTGCAGCATCACCAACCAATCTTTCGTCAGCGGTGAAACCAACGTAAGAAGGTGTGATTCTGTTACCTTGGTCGTTGGCTAAAATCTCAACTCTACCGTTTTTCATCACACCAACACATGAGTATGTTGTACCTAAATCTATACCAATGACGGTACCATAATTTTCTTCGTCAGCGTTAACTGAATGTGAAGAAGATAAGGGCAACACAATCAAAAACAAGGCATAGAAGAGAGTAGCCACTGTAAAAATAGAGCGGGTATTAAACTTGAGCATCTTGTTGAACTTTTCTGGCAAGAAATTATAAAACCAATAAAAAAAAAGGAATCCAGGATGCTTAAATAATGGCAAATCCAAAATGACACGCTTGAAGACACGTATTAACAATTGGAATCTGCTTATTCCCATATTCGACGCTTTGTAGAGCGATGAGCCGCTTAGTGATGGAAGATTCTCGATGGTTTCCTACCACCCCATTACATACTATATTACAAACCTCACATTAGGCCAGAGTTCGCAACCAATATTGAGCATCATGACAGAAGCGTCTAGACGCTGGCTACAATATTCGTTACTTTATCAGACAATAATCTCATTTCTTTTACTCATTAATCTTCAATAATCATGTCTCCAAGTCATCCAAAGATTTCTTCAACTCAGCCTCGATCAGTTCCCACTCTCCAATCATGTTGGAGTAAAAGCCAATCTCCTCGTTACACAAATCAATCAAGCCATCTTTGATCTCTTGATTCTTGAAGTTCTCCATGTAGTTGTATTCAACCAAGATGTTTTCTTCAAAGGTGTTGACAATCTTGGTTTGTATTTCGATTTCCTTCTCTAACTCCTTGATTTTCGAGTTGACTTTATGCAATTTGTGCTCTCTCTGCTGCTGGGGATTGATACCTTTCAAATCGTCAATCTTGTTCATCAAGATCTGAGTAGGATGAAAGCTGTTGTCAATCAACCCGTTCCCTAACAATTGTTCCTTCTCTAAGTTCGTTTTGTTCAAATAGTCTATCAAAGAGGATAGATCTATTTTCTTATTATGCTGCAAGTTGATTAGATTTTGGAAATTAATGATCAAATTTTCCAAATCTTTCAAGTTTATCAAGTAGTTGATGTTGATAAAGTTATTTAGATTGGAGAAGTTTTCGCTAAACTTAAGTAACCCTTTACTGAAGGTTTTGAACTCGCTTGAAATATTTGTGTTTTCTATCTGAGATAGTTTTGAAATCTGTTCGTTGAAGTTTCTGTAATCAATCGACAAGTCAAAATTCTTTTTATTCAATTTTTGGAATATCTTATCAATTCTAACTAAATTTTCGTAAAGTTTTGCTAATTTGTCGGTTATCTCCAAAATATCTTTATTGGTTTCTTTTTTATTGGTCGTGAAAACATTCATGATGACATCTGCGATCAAATCATCCGGCTTCTGTGTATTGATTTTCAAATTTAGATTCTTCTTAAAACTATTCCAATCTTCACTTTCCAAAAAAATGTAAAAAATTTTGGATCTGGAAAGAATTGCATGATTGCTGATAAACTTCAAAAACCTGTTCAAGGAATTGATTCTTTTGTTTGTGAACTCGTTTGAAAAGCGGTCTCCTTTTATGTATTCTAGTCTTTGTTTATCTGGAAGAGGTGGCAACAAACAGGTGGGATAATCATTCATTAAGCATTGATAAAGAAAATGGAAATCGCTGAATCTCCTCCGTATTTTTATAGAGCTTGACTTGAAAACAGGATTGTTAGATTCTGTTTCGATCAAGTAACTGATGTAATGGTTTTGACCATCGTTTTCCTTCAATGGAGACAGAACAATCGCCTTTATCAAATATTTTGGTTTCGTTGGATTTCCATCATGCAGTTTAGACTCCATGGAATCTGAATTATCTTGCTCTTGAGTACCAGACGATACAATTGGATCCAGTGTGTTAGAGTTGATATTCTCTTGACCATCAGCGTTGGAAATCAAAATGGAGTTGGAAGGATCAGGTGAATTTGTGTCGTTCTGATCAAAGAAAGTTTTCAAGTCACCGGTGCTGGATTCTTGTTCTTCTGCCTCTTCAGTGATGGGTAACTCGTTAGCCGCTTTGATGTTTGTAGTTGATTCGTTTCTATCCCACTGAACTGAGGTAAATTGGTCTTGCTCGTCAGTCATTTTGAGACAAGCTATTAACAGTACTTAGGTTATTAGCTTCAATTAATCGCAATTGATCTCAGTTTTTAGTCGTTGAGAAAAACTACTTTTGCCCCTAGTATAATAGCAAAACTAATTATTTTGAAGGCTGACAGTTGAGCAGTTCGATTTTACACGATAAGATTACATGATTAGATTTACACGAATTGATCATTTCTCGAAGTATATTTCAGAATACCTTGTTATATCACCTACTACTGAACCTTCGAAGAATGTGGTTTTGAACAATCGATACAGTCTGTAGGCTGTGATGTGCTTGTGACTACTGCGAGATGATCTGTGAATATCTGTGGTGAAAAGTGTTCCGACCTGAACAATTCAGCTTAATTTTTTGCGCTTTATATCGCTCTCTTCTTCAAACTTAACTTTGCCTTGATCATCGATGTCATAAAAACTATCATAGAATCCTTCATCAGCTTCCACCAAGTCTCTCAAAACATACAGCCTGTTTAGTATTGGAGTCAATTCGACGTTTGCTTTATTCTCCATCAAAAACAGTCTCCGAGTCCCGTACATTTTTTCAAACAGGGAAACATCTATGAAAGTTTTGAACATCAAAGGCGGAAACTCTTTATTATCTATATCTTTGTTTTTTTTCACCTTGGGAACTGGAGCCTTCGCATTTTCCTGGATGTAAAACATTCTAAGTAGTTGTATGGCCTCCGTCCTCAAAAAGCCAGGGTATGAATTGTAGGGCTCATCAACCTGATGAATGGATGTGTTGGTATCTAACACAGAACCGTTTCCCCCAAATCTTTCGTTAGCACACCCAAAGAACACACGTCTTATTCCTATTTGTCTAAGAGCACTGGCACACATTACACATGGCTCAACGGTGACATATAGATCTACTTGGTTGAAAAAACTTTTGACATTTTCTGTGTCTATGGTTTCATTCGTACCGTCTTTCAGAAGACAAGTTTTCATGATATGCTCTATACCCAAAAACTCTGCATGCCTTGTACCATTCAATGACTTATTTGTATCATTGATGCCGGTTGCAATTATCTCATTGTCCTTGACGAAGACACAACCAACAGGTACTTCGTTTGCTTTTAGTGCTTTATAAGCTTGAAAAAGAGCACTTCCCATGTACTTGAAGTGAAGCGAAAGATTTGACATCTTGCAGAGAGATCTGTCAACTAGAATATATAAGATTAAATGATGTATTACTCATATATTTGAAAAATTATTTTTATCCTGCAGATAAGTTTTTTGGTAGCTCAACTTTCTCAACGATATTAGCTTTTGAATAACGGAACCTAGCTTTATACATTATGTATAGCGAAATTTGTGCAAGAATACATATTGTAAGTAAGCATTACAAAAGTATTATATCCCTTTTTTATGGGCCAAAATCTCAAGCTGTTATTTGATCAGGATATGTTGAGTTTGCTGATGTTGCTTAGTCATCACACATATAGCTGAATTTTTATTTACGCGTTGTTTTTATTACATTTCATACCAATGTTACTGTACTAAAGAAGTAGCTAATATTTGGAAGCTGTACCTCAGCATTGAAAATGACAGGTGAAAACTCTTTGTTTCGAGATTTTGTTTTTCTTCTCATAGTTTCAGATGAGTTTCCCCAAAATGAGGCAGATATAATATGTGAGAAATTGAAAAATGGTGGTGCTCAAAGAGTTCTCATGAAGAGAGACCATGATACGTCGCAAGTATACATAAGCGATCAAGAAAATAAGGAGGGGATCACACACATAATCACAAAGTCTACAGATTTTCAGGAAAGCACCGTAGCTGAAGAAAGTATGATTCCTTTGATTACTCATGAATGGGTTGATGATTGTGTAACAGAAGGCAAATTGATAACCACCAAACCATACAACCCTGATCCACGGTTTTTTTTTAGTGACATTTTTATATCTGTTGCAAATTTACCAGAAGGTGACAAAGAAGCTATTTGTGGAGGAGTGAAAGCACTAGGTGGCCAGTTTATGGATCAGTTGACTCGATTTACCACTCACCTTATCGCGTTGGATATGTCCGATGATAAATGTATTATAGCTCAGTCAACCAATTCGCAAATTAATATCAAGATTGTGTTACCTCACTGGATTGACGACTGTTTGAAATTAAGAAGGAGAATAGATGAGACACCCTATTTGTTACCACGCCCCAAAATTTTGAGTAAGGACTACAAAGACAAGAACAGCTTTGACGGCCAACCAAATAGTGAGCTAGATATTGGTCCAAACCATAACTCTCAGTTGTTGGTTCAACAGTTGGAGTTACCAAAGTTTCTTAACAGTAAGAAAATTTTCATAAGTGACGACTTGGAACTATCTGAACGTGGTTTATCTACATTCAGTTCATTAATTGAGAATATAGGTGGGAGGGTTGTACCAGAACCTGTTGAAATTAATGCTTCAAATACAGATATTTACATTGGAAAGTATCGGGATGGTTCGAATTTCAAAAGAGCTTCAAAGTATAATATATTGATAGGTAGTTTGGACTGGATTTACTGGATGGTGGCGCATAACAAATGGATCTTGCCCACAAAGAAATTATTGCATTATCCTATCGTTAGAAACGGCCATCCTGAATTCAGGAGTTTGAGTATAAGTGCTACAAATTATACTGGAGATGCGAGAAATTATTTGGCTAGACTAGTGGAATCTTTGGGCGGTGAGTTCACGAAAACATTGCGGCCAAATAACACACATTTAATATGTGCTAAGCCTACGGGTAAAAAATATGATGCTGCTCTCAAATGGGGTGTTAAAACTTTGAATCATCTTTGGTTGGAAGAAAGCTACAGTAAATGGATGAAACAAGATGAGACTCATCCCAGGTACTTACATTATGCCAACAGTGTCAATCTTGAGACCATAATAGGTAAAACTGAATTAGACTTGAATGTTTTGAAAGCCTGGTATGCAGGGGAATTTGATATATTAGACAACTCAGATAGCAAGTTATCTCACCAGCTAGACATCGCTGATGGTGTTCTCGAAACGGACAAAAAGTTTGAAGTTTCCAAGGAACAAGCTAAGGTAAAAACTTTGAAACGAGACTCTTCGGTCATAAATTCTTTGCCCGAGGACGCTACACCAAAAAGGACAAAAGCAGCGGAGGCTGATACCAATACCCCAGATTTGAAAGAATGGACTGACATACCTTCATCGACTTCTCGTAAAGCAAAAGATAAGGCTGCAGCAAAATTACATTCTGACATGGTAGACCTCAATTATTACCAACAACAAATCAAATCAAAATCAAAAAATACTCCTATGTTGCCCTCAGAGATAGAAAATGTTAAGAGAGAGAAAGAGTTGATTAAGAAGAAGAAAGAACAAGAAAGTTCGATTGTTGAAGATGATTCCGAAACTAAAAAAGATAAATTAATGAAAGACACTGGGGTTCAGAACACTAAAAAGAAACCCAAAAAGACAAAATCTGCTTCACCAGGTTTAACCAATTTTGATGAGTCGTACTCAATAAATGCAATTACAACAGGGTGTGATGAATTGAGTAAGAATGAATTACAGCTTCTTTCTTCGGTGGGTATTACGATTGAGTTGAAAGATCCGGCAAAGGCAACCCACATTGTTGCTCCAAGAGTTATGCGAACTGAAAAATTTCTAGTTGCTTTATCAGCTGGACCTCAAAGCATACTCCATCCTACTTTTTTAACAGACATATTGTCTCATTTGCAGAAAACACCTGATATGCAATTTCATGAGCTTTCCAATCTGGTTTCAGTTGCGAACTATGAGCTCGATAAAATAGATAAAAAGGCAAATTATGATATGAAGATTCCTATCAAACGGTTGCTCTCAATTTCTCAAAAAAGGGCGTCTTCAAATGATCTATTATTTAAAGATATGACTTTCAATGTCTCTCTGGATATTCCTGGTGGGTCTGTTGTTGTTACCAGAATATTGACGTCACATGGTGCCAGAAAAACTAAAGCTGTCAAATCTGTCTCCGGTCTCAAGTCGTTGATAAGTTATTCTGAGAATGATGACACCAACAAAACTGTTATTTTCATAACAAAAAAGAATACAAATCCGAAACAAACTTTCCAGATCAAAAAGATATTTAAGGACAACGTGGCCGAAGGCGTTGTGGGTAATGTTGTTGATTGGGAGTGGGTTGTCAAGTCTATTTTGACCATGAATTTGGAAAAGTTTGATGACTATTTAGTGTAGCACTACACCAAGAGTACTCCATTTGTTTTACTAGAAACTTGTTATTAGGGTAAATAATGAATGAATCGGGATTGACAGAGAGAATGTAGACACTACTTGATGCTTACACAGTCTCAAAAGATGACTCAGTGCATAACAAAAGGCTCTTTTCTATATAATATTGGTATACTTTACCTATATCCCAATCGAATGAAAACTGCCTTACAAGTTATGCCCCGATTAAGTAGTCAATGTCGTGTATGCTTCAATACACCATTAATCGCGTTTGTTTACAAACCCGAAAAAACTAGTTATAAATTCATATTATTTCAAAGCTGTTTTGAGCCAGCTTCAGTTTACCAATCATCATATAGCTTGAATCATTTTTTTGCTTCAAGGTTGAGTGTGCCTTATAATTTGTTTCACAATTCTGCTTTTAAAAATTGCCCAAACACAGTAGCTCCGTATTAAGCCATAGCGTTCTGAGCTACTATTTACTAAATAAAATATAAAAGATGAATTTTACAAAAAGAAATTATGGGAATTTCACAAATGTTGATGTCAATCCAGATCAAAGTACTGATAATACAAACGAGATATTGAATCGATATAATACCAATGGAAATAAGGCTGATCTCAGCTTGTACGACTCATCAGTCGAAATCGGCAGGTCATCCACAAAAAATCAATATCGATTCAAAGATATACTAGATGACGAAGCTACCAAAGAATCGCATTATGGACACAAGATAGATCACAAAAGAAGTAGGGAAAAGCCTACCTACAATAATTCCAGAGCAAAAGAGCCCGCTTCTATTCTCAGCAACAAGTATGCATCAAAACACTTCGATCACCTGTTTGAAAGAGATGTTGACCAGTTTTTGAATAAAAACGGAACGTCGCCAACTTACTCTAAAGAAAAGTCAACCTATTTGTCTGATCCTACTAGTGGAAACAAAACTGAATTGTTGATCCATGAAACGCACAAAATAATTGAAAGATTGCCTAGCTTGAACGATAATTTGAATAACTTATTATCTTCTTCTATAGACAGAATAATATTTGAGTTGAAAACGCTTAAGGACGAGAACATTCAGTTGAGAGATAAAGTTAATTATATCAGTGCTAGGGCAAGTGATAGCAGCAATGAATCGATCCAAAATTTATCGCGTGAAAATGAAAAATTGATAAAAGTGAATGAGACTTTCAAGCTGAAACTTGCCAAATATAAAGATTTGTACGACGATTCTAAAAAAGAAATAGTGACCTTACAAGAGAAGGTTGAATACTTAAATTCATGTTTGAATCAGAGCACCGCAAATAAAACGCAGACCGTCAACGCACACAATGAACTTCTTGATAAGATTGAACAATTACAGTTCAAAGTTGGTACCATGGAATCTCATAAATTTGGTAAACTAAATCTCGAAACTCAAAAAAATCACATGGAACAAAATTCCCCAGATTTTCATGTTACAGATCAATCAAAGTTCCAACAATACCAAAACACCCACACGACTGAACCACTGCAAAGTGGCATAGTCTTGAACAACCAAAATAATAAGCTTGAACAGGAATTTGAAAAATTACAGAATCAGTTGAATAATTTCAGATCACTGTTTCAGGAGTCCCAAAGCGTTGTTACTCCAAAAGAAGAGACCTTGGATGTCAAATTCTCAAAGTTGAGAGAAGAGTTTGAACGTTTACAACAACAGTCTCATCAAGATGGAAGGAATCACTCACAAGAAGGGAGCGATAACAAATCAAACTCCAGGACAAAAAGCGAAACTACAATGGAAGATTTGAAAAATGAAATCTTGGGCTTGAAAGATGAGCTCAAAAATCAAACCAAAGCTCAAAAAGAGGATATCTCGAAGAAGAAGGTTTCATTCGAAGATGTTCAAACTGAACTCAGATCCTCTCACTCTCATCAAAATAAGGAAGGTGTTGATATTTTGCATACTTTGTTAACAGATAACAAAGGCTTATATGAAACTATGATCAGGTTATTGAACAGAATGGATCAAAAAGACAAGTACCTGATTCAACCATGTTCAATTTGCACCAGAGGACTTTGCAATCATAGCAAGAACTCAAATAGACAATTTTTCAAAAGTTCTGCCAACCCACCAACAAAGCAACAGAATATAAAGATCATAATAGATGAGTTGATAAACAAGAAAAATGCCAGATTGAGCAAGGAACTCAATCAGGAATTGAATTCTTTAATACCAAATTTGATGAAACAAATGGAAATCAGTAAACTAAAGGCTTTGTTACAGGATGATGAAGACTACCAATCTAATTTTGAGAATGAGAGTAGTTTACTAGATGATTTAAACAATACGAATGATTTACTTGGTGATAACAAAAGGAGTACAGGGCTTAAAGAAAACGATACAATTAGTATATTAGGAGAACATGAATGGATGCTTTAAAACAAGGTCATGTTGAATAAATGGATTTTTTTCTTGAAATTACAACTATGTACTTTCAGTCATTTTGAGCTCATTCTACTAAAAGAAAAGTTTGGAAAAGAGAATCTAGTTTGTTACCAATAGAAATATTAGTGCCGTGCGCTAAAACAATCGAGATGAAGATTCTACCAAGTTGCAATCATTTCTCTTCTCTCATGAATCTACGAAGTTTTTGAGAGGAAACCTGGAAAAGCAATATGTATTAAATGAAATGTCAATGAGTCAAGCTATCTTGAGTATGCTGCTCCTATGGGACTTTTCACTATTTCATTTCTAACTCTGAACAAGTCAGAATTGAACGGTTTTGCCAAATCCTCATTTGTTATCTTGTAACCATACTTTTCAAGAATTTTCCATTCAAAAAAATTGAAAGTTTTGAAGTCACCTATGAACTGGAAATTTGATTGGCTATTTAATTTTGTGTTGTTTGTGTTATTAACATTAAATATCCAAAAATACTGGTTGACTTGTATCCAGTTCGTTCTTTTTAAAACCTCAAAACAAAGTTTCCATTCTATAGGTGTTAAAGCATGATATAAACCATAAAACAAAAGTAAATTTAATTCTTCAAATAATTCGTAATTGTTATGTACTTTCATAATGTAGAACTCTTTCAAAAATTTCTCTATGATTTGATCACTAGTATAGTTGAATCTTATATAATTCCACTTTTTACAAAAGTATTCCCTAGATTCAAGTGATTTCAATTTCTCAAAATCATTATACTTATCAAATGGAATGAATGGATTCTTTATTGGAGTTTGAAATGGTTCATATATATCCGAATTATTTCTCAAAAACTTGTTCTTTTCTAACGGACTAGAAGATCTGGCAACAACGTGCGATATTATAACATCTTGTATTCCCGGTGGTAATTTGAACAAATCTGTTGATTCGAACAAAGATTTTTCACAGCTGGAAAATCCTCTGTTTTCTATGTCTTCTTCGATTACTTCGGATATCTTGATATTCAGAGCCTTTTGAGAGTGAGAAGGATTATGCAATTGCTGATGTGCTTGTTGTTCTGACTGCTGTTGCTGCTGCTTCTGTATCAACTGATTCTTCTCGTTGTCATTCGTCGATTGACGTTTGGTTGTCAAGTTGTTCACTCCAGGATTTATGGAACTTGATTTGGTCTCAGGCGAGGAAGTTCTGGATTCTATATTGTTACTTGAGCTTTCCTCGTCTTTGGTGTTAGCCGCTGCTGCTGCTGCTGCCATTGACCATTTGAGTTCACCAGCGGGTCTTATTGGAACAGTTGCAGGTTTCAATGTAAAGTTTGAAGAACCTAAAACTGAATCAGTATGCCCATTTATGATATTAGAGTTTGAATTGCCGTTGTGTTTTAGTATCGTTTTTTTCTGGATCAGTGTTGGCAAAGATAGCAACGATGCAGAGTCGCTTTTTTTGGGTATTGGTTTAGTTAGTATAGGTTGTGGTTGAATTTTTGTGACGGGCTCTTCATCTATTATCTCCTCCGTAATTTCAGCAACCGAAGAGTCAATGTTTTCGTCATCCTCAATCTCTTCACCTATATTCAAGTCATCAAATAAAGTATCATCTTCAGCAAAATCTGGTTCTTGATTGAACTCGAGAAAATACGTTATATCATCCTTGATACTCAATAAAGCTTCGGGCTTCAAGGAATCATTATACAAAGCCGTTATTATTCTCTCTAAATTCTCTTGATATCTTTTATCTCTACTCAAAAATTCTTCGATTTCCTCAATTTTATCATCATTATGACGATTCTTCTTAGCATTTGACAAGTTATCAATTTCAGCCTCCAAGGTTTCGATTTGCTTCTGTAACTCCTGCAAGGTTGATTCAATAAATTCAACAGCATCTATTTTGTCTTGATCAGCATCATCTAGATTTCCCATTTCGGCGGCTTGCCTTATACTTTCGTTCGAGTAGGCTTTTGTCTTTGAACCCTTTTCCACGATTTTGTACTTCTCCATGGCTGCTTCGACTAGCTTTCTATGCTCCAACAACTTCTCGTGATCCTTGTACTCATTTGCCGTTTGCCAATTCTTGATCTGTTCCCTGAACCTCTGCAACTTTTTGATTTCCTTTTTCAAGTCACCTTCCAATTTCTCTTTTTGTGATTGATTGACGGCATTTTCATGTCTCTCATAATAATGGTTAAACACTTCCAACCCCTCATGTATACGTTTGAAAACACGCTCTATCTCCCTATACAAAATGCATTAGTATTTGAGCCTTTGAAGATGCTGAATTTTTTGTGCAACCTCAATTTCATGTTCTTGGTAATATGTCCAGATCGAACATAATGATGATTTTTCTCGTTTTTGAACACGAGCCTGAATTCAGAAAAGCTCTTGAAATGTAATAACTTACTGCTGAAGCCTTCTATAAGCCATCTTTACTAATTCTATTATTATTGTTTAGTTGTGTAACCTCTTCAGGCTCAAAATATTTCAATTTTAGTATGGTTCAAGACTATTTTACAGTTAACAATTTTTATGATGTAATTTTTTTATTTCATAAAACTTTCATTGGTTGTTACCCGCAGCTATCATTTATATAATGAAGCTGAATTATCAGCTATAGAACCTGTAATTACTATACTACATGCCAATCAAGGGAGGTGTAGTATGAGTGTCATCCATACGGCTAAGCTCTCATACTGAAGGCTGGTAATTGATCCGGAGTTCCAAAACTAGTTCAGATTTTTTGTGAGTTTGAAGTTTCTGAAACAAATGTATGTGAAAGCTGACATTTCATACACCATCAATGTCACTACCAACAGAAAGCCAAATATCCTGAACCCTGACATGTCTCTTGCAAGTTGGTGGTCAACTCTTGTCGAGCGATTACTACTTGACATATATGTGCTCTTAGATATTGTTGTCAAGTTTGATTGCATTTTGCTTATCTCTAATTCACTCATGCTTAGTGTGATGTTCGAGAAGGCATCCTTGAACTGGTTGAGGTACAACATGGCGTTTGAGCTGTTAGATGCAAATACTGAAACAAACGAACCAATATCTGGCAAAACAGTCTGATTCGAAAAGTTCAATTCAAACAAATTTTGTACGGAAGTGGTCAAATTCGTGACTTGGGACTTGAAATCATTTGCTGCTGTATCAATGATTTCCAATATTAAGTGATTCAACTCATCATTGTAAGAACGTACCGAATCAATTAGATAGGTCGGTTGTGATGTGATAATAGATGAATACGACGAATTACTTATTTCCGTATATAGTTCTGTTTGCGCTTCCAGTTCTGGATAGGTAGAAATTTCAGTAAACAAGCCATAAAATAAACTGTAAAAGAATATGAACTGGCCCAAATCAAAGAGCTTTGCTTCGTTGCTAAAAGTGAAGTTCACAAACCAGTACATCAACACTGTATTGTTCCATGGGTGTATATTTCTCAAAACATTGATGTGAAGAAAATTGACAAACTTTAATATCCAATGAGTGATAAAATATGACTTGGCGTTTGAAACATAAAAAACGGGTGAAAGGTTGTCTTTTGGAAACTCTGTGTCGTTGATAATGGATTTCACTGCATCTTGTTCAAAGCGGAATTTTACCCATTGCCAAATTAAATCAATAATGAATATGGTTCCCATCAATATAAATAAACACACTCGGTGGCCAAAATATCTTGCGTTGTAGTCGTTCCATTTCAAGTCAATCGCAGTGTAGTTGACTGTGGTTAAATTTTCAAAGGACATGTTTGACATTTTTGTCATAGTGAGAGGGATGTCAGTGTAATTCAAAACAAAACTGATGGAAAAATTGGAGACGTTTCGTATATTCTCCAGTAGCCTTGTAAACGTCTCATCGATGAGTGGTAAACTGTAGGAATATATTTCTTTCAAATGGCCCAATGTAGAGTCTTTAGAAGCATTGAGGGCAACTAAGTCAGAATCAATGTCTTCATTCACGCTGCTTGACAAAAACGCGCTCAATATTGACTCAATATCAGTAATGTTTATCTTCAAATTGGATAGATCGAGCGATTGTCCAACATAGATGGCAGAATTTGTAATCTCCGACTTCAAATTCAACAAGTTATCATTTTCAGCTACAAGACTTGAGATTATCGTTGTGTTCAAATTTTCAAGGATTTTCTGGTAAGCCGTCTCAATTGAAGATGTTGTATCTTCGACCAACGCCAAACTGTCAGAAATGCTGCTGTTTATATAAAAGTGCTGTTCTTTTAATGAAGAATTTAGGTAACTCAAACAAATATCTTTCGTGATGTCGTAGTGTGATGCAATGGAATCAACAATTGTCTGCTTCTCAAAATTAATGAGGTCAACGATATTGACATCCAAAATCAAGCTGAGTTCATTTTGCAGCTTGGGGTTTCCAACTTGGCTCAAGCTGCCTCCAATGCCAGAACTATTGGAATATAATACGAGCTTATGAAAAAATTCAATCAACAAGAACAAAAACGCACACAACAAGATGTTTTTATTGAGAAAGGATTGTACGAGCCGTGATTTCAAGCAAAGATAGGGTGTTGGATGATTAATTCGGTTCTCTGAAGTTGTCGTTTTGGAATAGTATGACATGCTTTTACCGTAATGGTTTCTGTTGACGCCAGTTTACCAAGTCTGTCCCACTGATTGTTGCACCATCATTGAGAATCATCAGGATTATATTTGCAAAAACCTTATATCTATAAAAACCACATCCAAGCCCATATGGCCCATGGAGCCAGAACCAAGTTTGTCATGTGATGGTTTATAAAGAGTTTCAGAGTTGAACATCAGTTTCACGCTTAAACGCCCAGTTAACCGCCCACACATCAATTATATTTCAACACTCAATAATTGAGGACCAGTCTTTGAAAAAGATTTTTTAGCGCATTCAGAACTCAATATGATCTTGAGAAGCTCGTTGGAACATGTTCATTTTATATGAGTTCAACATCATTTCGTTACTCAGCGGCAAGTTTAACTATTGATTATTGTGAGATTTTTGAAAAATGAAGTTTCGCATTAAAGAAAAAGTGTCGTGTGTAAATTGTGCGAACTAAATTGGAAAAGTCGAAAAAATAAATATTTATAATCTATATGTAAAGGGCGCTCATATTAACAAAATCAAAAAAAAAGTCTTACGAAACATCATCTATTGAAAGCTAGTATTTTCCCTGTCAAGTTGCTATTTATTTGCTGGCTGCTTCAATTGTGAGTACGTGTGCGCAATGAGTGTTCCGAAACCCATTGATGGTTATAAAAGAAAGTCAGTCTCCAATGGTAATGAGCTGATGAATGTGATCCCCTCCTCTTTCAAAGGTAGTTACGTTGATAACCATAGTCAAGTCAATGAGGACTTCTTCAAAACTGGTGATTTTAGTGCTAAGTATTTGAAAAGAGGGTCCGTGTTCGAAAAAAGGGTCCCCAGTATTCCAGACGACGAGGGAGAGGACCTGAGCACAAAAGGAAACACAGTTGTGGTTCAAGGTGGATTCCAGGAGATCAATACAGGTATACTTCCTAAAGATGAGGGCTTCAATTCGACTATAGGCAGAAAATCTCACTCACACTCAATTTCGGAAATTGACAATCCAAAGGATGTCGCTATGAACTATAATGCAGACTTTCAGGTCGAGCCTGATCAGGCTCCCAGTGATGGCAATGTACCTGAAATCCAAACAACTACATACCAAAACGATGCCAATGTCAATCAACCAGAGCATAATGATGGCTCAACAGCTGAAAATACTGTAAATAACAACGAAAATAAGCTTGATTTTAATATTGAAAACCCAGATCCAAAAATTGTGGATGTTGTTGAACGTCATTTGGTAAATACCCAACCGAGCAAAACTCCCTCAATTTTCAGCAATGAAAGAGTTTCCACGCACAATGCGCCGGGTGAAGAAGATTTTGACTCGCTACAATTACAAGGGGGTGATGTCACCAGAGAGTTGTACAACTGGACGAAAAGTCAAAGGGCTCAATCCCCACTCAAAAGATCGAGTTCATTCCATGATTCACGCTCTTCGTCATTTGTTGGCTCTAGAGTTGATGCTCTATTGGATAATAACCCTTCTGTCAATGACTTGAGAATGCCAGGTGGTTTCAGAAGAAGCTTCATTCATCAAAAGAGAGTCAAGAGATCAAGGAATCCAAACATAAAGCAAAACTTTTTCACTAGTAATTTTATTGAGTTTCTTGCATTGTATGGTCACTTTGCAGGTGAAGATATAGACGATGACGATGATGAAGATGATGATGAAAATGATGATGAAAATGACAATGAAAATAGCCCAGTATTCGATGATGCGGATGAAGAATCTAGATTATTACCGTATGATCACAATCCTAGAGGTAGAGCATCAGTTTTAACTACAGTAATTTTTTTATTCAAAGCTTTCATTGGTACTGGTGTTCTCTTTTTACCAAGAGGCTTTTATAATGGTGGATTAGGATTATCATCTGTATTGTTGATTTGCTTTTGTATGTTGAGCTATTATTGTTTTGCCATTTTGATTGATGCTCGTTTAACGACAAATCAAGCTTCTTATTCTGATATTGGAGGATTTGTTTACGGAAAACCTTTCAAACATTGTATTGCGGGCTCCATCATTTTATCCCAAATCGGATTTACAGCAGCATATACTATTTTTGTTGCGACAAATCTTCAAGGATTAGTTGACAACATCTTCAAGAAGTTCATTTCCATTGAATTTTTCATTTTCATCCAGTTGATAATTTACGTTCCGTTATCAGTCATCAGAAAGCTTGAAACTTTGGATGTTGCAGCTTTGATGGGAAGTATTTTGATTGTTATTGGTATATTATTTGTATACTATTTCTCATGTTCAACCCTTTTGACAAGCGGTGTTGCTGACTTCAAATACATCAACAAGAACAACTGGAAGCTTTTCATAGGAACAGCCATATTTACAAATGAGGCTATAGGCTTACTTCTTCCCATACAGGGGTCGATGAAAAAACCACACCTCTTTAAACCAATTTTGTTTTTCGTTATGATCACCATCTCGGTTATTTTTGTTTCAGTTGGATCGTTGTGTTACTTGGCATATGGTTCAGATGTGAAAACTGTTGTGTTGTTGAACTTCCCAAAAAACTCGCTAACTGTGAATTTAGTTCAATTGCTATATGCAATTGCAATTTTGTGCTCTACCCCATTACAATTGTTCCCAGCTGTCAAAATGTTAGAACAGTACGCTTTCAAGCGTAGTGGAAAGTATGATCCTTCAATCAAATGGGCCAAAAATTACTTCAGGGTGACTATTGTTTTCTTGACTGTCTTGATCAGTTGGGGAGGCTCGAATAATTTGGATAAATTTGTCAGTTTGATTGGAAGTTTCACTTGCATTCCCTTAATTTACATTTTCCCACCCATGTTGCACTTGAAAGTATGTGAGTTATCTGTGTTCAAAAGAACCTTGAATTGGTGCATTTTAGTTTCGGGTATCTTGATGATGGTTTACACCAGTGCCGATACTTTGATCCATTGGGTTGAGTGATAGCGTAAATCAGTCCGCTGGCTCGATAAAGGTTGGCGTGTTTTTTAATGCTAGATGTTTAGAATAATTCTGATTTTCGTAATAGAGTATACACATTATTTATGAAATGTGGAAAGGTTGTTGGTTTGATCATGTTTGCTTCTTATATATATACATATGTACACCAATATTTTACTATTTATTGTTTTCAAGAACAGTGGTTACCGAAGTCCATATTCAGTAACAAAAGGACGCGGTTTCTCAAAAGTTATTATCAATGTTATACAGTTGTTTTCTCTTTAGTTGCGTCGAAGCATCTTTGTAATTATCATCGCAGTTGTGGAAGCTTTCCACTTCTTCGGGGCCGGCAGTGTGTTTTCCCCGACGTCTTTTTTTTTTCTTACCGGCCAGTCCTATTTTCCAGGTACGTGATTTATATGATCTGTACTCTTGTCATTGCCCTCAATTTCCAAAACACTCCTGATATACCAACTTTCCCTTTCTGAGTCTTCATAACCTTCTTTTGAAAGCAACCGTTCCCACCCTAACTCTTCAGCTACGCTCTTGTGTTTCTGTTGGACTCAATCGGTGAGCTCGGAAACATCGACATAACGAGCCTAAAAGATGCGTACCAGCAATCGAAGTCCATATACAAGTGAACCTGGCCACTTACAAGAGCATTTTGAGAATGCATGCCTCACTAAACATTGTTCCAAAACTAACCAGAGATGGTGATAGATAAGGTAAAAATATCAATTTACATATAATCATATTTTCTAGGTGTTTCATGAACTTGGTCTGCCACCGAAAATCATGCTGTTTCGAGTTTTAGTTTCGACATTGAATCATTACCATTTCACCAACCCCTTTAAAGATCCGTCCTGTTGATTTGAAAGTTGAAATGGTCTTCTTCTTGGGTCAGATTTGAGTTGTTAGATGGTGATATGACGAAGGGCCAACATCTGCAATAAAGTCTGCTTCAATGTTCCAACAATTCGGACCCAAAAACGCTTTCTGAGCAATTAACGTCGCAACACAAAGAACCTACGGATGTGCACAGTGTACATATGATCTACACATCCAGATACTATGGGGTAAGCCTCACACATTGGGCAGATTCGCGACAGCAGATAGGCCAATTATATAGCTGTGGATATCTCTGGCAGCAGCTTCTTCTATTGCGAAGAAGGTGTATCCATACGGTGGAAAGCTGGTGTTTACTTTTTGTGCCATCTGCGTTCTTCCAAGCGGAATAATAACATCTCTTAGCTTACAATCATGGGATCTCAAAACTATTTCCCAGTGGAGAAGCCACTCACTTCCTTTTGGCTCTCCCAGCCTGACGACTTTATTTCCTATCGATCAACCCCTGATTTGCCTCGAGAGGTAGATGTTGTTGTTATTGGATCTGGTTATTCTGGTACTGCCGTTGCGTATCACCTTCTCAATGAAAATTTAAACCCTCCAGCGGTCCTTATGCTCGAGGCCAGAAACGTCTGTTCAGGCGCTACAGGCAGAAATGGGGGTCATTTGAGACCTTGCTCGTACAGAGGCCATCACTCCAGATTATCGAACTATGGTTCCGTAAAGAGTGCTGAGATCATCAACTTTGAGTACGATCACATAAAAGCTTTAAGAGAAGTGATTGTGAAAGAAAACATCGACTGTGATTTTGTGTTAACCAGAGGTTGCGACGTTTCGTTCGAGTTTAAGCCAAGTCATGATGGCTTTGAGAGTTACAAGTCGATGATGAAAAACCCATTTGTCAAAGATGAGGTAAAACTAGATGTCCAATATTTTGTAGATGACGAGGCTAGAAGGATATCACAAGTAGAGAAGACCAATTTGTGTTTAACGTACACAGCGGGATCATTATGGCCTTATAAGCTTGTCGTGCACTTATTGAAGAAGCTAGTATTGGGTAAGGTCAATGGTGTACCTTCCAACAATTTCAATTTACAAACAAATACTCCTGTTCTATCGAATCAAAAATTGTCAAATGGAAAATTTCTAGTAACTACCAAAAGAGGTGATGTGTTATGCAATAAGTTGATTGTTGCTACCAATGCCTACACGCCTGCGATTGAACCAACATTCAAAAACAAAATCATTCCAGTGAAGGGAGTAGTGACCCGCATCAAGCACGATGAGAAGAAAGGTGCTTTAGTTCCCTCCCAGTTGCCATTCACTTATGGATTCCGCTGGAAGGGGTATGAAGGAGATTATCTTATTAATCGACCTGATGGTAGTATTATTGTTGGTGGTGGTGGTTCGAAATATTGTCATCCACAGTTTTCGAATCAATTCTTCAATAATGTAGATGACTCTAAATTACTTGCAGGTACAGAGGACTATTTCAATAGTGCTTACATGTCAACTATATTTGGACCTGGTTGTACCTGGGCTCAAACTTCTTCAAAAACAGATCATATTTGGTCTGGTATCATGGGGTATTCTCTGGATGAACTCCCTTATGTCGGTGAGTTTCCCAGCTGTGAAGGCAAGTATGTTCTTGCTGGATTTCATGGACATGGTATGCCCCAGATCTGGCTCTCTGGTAAAGCCATTGCAGAATGTGTTTTGAGCGGCAAATCAATTGAAGATGTTGAAACAAAAATTCCCCAATTGTTCTTTTTGACTGAAGAACGATTGGAAAGCGATCACAACCCTATCTTGAATTACATGTTGGGAACTCCCGTTTTCAAAGACAGCAAATTGTAACACATCTCCAGATAATTAGGATATGCCGCTGAAAATATGAAGTATGATTATCATACGAATATCGTCAGAGGTCTCGCACTGTTGTAATTTTCAGCTTCGGCGAACCTTGATGAAGTGGTATTTGATTATTGTGAAGAGAATGCTAACTCTTACTCTTGTGAGATGAACGTTGACTTTGTTGTCTTTTGTACAATTTTGTTTGTTTTGTGTTTCGAGGTGGTTGTTCATTTTTGTATTTTGACATTTTTGTGACCACAGATTCCAGATTCATTTATTGATAACCTCTTATCTACAAATTAGTATAAAACCTTCCATTCCGCATCTTTCTTATTTATTTGATATTTTTTTACTCTGTGTTTATAACCAATTTTGAAATTTTATTTATTTGCTTTTCAATATATATCATTACTCAAAATGCCTATTGAACTTGTTCTTTCTCCTGTTATGAGACCATTAGTTGTCGCTAAAGCTATATTATTCCATCCACATCGTCAAGCCTCACGTTATATTCCACAAATCCAAGAATTACCAGAAGACAGTAAACTTTCTGAATACGCCGTTAGATTAAGATTTGGTTCTGGTTCAAAAATCTTTGACGTTTATGATACCAAAAACGGTGTTCAACCTTTAGGTTCCAATGATTCAAACAACAGATTATTTTGGTTTGTTAGATCGAGAGCTGTCAAAGGTGCTTACAGAATGTATTCCTCAGCTATTAGAGGAACTGGTGAAAACGGTGTCGACGAACCTGTTGCAGCATTGAGAGCTGGTTTAAGATCAAATGTTTTGTTGATCAGAGCTCCAGATGTTCCTGCTGCTGAATTAGGTTGGCACATTATTGGTCATAGAGTTGACGCTAATGATGCTTACCGTATGTTCACCATGGCTGATGGTATGGATTACCAATGGACTACTCAAGGTAAATATTTGGAAAGAGTTCACAACTTAGGTGAAAAGGAATCTGAAATAAGAGAAAGAATTGCCCAGGTTATACCTGCTGGAAAATCTGGTTTCACTATCAAAGTTGATGAAAGCAAAATAAATAGAGAAATGGCTTTATCAAGTGCGTTATGTTCATATATTGATCACTGGAACACTCAATTAGCCGTTGGTGGTATTTATTATGCTCCACAACCTTACCAAGTCCGTTGGAAGCGTGATTAAATTACTCTAGTATAGCATTTTCTAAATTGGGGTTTGTGAACTTGCTTACTTGAGTGTTGTATAACAATTCTTCATAAGCATGTATTTTCCATGCTTTTGAGCGTCGATTTTGGATTGAATAATATGGCTTACAGGTAGTTTAGGTTAAATAGAATATATTATAAAGAAAAAACAATCAAAACAACTTCAAGTGCTTTAGCAGGAAGCCGTTGCTCAACTCAGAAGTTAAGAGATTTTGGGTAAGTTTTGTTAGATTTTGTCTGTTGTGATTGAAAAAGTCTTTTGAGTTGTACTTGGTTACTTTACTTGAGTTTTTTGTTAAAGGGAGACAATCAATGTTTCAAGCGCTAACTTTTGCTCAACAGTCAAATGATTTTTGCCGATTCCTTCAACTGAATTAATCTGATAATTAACACTCATGAATTTAATCATTGTAAAGATCTATTTTTTTTCACTACACATATTTGTTCTTGAATATTTATTGACCGTGGATTATTCACTATGCGACTCTCTAATTTCTCTTGAGTTTTGGATGTATTTGAAAGGACCACAATGTCGGAGTAAAATTCATGAAACTCGACTGAAATGCATCAACCGCTCAAAATATACACTTTGTTTTATAAATTGCTGGATCCAGCTCTAGAGTACTGAGAAGATTGGTGTAATCTTATACCAAAATTATCGGCCCAAGACCAGACTAAACCAGGATTTCTCAAAAACCCTCTACCAACTAAAGCTACATCGGCTGTCCCATTGTTCAAATACTCTTCGGCCATCTCAGACGAATGTAAACCACCAACAAGAGCAACAATGACCTTATCACCTAAAGCCTCTTTTATAGCCTTTGCGTAAGGAGCATGTATACCTGGTGTAAATCCTCTAGCATTTTGGTTGCTGTTATTACCACCTGATGAAACATCAATGACATCAACACCATGATCCACGATGATCTTTGAAAATTTGATTGTATCTTCCAAAGTCCAAGCTAAAGGTTCATTGTCAACATTGTCAACAGCTGAAAGTCTTAAAAAGATTGGTTGGTCTTTTGGAATATTTTTTTTGACTGCTTCGATTATTTCCAAATGAATTCTTATTCTATTTTCAAAAGATCCACCATATTCATCAGTTCTCTTATTAGAAACTTCACCCAAAAATTCATTCAATAAATAACCATGAGCAGCATGAATTTCAACAAAGTCGAAACCAGCAATTTGTGTAGCTCTTCTAGCAGCATCCCCGAATTTCTTGACAATCTCTTTGATGTGAGCATTAGTTAACTCATTTGGAGTAGTTGAGAATGAAGCAAAAGGGATAGCGGATGGTGCCACAATTTTGTCGTCAAAACCACCTACTTCTTTTGGTGCAGTTTCAGTGAAACTGAGCCACATTGCAACGGTACTTCCTTTTCTACCAGCATGACCAATTTGAATACCTATAGTTTGGTTTTGTGAATGGTAAAAATCAACAATCTCTTTCAATTTCAAAGCTTGCTCATCAGTCCAAATACCAACATCCTCAGGACTGATTCTGCCTTCATCACTGACTGAAGCACACTCAACAATTGTGGTACCTGGACCATGTAAGGCAAAGGCACCATAGTGGGCAAAATGATATGGGGTAACAACACCATTTTTGGCAGAGTACTGGCACATGGGGGAAACTGCAATCCTATTTTGCAATGTCAAACCCTTGATTGTCAAAGGTTTGAAAAGCTTTGGAATTTCCTTTCCATTTGGCTGAGGATCATAAGCTGTACCAGCTTTTACTGGTGGCTGAGGGATGAAATATGGAACGTTTTTAGCTCCGTGGTTAGTTAAAGCGGAGATGTTATTTGAGGATGTAGACATTTTTCTTGAATGAAATCTCTGGCTAACAGTAGCTGAGAACCTTCTCAATAGTGTCCCAGACATCTTTTTATACATATTTTTGAGTAAAAGTCAATTTGTAATCAACATTTCTGAGTGAACTGACTTTTCTGTGTGGTTTGAACACGACTATTTAGTACCATATGAAGATCAATATCAACTCTGAGATATCAAGTCAACTGGCATATCAGTCCATGAGCCGGTAATCCTGTTGAGTCAATCTTATAATGATTGATTGTTTCTTCCATTCTTCTTTTTTGCTAGTTGTTTTAACTAGAGTCGGCCTCTATGCAAGTTTGCAACCATATTTAGACTTCCAAATAGGGAAGTAAATCAATATGGCATGTATAGGTTTGGTGTGATTGCAAGTTTGCCATTCAATAGATTTGTAGGCAAAAGGCATCAGACGCTATATATAAAGATTTGTAAAACTTTATCTGTGAAACTTCAGATAACAACGTTGGCCGCTTCAACTTCGGTAAAGCGGGAAATCTCCATAGACAGAGACGTTATTTATCACGTTAATATGAACCCATATTTCTGTTCTGTATGAGTGGTGGCGCTTTCTTATCTTGAGTGTGTATATTGAGTCTATAGAGACGCTTTTCTCGAGATAAAAATTATGTGCCGCTTATATAAGCCCCCTGATATGAGGGTGGTAGAGCTATCACCAGCTAAATGCGAGGATGCTCTGTCAGCACAGCTGGGCGGCTACTCCTCATGGATGACTCTGAACTGCGGTAAATCTGATCATGATATTCGAGACCGCCGTGCCGTGCTGACTTAATATCATGTTGGCATTGTTTGGCGACATTCAGTGTAATGTGCGACATGTATATTTGGTACTTTTCAGAAGATAGTCGAGTCGCTGCAAGTTCCACGCAAGTTGCAACTAAAAGTAGACAATCATATATCCGACAATAAAAGGTTCACTCATGGGCTCTATCTTTCATCTCCCAGAAATTGTACTGAAATTTCAATACATAAATAACATGGTATTTCTCACAATAATTTCAGTTGCTTCCAAATTCAACAGCTCTAATACCTCTTGATTCAAGATACTTGATATTCTCATTCAAACGCATACACATTCTCAAAGCTAAGATGTCAAGTTCAGGTGCAAAAGAGTTGGACTACGTGAAGTCCCCATCCAATTATGACAAACAAGAGGGAGTCATATATGAATCACACTCCAACCCAGCCAACGGATTGCCATTTTCCATAGATCCAAGCTCATCAGATAACCAGGGCAAAGAATCGTCATGGAAAAAATTCAAAGACTCGTTCAGAAGATATGACATGGCGGAGTTGAATATTGACCCCAATTTATCGGAGGTCGAAAAAGCAGCTATTGTAACAGCCAACTCTCCACTCTCAAGATCTTTGAAGAACAGACACTTGCAAATGATTGCCATTGGTGGTTCCATTGGTACCGGTTTGTTTGTTGGCTCTGGTACCGCTTTACGTTCAGGTGGTCCAGCTGCAGTTTTGATTGGGTGGTTACTTGTGGGTACTATGATGTATTCAACAGTCCACGCTTTAGGTGAATTAGCCATCACTTTCCCTGTCTCTGGTGCTTTCGTCACTTACAACAATCGTTTCTTGGATCCTTCTTGGGGTTTCGCCATGGCTTGGAATTATGCTTTACAATGGATAGTTGTTTTACCTTTAGAATTGGTGGCTGCCTCTATTACCATTAAGTTCTGGAACTCGAAAATTAATTCCGTTGCTTGGGTTGCAATCTTTTATGTTTTGATTGTTAGTATCAATTTGTTTGGTGTTAAAGGTTACGGTGAAGCTGAATTTGTGTTCTCTATAATCAAAGTGGTAGCAATTATTGGTTTCATTATCTTGGGGATTGTATTGATTTGTGGTGGTGGGCCCGAAGGTGGTTACATTGGTGGAAAATACTGGCACCATCCTGGTGCTTTTGCTGCTGGATTCAAAGGTGTCTGTTCAGTCTTTGTCACTGCTGCGTTCTCATTTGCTGGTACGGAGTTAGTTGGTTTGGCTGCTGCTGAAACTGAAAATCCTAGAAAATCATTACCAAAGGCGACTAAACAAGTTTTCTGGAGAATCACTTTATTTTATATCATCTCTTTGACATTGGTTGGTTTGTTGGTCCCATATAATGATGATAGATTAATTGGTGCCTCTTCAGTTGATGCTGCCGCATCTCCATTTGTTATCGCCATCAGAAATGGTGGTATTAGCGGATTACCATCCGTTATGAATGTCGTTATTATGATTGCTGTTTTATCTGTTGGTAATTCATCAGTCTTTGGTTCCTCAAGAACATTGGCTGCTTTAGGTGCATCAGGACAAGCTCCAAAGATTTTTAACTATATTGATAGGGAAGGTCGTCCAATTGTTGGTATTGTCGTTCAATCCATTTTTGGTTTATTGTCATTTGTTGCTGCATCTCCAAAAGAAGGTGATGTCTTCAACTGGTTGTTAGCTTTATCAGGTTTATCATCAATTTTCACTTGGGGTTCAATTTGTTTGTGTCACATTAGATTTAGATACGCCTTGCGCCTTCAAGGTCGTACCACTGATGAATTAGCATTCACTGCCCAATCTGGTTTAATTGGCTCCTACTACGGATTATTATTGAACATTTTGATTTTGATAGCTCAATTTTGGGTTGCTTTGTTCCCGATTGGTGCGGACCCAGATCCTTCTGACTTCTTTCAAGCTTATTTAGCTTTCCCTGTCATTTTAGCGTTTTATGCTTTCCACAAAATTTGGAAGAAAAACTGGAAATTATACATCAGAGGTAAGGACATTGATATCGATACCGGTAGAAGAGAATTGGATTTGGATTTATTGAAGCAAGAAGTTGCTGAAGAGAAAGCTGCCATTGCCAGCAAACCATTCTTCAAAAGAATCTATTACACTTGGTGTTAATCATACAATTCGTTTATACTAATAGTGCATTGATTGCCTCATATGTTCATAATCATTCATTCATTCATTCATTTTTTTTTATTTTAATTTACTGTTCTTTGCTTCCATGTTTTTAATTAACGTTATACCGTGAATTTGTTCATCGTGTAGTTGTTACTCCGTTATTTGAGAGTGGTTTTTATTAATCAGTGAACTACAAACGTTGGCTCCAAATTTGAAGTGGACAAGAAGTTAAATTAGAGTAGACTTTTAAATGCAGTTAGTCAAATCATACTCGTTGTATGTTTTAAAGCGGATAAAGTCACTAGAAAGTCATTTTTTTCTTTAGCTCTTTGGCGCAACATCCAATCCTTTCATCGACAGTCATTGATGAGGTGACATTTCAAGTCGGCGGACGATTGGATGACCGTTGACCATATGTGGAGCACAGCTCAATTATCTATAGGTTTTCTTCTTACATTTTGCAGGCGACGTACCCGTCCTAATCGAGCAAATGGGTAGATAAAACACAATGTAATATGTACACAATCTAACGTGTAGCGGTCGAAATGTCGCTCGAAAAACTGATAAGATAAGGGATGTAATGCTCACAGTTTGTCGATTTATTCAACCATCTCAAAAGCCTGTTTATAGGAGGCCAAAAATGCCCTTTTTTCCAACTTTTTGTATCAGTGCCGTGAAAACTCAATGATTTTCTTAAAAACTCCAAGGTATTAAATATTTGAGCCGCACTGTATTGTGCGGCATTGTGTAAGTATGCTTTGTATTAGAAAGAGAGCCTCATAGACCGCACGGCAATAATAAAAAATATTTCGAGGCTTTATACCGCTACACGTGATATGGCAGAAAATTATCATTCGGAGATATTCGTTTATTGACAGATTTATGCATGTGGTGAAAGCCTAGCACAGGAGCAAGATGCGACATTTTGTGACCCATGGTAGTATAATGTGTCACAGCTAACTGAACAGATATGGCTACCCCAGTATTAAAAGCTGAACAACATGTTATTTATGGTTGGATCTATTACCAGAACTTACGCAATTTCGTTTATCAAGAAGACGAAAAGAATACTGGCACAGTGTCAAAAAATTGCCACCCTTATACTTACAAGCACATTATCACGAGTGAAAAATACGAACAATAATTTTTCCCATCGAACATTGCTCTTCTATTTTCTGTGAGTAAGATAACACTTGTAATGCAGCAATCTAGTGGTTCCTTCCAAAAGAAAGAAATTGTATCGTGTATATGCGCATTTATCACGCGCGACCATGAAATATTGTCACGTAGTCTTGAAAAAACAGATTCAACTCTATAGGAAGAACAACAAAATCAAAAACAAATGCTTTCAGCCAAAGTCGAACTGACAATCTCCTCATTCCTAGTGAGGTGCCTTACCAACTTGGCCATAAAGGCTAGCTGTTCAGCGGGCCCTTGCGTTAATTTTCATTGTCCTACCCATGTAGTACAGACAAACTGGAAAGTTGGTGTATTTCTTGTATGCATGGCTCAAAGACTCAGGTTTGTGACAACTGAGTCTGCGATTGTTGAGGTTACTAAGAAGTACCGAAAAACAGTCGTTGTTGGGAGTCCCAGGAAAGATGAGAGCTCACCGACACGTATCGTCATCTATGAGAGAAACAAATTGCAGATTAATATTTCTGGGTCTTCCATCGTTGACTTCTGTAGCTAGCTTCTCTGTTCTCATCTAAAACCGTCTGAGGAAGTCATAGGGTCCCCTTTAGAAAGGATCATCACCAAATTTCTTGACCGATGAGAACATCCATTTCCATATCAGGACAAACATCAAAAAAATTCCCGTAAACTCAAATTGCCCTTTAGGATTCACCACATAAAGTAGAATATGTTGAAATTGACTAATGTAAGTGAAGTAATTGCATAAGGATAAATCAAGAAAAAATATTTAAGTGTGAATGTTAGCTCCAGAGCCTCTGGTTGCTTTTATTTTCAAGAAAACTTCGATAATGTTCTTGAAAAAGTAGGATGATGCTACAACAATTCTCAGAAAACTGTAAGCATGTATTTTAGTATGTATGTCCCGTTTTCAGTAGCTGTAGAATGATATAGTGCTGAAAGTTGTGGCAACATATATACACGAAGCTGTGACAGCATGTACATCTGAATAACAATTCGGCTTGGATTTAGCTATTATTCCCTTATTCATTTGGAAGCTTCATTGAAAATCGATATGGTCAAAAAACTAAAAACGGCAAAAAGTTTAGCAATAAAGATCAGTATATTCTAGGAGCATCTTGACCGAGCTTGAAGCTCAAAATTCAAAGGAGGCAGTTCAAAATATCGTTACTCTCTGTACATTGGATCATTAACTCCTATCAATTACATGCAGGACTATTGATTTTTCTAAAAAAAATGCGCGAGCCCGGAGTCGAACCGGGGGCTCGAAGATGGCAACTTCGAATTTTACCGCTAAACCACTCGCGCGCTCAACATCAAAATAAGGTATAAATCTTATCATTAGCAATACCACTTACTCAAATTCATGAAAATCATAAACCCAGTGTTCTCAAGTTGTCAAACTACCTGGACTTTTGTTTCATACTTTTACGTTACTCAAATATTCAATATTTAAGCTTTTTTTAATCACACCATCTTCTATACAATTAAAACGAAAAATATCTTCTGAAGTTTTTCTGCCTCAGGGACAGCTATTGATCACGATATCTAATTACCATTGAAATCGGTCTTGATAAATTGAGTTTATTTTTCTCACTGTATAGCACCAATACATTGGCAAGTGTTTCGAGTTTCAAATACATTTGATAGATAATAAGCTATCATTATATTATACCAATCCAATTACGAAATCGATTACAATCAAAAAAACTCCTTGAAAATTATATCCACGACATTGACTCACTAAAGGCAAACAATGAAATTCAGAAAACTGAAACAAAAAACTGAAAACGAGAAAAAAATAGTAAAGCATAAAGAAGCAAGCTGAATCTTTGAAATTAGAAGTAGTGAAAGCTGCTAGACTCAGCTTATCTGAGATAAAAAGTGTGAAATTCAATAAGTAGCAAAAGAATCAAAAAAAAAAAATAAAACAAGTATTATTTTTTAATCGTTTATATACACAGGCATTATCAGGTCACTCTTTGAAAAACACATGGCCCATTGCCTCATTTGCTGTCAATCTTTCTTGATGGTCATACCTTAACAAATTATCAATCAAATCAACTAATTCAGGAGTGGCCAACCTTTTGTTTTCATTTGTTATGAAAGAATTCCATGGTTTTCTTGGGTGGTCTTTGCAGTGACTCAGTAATTCTGAGTTCAATTCCAAATGATATTTCGCAAGGTAACTTGACAAATTTTGGGAACCTAAAACTTTCGTAATTTTCACTAATTGATCTTCGTTTGAGTCTCCTTTGAAAAATGGCTCTTTTTGAAATGCGATAGCTGCTAACATAGCTCCAGTTGACCATAAATCTAATGAATAGTCATATTGTTGTAGGTTGACTAACAATTCTGGACCTTTGTGATACCTCGAAGCCACTCTCACATTGTAGTTTGTATTAGCATGGTAAAATTCGGCTAACCCCCAATCGATCAATCTCAACTTTTTTTGTGCTGGATCAATCATTATATTTTGAGGTTTGACATCACGATGGATTATACCCATGGAGTGACAATAATTCAATGCAATCAATAATTGAGTAAAGTAATACCTAATATCCCCAAGAGTAAATTCAGGGTATAAAGTTCTGAAATCAACATTATTCACCCTTTCGAACACTAATGCAGGTATTTTGCTGTTGCCTTCTCTAACGATATCCAACAACCCAATGATATTTGGCCCACCAGTCAAGTTTTTCAAAATCAAAACTTCACGATAGATTTTTTTCAATTTAACAGGCTTCAACACTTTTATCACACACTTTTCATTATTTATGATATTCAAACCCTTAAAAACCTCACTGTATTTCCCCCTACCAATCTTTGATATAATCTCATAGTTGCTTATATCGCCCCATTGTATCTTATAGTTTTCGTAGTCCCAGTACTCCTTTGGCTTCTCTTGATTAACGTAAGCATATACTTTTGAAATTGACCCAGTCATCGTCACTTTGTCGAATTTTTTCTATCAATCTATGAATCTTTCTATTCTGCAGCCTGAAGCTTGATTATTTCGCTTTGCTTTGTTACTTGCAAACCTGAATGAAACAATGGTTGATGTCGCGTTGATTCTCATCAATACAGGCATTTTATCAACTTTATCAGGATGTTTTTTTTTGCATGTCACAGAAGAGATTTGGATACCCGCACGACATTCACTAATATATCAAATTGGATTTTTTTTGGCTTGATGATCATCTTTTTTGCAAATTATTTAGACGCCAGAAGAATTGGGTTGGTGCTAAGCTGAAAGTGGTTCAAGTAATGAGATATATCACAGATATACAACTAGAACCAAAGGTTAGTGAAAAAAAAGATGTTTCCACGTTGAAGGACATCCAATTATGGACAGATTTTGAAGATCGAGAAGATCTAGCTTCATTCGTTGATGAAATGAATAAATACATTCACCACGTATATTCTCAGGTTCTGCTTGTGCGGATGGAAGAGATACCGTTGTGCTTTGTACACGGGAAGCCGTTGTATGTATTTACTAATGAGGAGGATACCTTCTCATACTTGAAGAAGGTGCTTTTGGTCAACGCCCTGAATGGTCTCTTGATAAGAAATAACACGCGAGATAATATTTTTATTGTGTTATACATAGACTTCCAAAACGATGAGTTGAGACTCAGGTGCTTTGTTCTTGATTTGAACAAGTTGTCGTCGTCCCAGTCTCACATATCTCAGAAGACAGACTCGTATGTCATTGCTGATGAAGTAGCCATACCTGAACTCAAGTCGCAAACAAGAACCTCTATAGATGTTTTTGACAAAGTTTTACAATTGAAAAGCAAGTCCAACTCTTTCATAGTGGAGAAAACACAGCCAGTAGCCGAGTCTCAATTGTCCTCTCAGCCTATTCAATTAGCAAACCAAGAGAAAACTCACCGCTTCGTCAGGAATGTCATCTTGTCCGGTTTAAGAATAAGAGGTTTAACAGATAAAACCAAAACAGATTATTACCAAATCACTTTTAAATCAACCATATTTGCTTTGAAAAAGTACGAGAACTCTCAAAAGCAGATACAATTGAATGACATACAAAACATAGTTGAAAAACTACTTCAAGTGTTCATAGACTTTGACGATTAATGAAAAGATCGCGAAAGTTTCGATTGCGTTTTGGTACTTACCTGAACATCGTTTTTTCACTGAAAGCAATTGCTGTTTCTTAAAGGCTGATCTTTCATTTTGCTATCGGGTGTGATGCTATGCTGGACAGGCCATACTTGAAAATTCAAATTAGAAGTTTCCATCGATACTTCTGATATAGCAACCGAAGAAGCTAACATCAATGAAAAATATAAACTCCACATTTTCCTGGAAATATCCACATTAATCAACAGTTGATTCACGCAATCTTAATATTAATTGAAGAGCTTCAATTTATTATAGAAATGACCAAACTTGCAACTGACGTTTATTTTACCTTGAACAATGGAATCATGATTCCAGCCTTGGGGTTAGGTACTGCTTCTGAGAAACACGAGTTACCAAAAACAAAGCAAGCCGTAATCGCAGCTATCAAGCAAGGTATTAGGCATATCGACACTGCCTGGTGGTACGATGCTGAAAAATATATAGGAGAAGCATTGAAGGAATTGTTTGCCGAAGGTGTTGTGGAAAGGGAGGATCTATTTATAACCACGAAGGTATGGCCTTCTTACCATAAGAACCCCGAAAAGTCATTAGATGAATCTTTAAATGCGTTAGGGGTTGAATACGTTGATTTGTTTTTGCAGCATTGGCCTATAGTTTTGAAAGGAGATGAGAATGGATTACCTGGTGTCCCTAAAGATGATAATGGTAATTTACTCTTTGATGATGAAGGATCTTTCATAGAAACATATCTTGCTTTGGAGAAAATTCAGAAGAAGGGCAAAAAAGTCAAAGCCATCGGTGTTTCTAACTACACCATCCCTTTATTAGAGGAATTATTGGATAGAGCTGACATAGTTCCTGCTGTTAATCAAATTGAATATCACCCATACTTGCCCCAGCAAGATTTGGTTTCTTTCTGTGAAAAGCACAAGATTTTAATCGAAGCATATTCGCCTTATGGCAGAGGTGGCGTTGTGTTGATTCAACATCCAGTGGTACAGAAGTTAGCCAAAAAATATAGTGTGAGCGAGAATGAAATCTTATCCTCATATCACATAAAGAGCAACAGAATTGTCATACCTAGAACAACAAACCCTGGTAGAATCAGTTCTATGGTGGAGTTAGCTGATTTATCTAGCGAAGACTTACAAACGTTGTATGAGATAGGTGAAAAAGATCCAAAAAGATTTATTAACGATCCTTGGGGTTATGGATTAGGTTTCAAGTATTGGGAAGGAGATAAAAGTAGTCCTCAAAAATGAAAAATGTTATGCACTAATTGAAGAAGAAGAATCTATAATTTGTTCGTCATATTGTAATGTAGAATCAATAGAAGAATATCCAGATGTTCCAAATACGCATTCATATATGGGTAAAAGCATACCACTTTCTGGATTGTGATGAATGTGCCCTATCTTGAAGCCATTGTAATCCCACCTTGTTATATTGTACCTGATAACTTGCGGTAACAAATAATATTTACATAAAGTGAATAAGGATAACGAAACAAAACCACCAAAAATCAAATCAATAAAAAAATGATGCTGGAAATACATAGTTGCCCACCAGAGCCATATAATATAGAAAACAACGTATCTGGTGGATTTAGGAAACAACCATGTAACAAATAACACATTCATCACCGCCCATCCAGAATGTAACGAGGGAAATGCGCCAAAAACTATGGGCGAATTTTCAAAGGAGCGAGTATAGAATTCAACTCCAAACAACTCATCAATTCTCTTCAACCCTGCAGCATATCCGCGTATCTCATAATTGGGTAAAGCAGTGCCATAAAGTAACTTATACCAAGGTGGAACACATGGCAATAGAATTTGAACCATAACCCCAAAGTAACTCAAACAACCAAAACATAATGCAAAACATGGTAATGAAGTTGGAGGACCAAATACGAAAACAAGGAAAGCAACCAAAACTGGCGACACATAGTGAAGTACGCCATATACAACCCAGGCCAATAGATCTAGCGTAGTGTTATGGTATGAAGATAAAACTTCACTCAATTGTAAACCATAATTCCAAAATTCAACGCAAGGCAAAATATTCGTCGTTATAGGTGGCCGTTTATCCTGGGGAAAAACTTTGGAGTATGATTGAAATAGTATCAACCAATTCAAAATTGGCAATGAGGGAGTAACGAACTGTGATGTCACAGGAAGGAGCAAAATAGGTAACAGAAGAAAGACGATATAGACCTTAAATACTGCCGATAAATCAACCAATATGAAACAATACGCAAAATTGACAAGTAGAGAAGAGTAGATGACAAATTGTAGTTTTGTGCATTGCTTGATCTTTCTCAATGTAAGAGATATATCGAAAGAGGTTGATAAATGCAGGACCGGCAAACTATTCCTTTCATTCGAAACAACTAACGGACTCATTGATAGATAAGAGTAAGCATCATTAGCCTAGCTTGTTTTGAAATTCTCCAGTATAATCAGCACCATAGATGTCATATTTCCATATCAAAACAAGAAAAGAAGTACAAAACCGAAATTTGCTTCACAAACTCATTATTTGTTACGTTCCAACTTACAGAGGGTTAGTAGGATCTTTGTATTGTTTATACTATATACACTGTGAAATTACTCTTCACACTTTAGATTGGTAATCCTAAATTAGAAAAAGAAACAACTTTGTTATCTGTGAATCCTGATATTCTTTCGTCTGAGACTTGTGACAATTGAGCTTGTAAAGCGGATTTTCTTTCAGACTCTCTGACATTTTGTTTTGAGCCAGTTCCTCTGATTTTCAAAACCTCATAATTTTCTTTCAACAAGTAACCTCTGTGCTTTTCACTGGAATAGTACTCGATATGTCTTTTAGAAATGGGTCTAGCGAGCAATGGAACGTAACCTTTATTGCGCAAATACCAATTTGGGAAAAGATGACTTCTCAAGCTTAATTTTGTAAAATATTTCGCGGTAAACTCACCTCCAGCAGATTCTATAGCGGCAATAGCTTTGGCTGATGCTCTGCTGGCCTCGATCTTGATTTTGTGATTGAATGATTTAGCACCGATCGATAAGATTTTCACACCATCTTTAATGGAACCAGAAATTAACTTGCATTCCTTCATTTTTTGCATGGTCAAAACTTCCCCTTCCTCCAACTTCAACTTTCCCTTATCAATAAACAGCTTGATTTCAGTCAAATTAATAGGTGTTAACTCGATTTTTTTAGGATTCTTGAAACCAATCTTTGGTAACAATTTGAACAACGGCGTTTGACCACCTTCAAAGGTACTCTTGATATGACCTCTAGCCTTTTGACCTTTGTGACCTCTACCAGAGGTTTTACCATGGCCTGAAGCTGGCCCTCTTCCGAGTCTTTTAGTGTTTCTTGTTGAACCTTCAGCTGGCTTCAAGTGGCCCATCAAAGACACATTACGGAAAAATATTTGCATGGACAAAACTTTGGATCCAAATGGTCCTGGTTTAGGTAATGAACTAAAAGAGAACATGTTCGCCTGGGAAACTTGATGCTGATTTGTAGTTGAGTTGGTTCGGCGCTTAATATTGTATATTAAAGCTTTTTTTCAGGACTTTTTGATGATTGGAAGAAAATGTGCCACTACCGAGTTTTATTTGAGTATTTTTAGCTGCGACTTGATGTTTGGTTTGAAACACTTCTTGTCAACTTTAAGCGCGAGTGGTTTAGCGGTAAAATTCGAAGTTGCCATCTTCGAGCCCCCGGTTCGACTCCGGGCTCGCGCATATGTTTTTTGATTGAATGATTTACTAAGAAGAGAATGAGTGCCATTTTTTTTTTTTTTTTTGATAAGTGGAGTGTTTCATCCTTGCTCAAGTTTTGTCAGAATCTATTTTAAACATGGCAGATCCTCGAGTAAATAGCGTCCAGAATCAGGCAATTCAACGCTATGAAGCAGATAAAGTTCTCAGCCAGGAGGATAGACTATATATGAGAGACAGGCTCTATGAAGTTCGAAACGTCACTTTGAAACTGGCTCTCGTTGGGTTTGCCGTAGGGTTTTCCTCTCCTTTGGTTTACTTGTACAAGAAATATGGCCATTTCAAAGCTGTCAACTGGCAATACCTCGCGATTCCAGGCGGGTTGCTAATGTCCATAACATCAAGCTACGGCACTCAATACTCGATGAAGAGACAAATGGAAAGAACTCAAAAAGATGGGAGACAAAACTGTTTGAACATGATGAGATTGATATCTCCCGACGAGTCTTCCAGTTTTTGGGTGTACTACCAGCAAACAGTCAATGACCCCACAAAGACATTTGCTGACCCAAGAAATTCAAATGAACGCCCCAAAGAGCTCAGTTCTGCAAATATTCCACCTAAAAACGAGAGCATACTTCGGGACGAAAGAGTTATGGATGCCTTCAAAAGCAGCAACACAAGTCCCTTCACCAAAGATGACAGTGTGGACAAGGATCCATTTGGATTCGACGACGATACAGAGCTGCCAGGCAACTTCAACACCTCATCGTGGGCATCCATCCGGAACAAAAATGGGGTACAGAGCTCAACCAGAACAGCGTGGGATACCATCCGAGCATCTCCACAGGAATTGAAAGATAGATTTCCCCAGTATACATCCTCGCCCACCTCCCATACACTGACCCGTGATTCCAGGGGCCCGTTGGGGGATGAAGGGCTCACCACAGAAAACATTGACCAGGAAGCATTCGATAGACTATTGGAAAGAGAAAGACAGGGTTCAGATGGTGATAAGTGGTAGAACTGTCAGCACTGATTGTATATAACGAAAATATCCTGCCGCTACGATCCTGACGAACTATGTAGACAGCTACTGATAATAAAGAGCTATTCACCGCTGCCCTTATGTGGTCGGAGCAGTATATACTGGCAAAAAAAGAACTCCTCATCAGGGGCTCGAACCCTGGACATTTTGATTCCCTAACACTTTTAAGTGATATTATAAAAGTCAAACGCTCTACCAACTGAGCTAATGGGGACGAATTCCGATGTTCTTAAATTCTTCGGTTGCTTTATATACCATTCTACTAGTATTTGACGTAAACGCCCAGTTATTAAAATCATCGTTTCAAATAGAAAAAAAAACCTCTGATATCCCACAGTTTCCCTCTACAACATGGACATACTAGTTATAGCCAGTTTGCCAGTGCGTTATCGATCATATTGCTATTATTAACCGCGCGTCAATGATTGGATTATTTTGGTCGACCAAAATGCGTGCGGCGACCCATTTCTCGCGAACTTTGAGCCAATGAAATTTTGTTGATTCGAATGAAAGCGATTTTTCATATTTTAAGTAATTACAATAATTGTGATTATACAAAAATTATTTTGTTGTTTTAATTCATTAATTAGTGAACACCATTTTTCAATATGTTTAGATCTATTAATGGGGCTCTTAAACGCTCTATAAATACTGTATGTATTTTACCAGTTATCGGAAAAGAAATTGAATGTTTTTAGCAAATTGAATCTGAATGACTACGAGTGAGAATACATGAAACAACAACACAACAGAGAAGCGGTCAAGAATGCGGAACAACAATCGTTAAGAAATTCAATTTGAAAGGCAGAATTGTTTTGAATACCAGAGAGGAGCGTAAATACTAACGTCAAGAAATCTTTTTCAACATCAGCCAAAAATGAACCAACTCCAATAACTAAGAAATTAATTGTTGGTGCTGCTGGTTTAACCACCTTGAGTTCATTGTACTTGTTATATAGAGACTCAACCACAGCTGAAGCAATGACTGCCGCAGAACACGGTCTTCATCCACCAGCATACAACTGGTCCCATAATGGTATGTTTGATACCTTTGACCATGCTTCAATCAGAAGAGGTTACCAAGTTTATAGAGAAGTTTGTGCTGCCTGTCACTCTTTGGATAGAGTCGCATGGAGAACTTTAGTTGGTGTTTCTCACAAAACCTCAGAAGTCAAGGCTATGGCTGAAGAATTTGAATATGACGACGAGCCAGATGATGAAGGTAATCCAAGAAAGAGAGCTGGTAAATTAGCTGACCACATTCCTGCTCCTTATGCAAATGAACAAGCTGCTAGAGCTGCTAATCAAGGTGCTTTACCACCAGATTTATCATTAATTGTTAAAGCTAGACATGGTGCTTGTGACTATATCTTTGCATTATTAACTGGTTACCCAGAAGAACCACCAGCAGGTGTTGTTGTTCCTCCAGGTTCAAACTATAACCCATACTTCCCAGGTGGTAACATTGCTATGGGTAGGGTTTTGTTTGATGGTTTAGTTGAATACGAAGATGGTACTCCTGCCACTACTTCCCAAATGGCTAAAGATGTTGTTACTTTCTTGAACTGGGCTGCTGAACCAGAACACGATGAACGTAAGAAAAACGGTTTGAAAGCCTTGGTCGTTTTGTCCTCATTGTATCTTTTATCTGTCTGGGTTAAAAAATTCAAATGGGTTCCAATCAAAAACAGAAAGATCACTTTCAACCCACCAAAGAAATGATTTTTTTCTACTAAAGCTGAAAAAAATCTATTTTAACTTATTGTTTTCGATTTCTCGTCATTTCAGAGTGGAATCGAGATAAAAAAAATCTAATTATAAATTACACAACAGAATATATATTATTTATCATTGTTATTAATATTTAGATTTGACCATTTTAAATTTTATATACTGTCATTATCATTTGTTCATGAATATATTCTCGTTAATATAATATGAGACGTAATGTTATTTTGATTTAGCACCATCATTCGAAAACCACACATAACTGGTTTTTTCGAAGAGCCCATAAGAATCTTACAAACCCCTTTAAATCTCTTTTTTTTTGTATAAAATCTCTTACTCTTTGGAGGACTTTTTGCAACAGGTGTTGTGCGCACGACGAAATTTTTCTTTAATACAAAAAAAAGTTTTAGCTATAACCACACAATTTGAACACTTTTTCTTCCCTAAAATGAGTACTTCAATATCTAATGAGATAACAGACGAGCCTTTAACTTCAACAGTTCGTCCCGGTATGTAACGACTTGACAGCGTATCTTTTGGAACATAAATTTAACAATTTAAATAGCATCAGACTCAGTGATAACAGTAAGAGTGATCAAATCGTTTCCTTATCGAAACATCAAGAATATCATACTTTCTCGTATCAACTTGAAAACCACAACACCCGATGCCCTTCTTGATAGTGTAAAACGGAAGATATCAACCGAAGGTGCATATAGGCCTTATCGTGGTGTTGAATATGATAGTTTAAAAATCTATTCCAAAGCTCATGGCTCCAAAAGTATGAACCTTGTTATCAATTTCAGTAATGATGAGCAAGATGAAGCATTATTTTTGAAGGGGAAAGAAAAAAGTTTATGGAGTTTAGGTGTTGAAAACGAAACTGAGATCAGTTGTTTCAAGTTGGAAGATTATAAGAAATTCATCGAAAACCCAGAAGAGGTTTGGTAACTGACATAGTTGATTGTAGATAAAATCTTATGTTTCGAACTCAGAAGTCACCAAGCTCGTTTTGAAATGATGGTGTTGGAACTTTTTGTTGACAGTATAGAAATGCGTGGAATTAGATTCTACATAATTCACTATCATGTAAGAGAATTGTCCCTAAAGTGCGTGGCAGAGTTTTTCTTTCACCCTTCGGCCGCCAGAAGTAACCTACATCCCTAATCATAAAGTATTATTTATTATATTATTACATTCTAGTCCTATGGTATCCACCATCCAAGTAATCTAAGAAAAAAAAAATGTCAATTATTAATGTGAGAATGTAATCAATACTCAAGAAGTCTTGATTTTGAAAACTTTTAAGTCATTCAAGAAACGTCCAAAGTCATACTTGATCTCGGTTCCTTCTTCGTCCGGTCTCTCAACAACAGTTGTGCTAATACTTCTTTGGTGTGCACCATTATTAATGTTATTAGCCATCTGAAACTTTGGAGATATAGGCGATGAAATAGGAGTACGTAAGTTTGTTAATATGTTGAAATTTGAGAAAATCGATGATGTAGATGAAGTTCTATCATTAGATAAATTACTGGAAAGTGAAGAGTTCCGTTTTGATTTTGGAATTGCTGTTATTGTTCTGGTAGTGGAAACTCTTAGCGATGGTAGTTTTGCAAGAAGTTTGGTTGTTGTTTGATGATTGATATGGTGATTTTGAAGATCTTCTAAAGATATGTAGTCTCTACCTTGTAACAAATCCTTCAAAGTTTCATTTATATCATGTTTCGGTGGTAGAGGTGGGGGGACATTGTGGTCAAGAGACTTTTCTTGAATTGCAACCTTGATGATTTCTAATTTTGAGGATATCTCTATTGGCAAATAATCCAAAAAATTAATGTTGTCATAACTGGTGTGATCAATCTTAGCAGGTAAATTTATTGTTTCTAACTTGTTGATTAAGTCATTCAAGTTATTGATTTTTGTCATTTTAATTGCAATAAAACTCAACTGATTTTCCCATGTACCTAACTTCTGTTGACTGAAATTTGTATGAAATTCATGAATTATGTTATCTATTTCATTATTGGTTTCTTGCAATATCACATTCAAATTAGTGCTTCCATTTGTATAGATGATATCTTGAATATATTTTATTGAGCCGATAAGTTGAGCCGAGTATTCTTTCTCTTTTACTATTAGTGATAGATATTTTTCACTGATAATTTCAGCGTTCACTTTACCAATATCAATATTGTCACTCAAATTATGCATCTCCAATAACCTCATATACTCTTCACTCAATCTGATCAATTTAAATTTATCCGTCAATAACTCATTTTTGATTTTAACCTTGTAGCCTTTGATAAATGTGTTCAAGTTATTTACGATGAAATTCAAATAACTTTGAAAATTCACGGTTAACTTCAAAAACTCATCATCATTATTGATGTCATAACAAATTTCCTCCCCATCTAAAGAAATGAAAAACTGATCAAAATCCATTTTGATGTTTTCAAGAAAACAATCAATCAAATTCAATTCATTTTTCCATTCATTTATGATTTTGGTGATCTTGTTCAAATAGTCACCAAGATTTAATTCTATTGAAATTTTTTTATCTTGGATAATCATTAATAAATCTAAACAATTTTCGTAACGTACTGTTTTTATTTCACTTTTCAGTTTCGGCTCTTTATCAGAGAAATTTTTACCAGTGACAGTATCAATGATTTGAATGAATGGTTTAAGGCCTTTTTTAGTCAAGCTGGAAGAAATTGAATTAGAAGAAGTTGAGGGTAAAATATTTTTGGTTTGATTTTCATCGTAGCTAACAGGTTCGTCTTTAGAGGATTCATTATCAATCACCGAATGCGCTTCATCAACATTAGCGGAATCAATCGACTTAAAATCGAACTCCAAGCTTTTATTGTTTTCCAGTTGCAAGAATGAACTAATCGAAACTCTGTTACTTATCATTGATAGTCTATCCTTATCAACGATAGAATTATTCTTGAATGATTTTAGCTCGAATATTTCGCTAGGGGTCTTTTTTCTCCTAACAGGGCCTGCTGTCTCACTTGCTTTACCAAAACTAATTTCACTTTCTTCTACGTTGCCTTGCTGAGCGATAATTTTATTACCACTAGTAGCATCATCGACAAGAAAAGTATCAGGTATATGATTAAGTTTGAACTCCTTCAACTTTTCAATCTTATTTGCTTCCTCTGTAGGATAACTAACACAATCTTCTTCTATAATGACATGCTTGCCCTTAATCGAAATTTCTTTGTCACTTATAATGATGGTTCTTGGAGATTGAAAACCCTGTTCTGATTTTGGTGTGAAATTTTCATAAATGAAGTCATTGTTCATAGTATCATGTGGAAACGTCTCTCTTTTCAATGGAGTGCCCGAGTTTGTGGGGTTATAAATACCAACCGAAGATACTGAATTCAAATTTTTGTTGTATAATTCAACATCTTCACCTTCAAATAAAGAAGGCTCCGGCTGAGTGACATCGGGAGAATCTCTATCTTGTCTCCCAGACGGTGATGACACCGATATATTACTTGACGCTAAAGGTTGTGACGGTGCTGATTTGAACTGTCCTGTCTCATATGGATACTCTGTGGAATAACATTCAGATGGAATCTTGAAGTTCGAGAATTGTTTATTGAATTTCTCCTCTGGATCCGATTCAGGTGTGGATGGCAACGATGAGTATTTTTCGATAGATATGATAGACGTAGACTGTGCAACAGTACTTTTCAAATTGGCTAAACTTTCGAATTCTTTTTTTAGCGAGTCTTGTTTTTTTATTGGAATCAGCTTAGACGGCGTATAAAGGCTATGACTTTCACTTTTCATATAAGATGTGACTTTGGTCAAACTCAAGTCGTCATCGTTTGATTCGTTGTTCAACAGAAATGATATTTCTGCTTTGGCATATCTCTCGAAACTGTTTTTGGGTTTAGCATCAAGTATACCTTCCGATTCAATATCATTCTCACCAAAATAAGTAATTAAATCTTTGGCCTCTTCACTGTTAACCAATGTTGATTGATTTTGCAAACTGAAGATGGACTCCAAAATGGCGCTGCTGTCATTCTGGAGAGAATCGAAGTTTCTGTTGGAACTTGTATATGAGTTGTTAACAGTTTTTTCGGAAGAACTGCTTTCGAAATTATTGCCAGCATCAACGGAAGTAGATTTTATTATGGGAGCTTCAACTAGTGAGTTTTGCTCGGTGTCAAACTGGCGAGTACTATCTTTATCGACACTTTGATCCATCTGAAAAACACCCTCATCAGAAGAAGCCGATATGATATCTTTCAAGCTTGTCTTCCGAGTGTTGATAAATTCAAAGTGATTCAAATCGTCACTATCTTCAATCGAGTCGTCACTTTCGAAAGCCTCATCAATGCTAATATTTGAAACTTGCTCGAAATTCCTCATGACATCGAAATCTTCGTTATCAATTCTTTTATTGCCAAAAAGATTTCCACTGAGATTGCCTGCAATATCTTGTTGATGCAACTCTTCAGCTGCTTGTCCATTAATGGTATCGCCAACAACCAATTCGCTTTGGAAAAATGGAATTTTGCTTTCAGGAGAAAGCTGATCATTTTTATGTATTTCCGTGTGTGGAAAAACACTTGCAATATAAATCGCATGTTCACCGATGTTAAATGAATCCTTTTTAATTTCACCGATTTCATGTTCATGATATTCATCTGTGTTAGGTACATTATCCTGCACTGCATAACTCAAATATCTTTTCCCGTTGGAGAGTTTAATGTTTGAGTAAGGTTCCACTGAAACAGGAGAGGCCAAATCTGATTTTTCTTGTTCTGGCTCAGTTTTTGAGTGAGGACTTTCTATCTTCTCACTGTCATGAGGTTTAGTGATGACACCAAGTGAATCGGATGACAAGAGGTTTCTTTTCTCTCCTTGTCCAATATCTACCCAGGTCACGTCATTCATCAAATATACAGCAGGTAAATCATTGTGAATCACACTCGAATGTTCAACGTTATTTGGATTCTCAAAAGATTTATTCAAATGAGAAACCTGAGGTGTCGGATCGACTTGCACATGCGTAGGAATATTTTCCATTGCTGGCGCCAATGAAGACTCCTTAGTGGGAGTTGTAATTTGGCCTTCTTCCATAAATGGGTTGTGTGATTTAAATTCAGTGTATTCGTTGGAGTCAATTTTCATCAGAGTGGAAAAAGGTGTAGCCGTACTTGTTTCAGGTTCTGAGTCACGCATCGTATTCTCATCCCCATACACATCATCTTCGTCCAAACGAGGATTAACCAAGGCATAGTCACCTGGATCAGGAAATGAAATCTTATTGTTTGAAGCATCACGACGAAATTTTTTGGGTATCGAATCTGAAAGAGCGTTATCAAAGTTGAATTCCTTAGCTGATGAATGGTGCTTCGAAAAGTTAGAGGCTTCTCGCAGTGAACTTATTTCGAAAATTTCACTGGAATCTGGATATTCTACTCCATCAAAATCTGGTATGTGAAACAGTTGCGTGGGTGGTTTGTTATATATAGTCTCGTCCTCCAAAGTCTCGAAATGTGGACCATGTGGCACTATTATAATGCTGGTTTTTGTTTTTTCTTTCGATACTTCATATTTACTGGGAGATTCTTCTTCTGTAAACTTTTCACCAAAACTTTTTACATCTGTTGCTGCGCCTGGGGCAATCTCCTCAATCAATCTTGAGTTAACTTCGGCATCTGTAAACGTATTTTGCAAAATATGTCCGTTCGAGCTCTTTGGACTTTCAAGGGTGCGATAGTTGGAAGTTTCTTGCACAACATTTTCAATTTTATGTTGTGGATAAGAGGTTGTTTTGAGACTTTCTTTGATGCCATCTTCATTTGAATTCAATGTAACATGGTCTGAGTGAGCTGGAGAAAAGTTCTGTTCGAGAACACCCGAAATATCTCTCGGATGTTCTTCAGTAGTACTTTCAATTTGCGCTTGAGAATTATTCTGAAAATCATTTTGCGCATATTTGCTAGATTTATGCTCGATTGAGCCCAACTCCAGACTGAAGCTCAAATCTTCATTTTGATTGTGACTATCTTCATTGTCGCTATCATCATTATCGTCGCCAGTTCCACTACCTTTATTCAATTTCTGTTGTAAAATATTAGTCAACTCTTTGATGTTTATTTTGGTTTTCTTTTGAGAAGACTCAACCAGAAATGACGGCATTTTCGAAAGTTGTTGAGGCGAAGAATTGTTCATAGAATTATTCATAGAATTGCTGAAAGAATTGTTTGATGCAGCAAACGATATATCTATGGGTGATGAAACTCCAGATCTTTCTCTTTCCAATTGCCGCTTCTGATATGTGTATTTTGGTTCAACATCTATTTTATTATTCTCTTCGACTTCTTCCTCCTTTTCTTTCTCTTCATCCTCACTTCCTGTTCTGCCTTTGTTGATTTCGAAAAATTTGTACCACTCAATAACATATGCTATCACAGATTTCTCATCGGGGTAAATCACTAAAAAATCATCAACATCAACTAGTCTTGGTATACCCAACTCATTTTCAGCTAAACTTAAGACAAGTTCAACGTTACCTCTAACCTTTCCTTTATTAATTTTCTTGAAGTTGATGAGATCGCTTCGGTAGTGGGCTAATATCGCACATAAAGCCAAACCATCGTTCCAGTCTTTGTGAAAATTTGTAACTTTAATATCAGACTTTATTGTTTTGCTATTAACCCACTGCAACAAAGCAGATTTGATGGTGGTGAATGAAGTACCATCAAGATTCGATATTGTCGAGTTTGTCAAAGTAAAACTCACGAAAATAGACCAAATAAGACCCAATATCAACTTCAAATTGCCCTCCACGATATCCTCGGCACCAATGTTCAATATGGGTATATGCAAATACTTGAGGAACTCCAAAACTTCATTGAGATTCTCAAACTTTTGAAATGTAAATTTGGGACTGTTGTAGATTGGTTTCAACGTAGGCGTTTGCGATATTTTGGAAATCAAATTGGTCAACACGACACCCAGCGAAAGATCTATCGATAGATCAGTGATATTGGTCTGTAGTGTATTATTTATCCATCTTAAAAATGTTTTGTGTTGAATGATAATCCAATCATTATCGTTTGTCATTTTCTGCTCTGAAAACTAGATCGTAGACGATTTGAAAATGATTCAACTGGATATTTGTAGATGTGATAGAAAGGAGCTGTAGGGATGGATATTGTCGTTGAATTGGTATGTGACTGGGTACTCTTTTTTTGGGCGGCTAATCAAGAAGAATTCTCGTTAAATAAATTTGGTGGGAAACAGAAAAAGGTGTGTTGTGTAAACGATGTTTTAGAAATCTAACGTGTTTTGAACCAGTTGCAAAATGTATATTTCCGAATTGGGCCTGTTCACTTTGATTTTCTTGATACAGGCATCCAACGGTAATCACTGCGTACCAAAAACACCACAAAAATAGATGTGAGGAATATACGTGGATTTGAGATGAAAAGTTCAGACGCCAGAAAATATATGGTCCGACGCTTATTTAATACCTCATACAATTCCAAGCTTCGTTCCAGGAGTTCTGAATTGTCATATTAGCTTATTTACAGGTGTTATGTTCGGCTTAACGAAGTTACCAGCGGTACGGGGTACACCATCCATCATAAAATATGGGTAACTAGAGATCGCTAGTTACGCGCTCAATTGGCTCGGTAACGAATATACTTCTGGAGAATACCAAAAAAAGACCGAGCTTGTTCAAAAAAAAAAACCTCCGCGACGGGGAATTGAACCCCGGTCTACCACGCGACAAGCGGTAATTCTAGC